>JAMLFY010000016.1:6632439-6949816 GCA_030441495.1 Dalbergia oliveri
TCTAAGATTATAGGGAAGTTTAATTTCCTTTCTTAATTAAAAAGGGTTCATAAGACAAAATAATATTAAGTAATAAAATTAGAAGGTGCATTATCTTTCTTTTCTTAAAAATTAGGATATATTTTGGATTTATTTTTATTTCAAATTAATTGAGCACTAAAAACTCCACTACAAGTGTAGGTTATTCTTTAATCATGTCTTGAAGCATCTTAAATACTTCTTTATTAACCACATACACTACATTATCATTTCTAATCCACTACCAATTAAATACACATCAAATACATGTCCTACCACTCACAAAAATTGAAAAATTACTCCTATTATAGCCATGAAGGCAGCTGCCTCACCCCAAAACTCCTATATATATGTGTGTGTGTGTGTGTTTTTTTTTTTTGAGGCGTAATACACACACAAACACTCATTCTTTACCATTTACATTTTTGGTTGAAGTCTTGCTCAATAAATTGGCCAAAAATCCTCTCTCTCTCTTTCTAAACTCAAAGCTCTCTTCTTCTTCCACCATCACTTCCAAGAGACTCCATTCTCAACTTCATTGAAGCTCTCAACCCTAAACCAACACATATCCACCATAGATCAACTCCTAAATACATAATCTTTCCATTCCAAGACACAAGATCACAAGAAAAATCCTTCCTTTTTTTTCTTCCTTTTTGGTCTTTGAGATCATCATCATCTAGAGAAGATTTTTTTTCTTCTCTTTAATTCATAAAAGATCAAGCTTTCACTTTTATAATAAGAAACAACTTGGTAGGGATTTTATTTCATGTTCTTTCTCTTATTCTTATATTTTTCCTTATTTTGATTGTTAATGACCATGGCTTGATGATGAGGAATCATGGTGGTGGTTGTAGATCCACATCATATAATTGACCTTAAAGCTCAAGATTTGATTTTTTTTTGTTAAAAGATTAATGGAAAAATTATGAATTTTCTTTGGATTGTTTCTTTTTGAGCTTGATGATGAGTTCAAGAAATAAGGTTCTTGGAACCATGGTAATAAAGGACTCTAAAACTCACTTCCTTTTTGTTAAGATTATTTGGGGTTAAAGAGTTTTGTTCTCTAAAAGTCTTGAGTTTTGAGATTAACAAGATATAAAATGAACTTGCATCCATGTTTATGTTTCAAGCTCTTGCATATCATGTTTAAATTTCTAAGCCTTGCATATCATGTTTAGATTTCAAGTTATCATCTTAATTCTTGAAGATAATAATATAGACTTGCATATCATGTTTAAATTTCAAGTCTTGCATATCGTGTTTTAGATTTCAAGTTATCACCTTAATTTTTGAAAAATAATAATATGGACTTGCATATCATGTTTAAATTTCAAGCCTTGCATATCATGTTTAAATTTCAAGTCATCACCTTAAATCTTGAAGATAATAATATGGATTTGCATCTTCACGTTTAAATTACAAGTCTTGCATATCATGTTTATATTTTCGGCCTTATGAGGATCTTGGAATTAAAGTTAGTTTTATTTTATTTTGAAGCTTGAATCTTATCTTTGAAATGCGCTAGGAATTATTTTGAAGAAATTAGAAATTCAAAAAGGTTAAAAATATGATTTTCTCAAGTTTTTAGAAGTTAAAAATTACGGTTATTGATTTGATTTAATTAAACCTATAAGGTTACTGTTTGGTAATGTTTAAATGTGTAAAAGTTACTAATAATTGTTGTAAAAATTGTTTTTAGCATTTTTGGAAGAACTAGTAACTAGAAAGGATCAAAGTTGTAATTTTATGAAACTTTAGAAAATTATTTTTGATACTATTTATTATTGCTTTGGTACTGCCAGCACTGTTCACATACATAAGAATTAATAATATTTATTGCAAAAATTATTTTTAGTATCTTAGATGTATAAAAGAGTAATTACAAGTGTTAGCTTGGACCGTTTTGCAAAATATGGAAAGTTATGTTTTGAACCATCAATTATGTAATTTCGGTCAAATGGTTTTAATTATAGTGAGTAATGATTGTTGAATGTATCCATGTATTCAAAATACCATTTATGATGTTTAGAAAAAGTTTTAGAAGCTTTGTTATTTGTTAAGTGTTAAAAATAAGCAACTTTGCACTTTAACCCCTGAGAGTAACAAGATTTGGTCTATGGCCCAAAAAGGTTTTTTTTATAATGAATTTAAATGATTTCTAAGTGTTATGTGGCTCGCAAAAGTATAGATTAATTTTAAGGATCATTAGTTTGAGAAAATGTGTTAAAAATGGAAAATTACACTTTACCTTGTAATCTTTGAGAAATTACAATTTTGACCCTTTGCAACCTAAATGTAAATATTGATAATTTGGTAAGGTCAATATGAATGATGTCTTATGAAAACCATGTTCATGTGTTAAAGTTGAAAATTACATGACTTGTGATGCATACTTATGTGATCAATTACATGATGATTGGTGGCATGTTATATTGAGGTGCATTATTTAAGTGTTCTATGAGCGTAAGATATTAAAGGATAAGTTATGATTATATGTTTATACTTGCATCTCTAAATAACATGCTAAGATTAAAAGGTGACATAAAACACATAGAAATGATCCTTCAGACTCCAAGTATTAATGGTTATAGGAGGTGATCCAATAAGGGATCCTTTAGACTCCAGGAACTAATGGTTATGAAAGGTGATCCCATGCTCCTTATCCTGCACTCTCAGGAGACGGGAATTTAGCTTATCAAAGAATAAATAAGTAAGACTTTGACGACTAATTAGATATGAGCTCATAACCTAGAACTCTCAAAGAGAGAAAATATAGGGTGGCCCCCATGGAAAAGAGAAAATAAGAAATCTAAGTCACCTAAAAGAAAGAATCATGTTAGAATGATATACACATGTTCTTTATGTCATGCCTATTTGTTGTGTATCCTATTATATCTTGCATATGATATTAACATGCATTCATCATATAGTAGGTTGCATTCATGACATTAAGATTCATGTTAAAAGATATCAAGTTCGGCTAATGGTATTTGGAATTTAATGAATGAACCTTGTATATGATCACCATTTTCATAATGAAACCGAGGTTCCTGGGGGAGTGATGATGACACATGTTAAAAGGCAAAAGCCCTATTGAGATTCTTTATAAGTTTCTCATTCCCCTCTTCATTTATTTCCATCTCGTCTTCATAGGTTGATAGCGTCCGCGGTATCCTTGAGATGCCGATGTAGGAGTTACACTATGGTCCATAATATAGTGGTATAGCTTAGGCAAGGGATATAGTCCTTCCTGAATATAAGACATAGGAATTGTTGTATTCTTACATGTTAATAACTTAATTTCTAGTAGACATGCACCCACGAGGGGTTTAGCTACATCATAGTTACACTTAGCTTTTGAATTATTGTATGCTTAAACTCTACAGAATACTCAGGACAATTGATATGGTATTATATTTGTGGAATATTTCTACACTATTATTATTATTATTATTTGAGATGATATTTAAAGTCAATGTTATGATATGATGATGTTTCAGTTTATGCTATACTATGTTTGAATTCACATGTATTGCTATGAGATGGATAGTTAAAAATATGTCAATGATATGTAGTGTTATATGATAAATATTTATACGCTATAACTTTTACACAAATGGCTCATAGTTTGGTCTTATGATAAAAAAAATGAATCATATTTTCCATAGACTTATTTTCAAAAGTTTAAAATCAAGAAAAGTTTGAAGACGAAAGAGTAATAACTAACAATTAACCATTATGCGTTCTAGGCGTATTATGTTAAAGTTAGGGTGTTACAAGACCGCGTCACTATTTTGAATAGAATAGTACTATATAGTGGGACCCGCATACTATTTATGAATAGTACTCAATACTATTCACTCTAACAAAATAGATCAAAAGAACTGCACACCAATATTTTAACATGAAAACCCTCATGTAATTTTGAGAAAAACCATGGCCAAACTTCTTAAAAATATTCCTCTATATTCAAAGAGTAATTACAATATAGTGTATCTGTTGAGAGTCTCTTCTACTACAATTTGTAGTATTATAGAGATCTAGAGAATATACCCAAAATCCCAGGTATACTCACACTACACTCTTGGAATTTTCTTACACAAACTCTCTATTTTTCTCTCACTACAAGAAGCTTACTCTGCTTCTTCCCCACTGACGTAAGGAATTGCTTCTCAACTTGGGATGATTTTCTTCGTTTCCATCCCATCTATTTATAGAGTTTCAAGGGAGTTACTATATACGTGCACAGGAATTTCCCGTGATTTTAGTGGAGTTCACACATGAAGTTACTTGCATGCAGGACTCTCTGGTTTCAGCTGGAGTTACTATGTAAGTTACTATGCATGCATAATAACTTTGAAAAATCAAAACCGCGAACACGTGAAGAACGAGAAGAAGAAGGACAAGGGTGGTTATTTGGACGGATGATGATGTTGAGATTGAAAAGTCAAGGAATCATGATTGTGATTATGGTGGTGATGATGTTGCTAAGAGAAGTTGCTTCTCGTCTTCCATGGTGGCTCCGACTGGTGATGGTATAAGCTCATGAATTATAGGAGGGTACAGAGGACCATAAACCCATGAGAAGGGAGAGAAAGGATGAAAATGAGGTAAAATATGTATTTAGCTATTTATTATATCAAATATTAAATTTATAATTTGACCCACAACTATCTTTTATTTATCGAGACCATGTGGTCCCAAACATATCAAGAACCAATTAAAACTCGCCTTATTTCTCTTTGGGTTGGTCCACTCGTGATCCTAATTCTCAAAATTTAATGTTCGTTTTAATTTTTCTATGATTTATTGCTACGAGAGGAATTATTATGTGCATGAGAGCGATGTATACGCATATACCCGTGTTGACCAATTATGCATAATTTAATTGTTATGGGGGGTTATTATTATTGCTAAGGTATTTAATTATGCATAATTTAAATATTCTTTAATCTTTATGGTGCTTGTGTTTATTTTCATGTCATGTGTTGGTTTTTGAAATCATAATTGGCCTTGGTTTAGATCTACTCGTGTCGGGTATTTGTATGCTCCTAATTAGAGTTGTTGGTCTCTAGAAAAGAAATAAATGTAATTTATGCTTATACTTTGCGAGTGATTTCTTTTTTTTTTTAATGATATCCTATTAGTAATTTGTTTGTTTTTCACTTTGCAGAATTTCCATTTTTGGCTAATTTGTCTAGAGTTTTTTAATTTATTTGTGGTCTGGTTTCCTGTTTAATAGGGTGTTACATTCAATGAATAAGATCTGATCTATTGAATAGGATGTGTTCTGGCATTTAGAATGCTTGAATTTGCTTCTTGACCTAATGATGTATACATGAGTAATGGTTGTAGGAGTTTGGAGAATAGGAATAGGAATAGGGCTTGGAAATGGTAATGGGCCTTACTGGAATCCTCATTCCTGCCACCATCGGATTGGTTTGATGATATGGTTAATGTTGATATGGTAGACAAGGATGAAGAAGTTAAAAGAAGTCATGTGTCTACGATAAAGCTGAAATTTGGTGATGATGGACATTGTTTGGGACCTATGAAAACCCCATAACAATTGATTTGGGTGGAGGTAGTGAGAATGAGGAAGGATGTAAAGATGATGAAAGTGGTTCAGAATTTCATTTTAGTTTTTGAGTGATACAAGGTAATATGGTGAGTCCAGTACAAAGATTTCCATGCGGATGATGTAAAATAAGGTTTTAGCAATGAAGATTATTCTCTTGGCTTAACGCTACTGCCTTAATGGATGTAATTAAATGATATCAATGTGTAGCAATGAGCACCAAAATAAATCTGATAGAATTAAATCTACCAATCAGGCGCAACGCAATGAAAATAAATATCATGATGAATAGTAATTTATGATGGGACCCGCCATCACTATTCACTATTGAACAGGATTTACAATCAGACCACGTCACTAATCTCATGAGATAGTATGATCGGATTATATTCATCTAAGTGGGACCCATCACTATTCATACCACCAAAATAGATCAAAAAGTTGCATACCGAATTTTTAATATGGAAACCCCCAAATATCAAAGGAAAAATCATTGGACAAACTTTAAAAAATATTTTATTATATTCAGAATAATTACAAAATATCATTTCCACACTTTCTAACTTAAGAGGTAAATATAGTGTTTTCCTAGAACCCTCCATTCAAATACTACACTTTTACAGGACCAATGAATAATAAAGATAATACCCAAAATATTCTATGTATTTACCCACACACCCTACACTCTCTAGAATTTACTCACATTTTCTATTTTTCCTTTATTCTAGAAAATAACACACTCGTGTATTTCTCTCTCTATGAACTTTTGTTAATCAGCTTTCCCGCATGCACAATAATTATTACTATTCATGCATTAAAAAAAACCTCTTTCAGGATTAACTCTTCACGCATAAATAGTGATTTACGTCCACGCATTGAAAATTCTCTCTCATTCTAAATTTTCTTGTGTGTACAGGAATTTACCATTCACACGTGGAAATTTATCTCCTCTCTATCTCTTAGCTGGATGCAACAGTTTTTCCTCTTCTGTTGATAAGGATAAGAGGAAAGAGAAAGATGTGTGGAATAATAATATTGATATAAAACAATTTCATGTGTCTATATATTAGCTTATACACTTTTGCAAGAGATGATTTCATAACGTGATATCAAAGTCATCATGACTAAGAGATCAATTATTCAATCTTCTTTGTTATCCCCATTTTGATAATGCTCACGTTTCAAGCCCAAAATATGAGGCATTCACATGAGATGGTGTGTTAAATATAAAATCATTCATATGCCTCAATCTACCCATTAATTTTAAGCTTTTGGAAGAAATAATTTCAAGACAAATAATGAGAATGTAATAAGAAAAGTAGTGGGAATTGGGTTGAGAAAATTTCACGGTTTGATTAAGGAACTTCTTCTATGGATCACAGGAGATATGTAGAAAGCTTTGCAATTTGCAAGAAGAATAGTGAGGGCTTACCATCATTGAAAAAGAAAGATGAGCCGGGGGGAGGGGAGCTTGAAGACACTCCATCTTTCAACACAAATTGATGAAGGTGGTGAGCAAGATCAAGAGATGTGGAGCATGCAGATTGTGCTAGTGTTCTTTTTCTATTCTCTTTGCATCCGATTTCTTTGCTACTTTCTTTCTGTTTACTGCATGCAGCTTGATAAAACAAACCTTGATCTGGCATTAAAGTAGCAAAGAAATTCAAATACAAAAGAATAGAAAAATAAGAATTGATGAAAATGGCGGTGCTGATTTTGAAGTCTGTGGTGAATCCACCGACTGTGCCATTGGATTGTCACACATATCAAAGATGTCACGCCACACTTTGTAAGTGCTGTTTTTATGATAGCTCATAAAAAAACGTCTTCCTTAATTTCTGAATGCTTTTGACACTATCATCATCTAAGTTAGTTGGTACCTTCAAGGCTTCAATCGTAGTTGCTCTTCACTCATGAATTAGGGCATCAAGGCTGATGTGGACTACTATCTATTGAACTGTTGCTCATTATATTTTAGGTATCTTTGCTTAATATCTTATCTATGTCTCAGGTTATTTAAAAAGCAAAACAACAAGTGATCAAGAAAGAGGGTATCATCTGATGGAGTAGATGTCTTTCCCTTTGATGAAGATCAGTTTAAGGCATCTAAAGGTGGCTCAGAGGCTGCTTGCCTTGATAATGAAGGCTGTTTTATCATAAAGAAGGCTAAGTTTCTTTGGACAAATTTGGCAGGAACCATGGACCTTGGTACATTGAAGAGTACTGATTGGTGGATTTATTATTTTTCATGCACCTTGAAGTTGATATTTTCGCAAGTGTTTGGATTTCTTGGATAAGTATATGGATTAATTCGGAAGGTTAGAGAGATTTTTCTTTCCATTAAACAGGCATGAGACTAGATTTGTTTAGAAAATTGATTTTAGAATTGGTGCATGAATATGAATGGAATGGTTGGATTAAAAATATTTATGACTTTCTATTCAAGTTATATTTGTGCACGGAGTATGTTTCACATCATTCTATCATGTTCTTACGTCAACACGTTCATGTTGATATGTATTTCATCATACAAGGATTTTAGGCGTTCCATTAAATATAAATGATTTCTAGACCCGATTACCTATGAGAAGTTCACAGGGTATATATGCTATTGAATATGTATCTTACATATGAATAAATGTACTATTTTGAAATTGTCCTGTTTTTCATTGAGTTGTAAACTCATTTTGTGACTCTCTATCTCTTTTAAGATACAGGTCTTGAATCCAATTATTCTCATCAATGATGGATTCAGAAAATTTTGGTTATATGGTTAAAAATAATATATTAGTAAAAAGTGGATTGGATTTTATCTTGTTATTTTACCTCATGTAAAATTGATATAATATGGTCAAATTTAACAAAATACTAGGGATAAAATTATGTACATCTATATAATTAATAAAGAAAATTTTCAAATTTTTTGTGGACATTAGGGTATAAGCCCCCATCTTAATAAGAAAAATTGAAACTAAATTAAAATCTTGATAAAATGTGAGGGAGGTAAACGAAACAGTTGTAAATTATTTATGCAAACGGATAATTTTTTCTTTCTTTTGTTGATGAGAAATGACGATTATATCGTTCTATAATTGGAACTATTTTAATAATTACAGATATGAAAATGTTCCATTATTAAAAAATAGTTAAATTCGTACAACACCCGTTTTTTAAAAGGAGTTTCATTTATGTTTACCATTAATCCATTATAATATCTTTAAGTTAATTCCAATTAATTGATTCGAAGTTACAAGAGTGGAAGTGATGTAGCAGCAAATCTATGTATATAATCTTGTGGTACTCTTCTTATATGAAACAGAAGACACAATATGCATGCTCGACAACCTAGCCAGCATTTTTATTTTTACTTCTCTTTTGTTAATTTTTTATTTTTTTAGGTAAATTACTTCTTTATCACATTCGAATTTATTGGTTTAGTGAATGTTTTGCCTTCCATATTAGTCAAGATCAATGCTATTTCTAGAAATGATATCTTTAATGATGTAAGGGTCTTTATATATAGGTGTCCACTTGCCTCTGTTATTCCTTAATTGATAAAATCTTCTTTGAGATAAGATCGTCTAGTTGAAAAGTTCGAGAACGAACATTCTTATTAAACACTTTGGCTATTCTTTTCTGGCAGATGAACGGCCTAGACAGGCTGTAATTAGTCATTTTTCTTCAAATATGCTCAATTGCTCGTATTTGACCCACTCGGCTTACTTCATTTCACTGTTTTGATAACATTTACAACACCAATCATATTTTTTCTGATTATATGAAGCATAAGCACTAAATTTCTTCCACCCATGGGCGGCTTCACACTGCCCGATCATCCATGGTCCCACCACAACGTCTGATCTTCCCCACACTAAGAAAATCGATGATCTACGGCTGAAATTAAAGTTGCATGATAAACGAGTATTTCCTTGCCTCCACTCTGCATCCGCTACCTATGCGTGGCGCCCCGTCACCCAAGAAGGACTATATAAGTATTTATTATCCCTTCTGCGCAAACCAAATCCAATTACTTTCACACAAACAAACCCCACTTTTTAAGTTCCAATGGAGGGGTCATGGGAGAACTGGCATCTTCGAATGGTAAGAGTCTAACACCATATCATGCTCTCTCATAACACACGTTTGATTAGATGATCAATTCTCGATCAATTTGGTTGCATAAAACAATTTTCTGGTCTCAGTTTTTATTTTTTATTTTCAAATTTTTTTTAAAAGATTTTGTGAAAAAAATAAATAAAAATTTAAAACTATTTTTTAAAATCAAACGTACCTGAATTTTTATATGACATTATTACGTATGATTTTTTACCATTAATTCTTCATCTTATCTCGTGTCAAGTCTAGCTAACTTATATATAATTTTGCTTCATCTCAATTTTGTTGTAGGAAATGGATCTTGGCAATGATTTCCTAGACAAGTGCCACACTTCTGGTGATGAAGAGTTCCTAAGAGACATCCTATTGCAGCCATCTTTCTCTTCAGAAAGTGAGAGTGATCAATATCACCATCACTCCTTTCATGCTACCACCAATTCTTACTCCACTCTCCAGTACAACAACGACAACAACCCCACCTCCACCGTTGGATCAGATGTGCCAGTGCTGGATCAAAGCAACTCCTTAGTGTCCCAACCAAATGCTTCCAACAATGACAGCACAAGAAGGCCTCGTAGATCCTCTTCTCCAAGGACATACATTTTGTCCTTTGATAACTCCACAATGACCCCGTCTACCCCTAACCCGAACCTTACCCCAAAAATCATGACCAACTGTTAAAGGGTAGTAAGGGATTACACGTTCTTCTTCTAATCATTCTCCTAAGTTACCATCAAAACGGGCCATGGCTGAACCAGGAGTGATGAGGATAGTGCCAATAATAACCAAGAAGCAAAGAAGGCAAGAAACTCTTCTCAGAGTATGGATCACATAATGGCAGAGAGAGGAAGAGGAGGCAGGAACTCACAGAGAGGTTCATAGCACTTTCAGCAACTATTCCTGGATTAAGCAAGGTAAGTGTCACTGGCCAGTTAATTCCATTTAATATTCTGTCAAATTTGAGTTGATGGCAGTGTCTTTATTAGGACTTTATTTTAACCATGAGTCGCTACCCAACAATCAAATATCTGTTCAGTTTGTGGAGCGAAGGATGATTTTATTCTTTGAAATTTTATGTAAGTTCAGTGACTAAAATTAAGAAATTCTTAATTTAGTTTATGAAATTATTGAAAGTGATTTAAATTAGTTTTTAAATGATATTTACAGGGACTATCTTGATGAATTATTAAAATGATTGATTTAAATAATTTTTTTATAATCTTAGAGACTAAATTAATAATTTTTT
Source organism: Dalbergia oliveri (assembly GCA_030441495.1). NCBI lineage: Eukaryota > Viridiplantae > Streptophyta > Magnoliopsida > Fabales > Fabaceae > Dalbergia > Dalbergia oliveri. The sequence continues at coordinate 6,643,401 of JAMLFY010000016.1, forward strand.
AATTTCAAAAATTAAATTAAAATATACAAACAATTTCAAGGATCAAAATGAACATTTACTCAAATTTCTAATAGATGAACAAAGTATATGAGTTTTATTAAAGTTTGTAAGAGTTAGATTTTGATGAATTTTAATTATTTTGTTTTCTAATTAATTGATAAAAATTAAAAAAATATATTAAATAAATAATAGATCATTATTATAATTAATAATTACTTAACATAATTTAATATTTTTAAAAATTTTATATTATCAATACATAGAAATTATTTTTTTTTTCAGTTCTCTAATCTCTTAGCATTTAGTGTCCACTTTCACTTGTTATTAGATAATTTTTTTTCTTTTTAATTTCCCCTTTGTTGCACGCATATTTTCTTTTCAAATTTTAAACAAATACATGTATGACATTTGTTGGTAAAATCCTTTTTTGAATTCTTTTTCCGGCAACTACTTAATTTTTAATGATTCAGTTTATGCATATCAAATTGAAATCGTATAGTGGGTTTTATTTTCTTTTAAATATTTTAATTTTTATTTATTGCTACTCTTTATTAAACACTATTAAGTTTATCGAAATTAAATTTCAATTTGCATACTTTTGACAATCATGAAAGGTAAAGTTTTGTCCTCGACAATCACAATATCATAACCGTCATTGTATATGTCACCGCCTTTTACATTTATTATCTCATGTATTTAGTCATAATGAGTGAGTCCTTTTCAGTTTTACTTTGTTTTACTAGCGCAACCTGCGAGCTGTCTTGGCTCCATGCTAAACTCGTGTATATAAATCATTCTTGATAATCAATGAAAGTCAGATGAATCATTTCACATTTCTCAGTTTTAATATGGTATTAGGAGGTTTCTAATCTTGCTTCTCGCTTTCATCTTCTCGCGCAAACTTCTTCTTCTTGCTTTTTTTCTCTCTCTTCTGCGTTTTTGCCCGCATTTTTTTCTTGAATCCATGGCTCAACATTTTGCTCGGAAGATTTCACTAATCCCTACATTCTTCAATCGACATTTTTATTTGATTTTTTCACATCCTTTAACTCGGTGAAAATTACAATTCATGGAGTCGATCCATGAAATTTGCTCTCTCTGATTGCAACAAATACGCTTTTGTTGACGGTTCCTTGCCGAAACCTGATAGCACAGATCCTCTCCTCCTGGCTTGGGACGAAACAACAATATCGTTGTTCTCTTGGTTGCTCAACTCCATTTCCAAGGAAATTCTCTGCAAGTATCATCTATCGGTCTGCTGGCTGCGACATTTGGAATGTCTTCGTGTTCGATATCAACAAGGCAATGGTCCTCGCATCTTTCAATTGAAGAAAGATCTCATGAACACGACCCAAGGTACTTTGTCAGTTACTCAGTACTTCACCAAAATCACTCGCGTTGGGAAGAATTGAATGAATATCGTCCTCTGATTTCTTGTGATTGCGCTGGGATCAAGTTCTTGATCAATTTTTTCAACTGAGTTTGTTATGGCATTTCTCATGGGATTAAATGAATCTTTTCTCAAACACGAGGACAAATCCTTCTTATGGATCCAATTCCACCTTTGGACCGTTTTCTCACTTGTTTTGCAAGAAGAGCAACAACGATTGGTTGCGCTCAATCTTAAACTCAACTTTCCTTTGCTTGCGAACCTACTTGGAAAGGGAAACTTTGATCCAAAAGGGAAAAACATCAAGAAAGAGCGTCCAGGATGTAGCTATTGTGGTGTAATTGGACATCTCAAGGAGAAGTGTTTTAAACTCTTTGGCTATCCTCCTAATTACAAGAAAGGTAATAGAGGAGCTGACAACATTGTATTAACTGAACATGGTGACAGTGATCTTGGAAATTTCCTTTTAACACACACTATCTCAGGATATCAACAATTGTTAAACCTCTTGACCTCTCAAGTATCTGTGCTGTTGAAGCTCTGGAGATGCCGATCCTGCCTCTCCAATTGGTAATGTGAATTCCGTTCTTAATAAAAATTCTGATGTGACTTCTCATATTTGGATATTAGATTCAGGTGCTAATAGTCATATTACTTGCACATCATCTAATTTCATCCCTCTATGCAATCTAAAAACTCTTATGTCACACTACCAAATAATCAAAGAGTGCCAGGACACTCCGTCTAACTAGTAACTCACAAATTCCCTTAGTTTGTCAAGTGTGCTTTACATACCTGCTTTAATCTTGAATCTCATGTCCGTTAGTGCACTCTTGAAATCCTTACCTTTGTCTGTGGTTCTTCATCGTGACTCTTCTCTATTTAGGATCTCAAAAGTTCGAGGGTGATTGGAAGAGGTAGAATGCAAAGAGGGCTTTATGTCTTTTCACTACCATCTCCTTAGACTGAACGACCGTTCCTAGTAGAAATGTTTGTGATTCTTGCATACTAAACCAAAACAGATGGATTTTGGTTGTAATAAAGTGGATACACAGGACCTTTGTGTTCCTGGAGTTGATTCGTCTCATACACTTGTTAATCATGTAACTAGTTCCATTTGGCATGCTCAACTTGGACATCTTTCAAATAAAGTTTTTAGTAAAATCTGATTCTTTGGATTTACCTCCTACTTCTTATGATTTTAATTCTACTTGTCATGTTTGTCCTTTAGCTAAGATGCGAAAATTATCTTTTGATTCTCATAATCACTTGTCTCTTTCTCCTTTTGATTTGGTACACTGTGACATTTGGGGGCCATACCATACTCCTACTTACAAAGGTGAGAGGTACTTCTTAACAATTGTGGATGATTGCTCTCTGGTTCACTTGGACATACCTTTTGGCTACTAAAAGTGCTGCAACAAATGTACTGCAAAAGTTCATTGTGTTTATTGAAAACAGTTGGCAAGGTTATCAAGAAGATTAGAAGTGATAATGCCAAAGAATTAGCCCTTACTGATTTTTTGTCCAAAGGAATAGCTCACCAATTTTCTTGTGTTGAGAGACCTCAACAAAATGCTGTGGTAGAAAGAAAACATCAGCATTTACTCAATGTGGCAAGAGCATTATATTTTCAGTCCAAAGTCCCTTTATCTCTGGGGTGAATGCATCAACACTTGCTACTTTCCTCATTAACAGGCCCAGCTCCTATTCTGAAACATCAATCACCTTATCAAGTTTTATTTCAACAAATACCAGATTATAGATCTCTAAGAGTGTTTGGTTGTTTAGCCTTTGCCTCTACTTTATCATCTCATAGAACCAAATTCTCTAGAGCCATTCCAGCAATATTCATTGGTTATCCAGTTGGGTATAAGGGTTACAAGCTATATAACCTGGAGACCAAACAGGTATTCATTTCTAGGGATGTTCAGCTTCATGAAGACACATTTCCTTTCCATCTCTTACCCCAAACCACCCAAGATTTCTTACTGACCTAGTGCTACCACATCCCCAACCTGATGTTAATATTACCACCCCTGCACTTGTTCCATCTGAACTAACAGCCTTATTCCTCTCCTTCAAATCAGTTAGCTTGCTTGAAGACCCTGATCTCAATTAGAAGCTATTCTAAGAAAATCCAACCGAGTTTCAAGGCCACCTACATATTTGCAGCAATATTTTTGTGGGAATGTCACCACTACCTTTCCATTGAATAAACACTTCACATATGATAATCTTTCAGATCCTTATCAACAGTTTGTGTTCCATGTGGATTCCATACCTGAACCTCCTTTCATTAGGCAGTAAAGTTTCCCTGAGTGGAGAAATGCAATGGCAGCTGAAATACAAGCAATGGAAGACAACCATACTTGGGAGCTTGTTCCTTTACCCCTGGTAAAACACATAGTTGGGTTCAGGTGGATATACAAAGTCAAATATAATGCTGATGGATCTGTGGATAGATACAAAGCTAGGCTTGTTGCTAAGGGATATACTCAACAAGCTGGTATTGATTTTCAAGATACTTTTTCTCAGGAGCAAAGTTAACAACAGGAAGGGTGCTTCTCCTGGCAGCAATCAAAGGTTGGAAATTCTCCAAATGGACATCAACAATGCTTTTTTGAATGGAGATTTATTTGAAGAAGTGTACATGGACAAGCCTCTTGGTTATCATAGTAAGGGGGAGCACTTGGTTTGCAAACTCAAAAAGTCTATCTATGGCTTAAGACAAGCATCTAGGCAGTGGTTCATGAAGTTTTCTACAGCCTTAATTACCATTGGATTCAAACAATCAAAATCAGATTACTCTCTATTCACTAAAGGGACTTGGTGCTGATTTGGTAGTCCTTCTAGTATATGTAGACGACATTATAGTGGCGAGTGCTTCTTCTGAATCATTAGCCAGGTCAAAGACCAACTGCAAAAGTGTTTTAGCTCAAAGTGTTAGGTGATTTGAGATATTTCTTAGGGCTAGAAATAGCTAAATCACCATCCTGTATCATTCTATCCCAGCACAAGTATTGTTTAAATTTACTTGAAGACAGAGGTTTTTTGGAATGCAAGCCTGAAGCATTACCAATGGAACCAAAACTAGCCCTGCCTAGAGAGTCAGGTGACCTACTTGATGACATTTCTTTGTAGAGAAGGTTAATAGGAAGGCTAATGTACCTGACTATCAATACCCGACATTTCTTTTACAGTTAATAAGCTTAGCCAGCTTATGTCAGCTTCTAGATCCACACATCTACAAGCATTGTACCATTTGCTGAAGTATTTGAAGGGCTCTCCTGACAGGGCCTTTTATTCCCCTCTTCATCTTCAATTCGACTTCAAGCCTATGTGGATGCTGACTTGGGAAGCTGTGTGGACACTAGACGATCTACCACTGGATTTCTTGTCTACATTGGAGATTCTTTAGTTGCTTGGAAGTCGAAGAAGCAGCCGACCGTATCTTACAGATCATCTGTGAGCAGAGTATTTGGCACTAGCCAGTGTCACTAGTGAATTGACTTGGTTGTATGCCTGCCATTAGATTTTGACATTCAAATTGACTCTGAATGGTGTACTGTGATAACCAAGCAGCCATCCATATCGCTATAAATCCAAGCCTTTCATGAAAGATCGAAGCATGTTGAGATCAATTGCCACTTCACTCGTGAAAAAGTCAACCAAGGTTTCCTCAAGCTTGTACACATGCCATCCAAGCATCAAGTGGCAGACCCTTAACAAAACCTTTACCTTTGACTCAGTTCTCGCATTCATGACCAAGTTAGGAGTTAAAGACATTTACCTCCCAACTTGAGGGAGTTTTACATTTATTATCTCATGTATTTAGTCATAATGAGTGAGTCCTTTTTCAGTTTTACTTTGTTTACCTTGTTGGACCTGCTAGCCGTCTTGGCTCCATGCTAAACTCGTGTATATAAATCATTCTTGATAATCAATGAAAGTCAGATGAATCATTTCACATATTGTCAGCCACATATAAATTAATAAATATATCTTGTCTCTATTTAATTATTATTATTATTTTTTATGATGTCTATTTAATTATTATTTATCAAGTTATGATTGATAAGTTGATTATAGTAATGACGACGTCTCACGAATCTGTATCGATCCCTGATGACAAAATTGAAAATCCTTTAATTAATGGTTTATGTGGTGAGTGTCTGGGTTATATACTTATGAGTAATATATGGTGAATAATAAAATTATATAATAAATACATATTACCTATTTTATTATTATTAAATATAATGATGAATATGATGAGTGAGACTATACATCACATCTAATTAATAAGATATATAATTTATATTTACTGTATAATTTTATTATATATCAAATATTATTCTATACTTATACATATGTTGCATGTGACTTTTTAATAATACACCACTCAGTCTAAAAGACGTGGCATTGTTGGAATCACAACTTGAAAAGTCAGATTGGGATCTATCGTTATCCGAAATGTCAAACATGATCAGGTGGTGTGTTTAAAAATCATATCTCACTTTATTAAAATATTAGAATTGAACTCTTTAAATAATTTTAAATGAAAATTTCATTTATATTTATCAAATAAAATCTTTAGATATTATTTAAATTATAGCTTTATATTACTATGCATTGGATTTTAAATCATTCAATGATAAAATGAGTTCCATAAGTTAAAACATTTAAAAGCATGTGCATCCAATATAATATTACTTTTATATAAACATCAGCTGTACTATATTTATTATCGTGTGTACGCTGTATTTGAATAAACATGGACAATTACGAATATATTATAGAGTTAAATTTATGAGGGATGCTATATGTACGTGCAGTGTAGACGTATTAGCTCGACTTACTATGCAATCCACCGTTCAAAATCATTTTTTTTCTTAAAATATTTTTTTTCATGTAATCTAACAACTCAAAGGTAGGGAGTCATGACATATGAGTGTCAAATTATCATTTCTCTATTTATATACAAAAATAATCTAAATTTTTTTTATAAAATCATCTAATCATATATTATCTGATTAGTAAAATAAATTTGACTCATCATACCATTAATTACTTCAAAAATCATATACATAAAAGGATTTAATTAGATAATAATATAGAAATTTATACTATTTGTACTTTTGATAAAAATCATAGTGACCGTTAAGTAAAATCAAATGATATGATACATTAATTGATCCAAATACTAATAATTATGACACGTTATATTAAATATAAAATTATAACAACAAAATATCTGGTATTCTAATATTTTCCAAATTCTAATGTGTAGACGGACAAGGCATCTATACTTCGAGCAGCCATCGATTACATGAAACAACTTCAAGAACGTGTACAAGAGCTAGAAAAACAAGACAGATCAAAGAGGAGTGTGGAGTCAGTGATATTGGTAAGGAAATCCGATGCAAATGAAGACACCATCACCACATCAAGTGAAACAAGCTCTGATCATCATCATCATCATCATGAGTGTGGCACCCTACCTGAGATTGAAGCAAGAGTCATGGGCAAGGAGGTTCTCATTGAGATACACTGTGAGAAAGGAAATGGTATTGAACTCAAAATACTTGACATGCTTGAAAATCTTCATCTTTGTGTCACCGGTAGCAGTGTCCTACCATTTGGCAATTCCGCTCTTGGGATTACTATTATTGCTCAGGTAAATGTATTGTCACGGGAGTAAAAATATTTGACTCATTCTTTATTTGAAAAATGTCACATATATAATATATGATTAAAGAAAAATATTATTTGTTTTCTAACTTTGTTGGACACCATACTAATATATTCTTATATATTATTATATGAGATATGAATCCTAAACTAAATAGTTATATTTATCTAATAATATATATGAGTTGCATTAACATTATTCATTAATAGTGAGTATAAATAATATTTGTCATAAGTAAATTATCACATAATTTATTTCTGTGCTCATCAAATATTAAAATTGTTGTCAATTGTAAATTGTTACTATTGTTACCGTTATTATCTTCCCCTGCATTTTCAAAACTGCTTTTTGGATGGAATTGTATTTGTTTGTTTGTGGCAACCTGAAATCTCTTGAGCTGAAAAATTGTGTGTGTTGCAGATGGGTGATGCCTACAAAATGACGGCGAATGATCTAGTGAAAAATCTTAAGGAAGTACTCTTGAAGTCACCCGTGGCTTGCAACAGTGATCCGTACTAGTGTATCTAGCAAAGGTGTAGCTTATGGGCTTGGAACTTGGAAGTTTTGATTTCGTTGCTCTTGTAAGTTTTGCTCGTTTACTTGTTCATAAAATCTAGGGTAATTGGCTTTTTGAAATTTAGGTAATATACAGTTTACATCTAGTAAAATTTCATTGTAATAAAATGGTATTTTTAACCTTTTCTTAGTGAGGAGAGTTTATAGTTGAAAATTTTGATTAAAAGAATGGGTATTTTTATCCATTTAATTATATACTGATATATATATATGACTTAATAATAAAAATAGATATCAATTTAATAGAAGAATTATTTTACATTGTTTAAAAGTCTATAACATCACAATATACATTATAAAAAACTATGGTATAAAGTGCACACAATGTATAATTTGGAAGGACAAAATGCATCTTATCCTAAAATCTATATAAACAAAAAGTACGTTTTGAATAAACTATGCTACCCATTTCTCTTATTTAATAGTACAGGATTTGAAAAGTAAAATCATTTCTACTTTTCACTTTTAAGGAAAAAGCACCCCAATTAATTGAGCACAAATTATATCGGACAAGGCGATAAAGGAAATCGTGACAGATACGAGTGACAATGTGCCCGACAAAGATTGGGCCATGCAAAGTAACCTATCTTAAGGAGTCAAGTCTACCGTGCTACTTTTCATAAAACGCCAAAAGGTTTAGTTTTTTCATGTATATAAGCTATAAAGTTTAATTATCAAGACTACACATGGATACCTTAAAGGTTCACGGCTATGATATATGGAGTATCAACGATACAGAGGAAAGCTTAATTATGCTTGTTAGGGGGAATGATCAAATTGTTTAACATGCATGTTTTCAAATCATAAATCACGACACCCCTCGGTTGAAGTTATGCATCTTTTCTTTAGCGCAATAAAACTCACGATAAATGTTAAACATATAAACATTATGTATAGCTCTTTGTTAATTTTAGTTTTTGAAAGAATTGATTTTATGACATTATATTAAAGTTGTTTGGAAAATTATTTAAGATTCAAGCCTCAAAGAAAGAAATATTTACGTAAAGAAGCATGTTAGTTATAAAATCATTTATGTGTTTGTATTCGTTAATTTAAATTTTTTTAAAAAATAATTTCATGACATAAAACGGATAAAAACAGGCAATAAATTGAGTGGCAATGTGTGCAACTGATGCTGCTGAATGCTTGAGTAATGAGGAGCGAGGCTCTGTGTGCAATCTAGTGCTGCAAAACACATGAGCTATGAGGAGTAGATACAAGTCATGTTTTTTTGTTTGGTTTTTTTTTTCTGATTAGTTATCTTAGTTTTCATATGCTGTAGTGATTTTCCTTTGCTATTTTTTGTTCTTGTTGCTCCTCTTGTTTGAGTTGAGCATTTACAAATTTATAAAAAAAAATGAAGCGTTAAGGACAACATCTAGCTATCAATAAATGGGCCAGTTAACGACAACCAAATGATTGAGAAAAGAAAGGATTGAGAACACGAGTTTCATATGAATTCAATAACATTATTGAATAATAAAATAAGGAAGCTTCCCCACCGCACCAAAATGTGAAGAATTAGTGTGTTTGGAATTTACGCTAAACTTCCTTTTCTTTTCTTTATAATTTCGATAGTTATGAAGTGCTAGATTCCGAAACATAATACTCCCTTCATTCCTTATTAATAATCGTTTGAAAACCGAGCTCATCTTATACTCTCCTCTTCATTCTCCCTTTGGCCTTTCAATGTTTTCCTTTCCTTTCCTTTCTTTGCCAATCTCATCCAGGATCTAATCTTTAGGAGTCACACCTTGTCATCTAAACTCAACAAACAATTTGTCCTAGAAAACAAGCAAGCTCAGCTGCTTGCAGACCTCATCAACAATTGGTCATCAACATAACTGGATAGAAAATCTCTATCCCTAAATGGTGTCATATTTCCTGTCTCTTTAATCATTTATTGACATGAAAATATTATAATCAAAATGGATTTGAAAATTTAGAAGTTACCAAATATACAATATATATTTATTATATGTCAATAAATAATGAAGGGGACAAAAAGGGACACCATTTCAGGATAAAAGAATCCCACCCCAACAAAACTAATACCACTCAGCTCAGGAATCAAAAGGACATGGTCCAAACTCCAAACACCCTGCACTTGCACTCTGACCATCCTTCAAACACGTGTGCATCTGAAAGGGAATAGGACTTGAAGCAACCACTGTCAATGGGGCTAAAATGAACAATAGCTTACGTTCGTTAAAGGTGTAACTAATAAAAATATAAAATGATACGTGTTTGGTCAGATTTTAATTGAATAAAAGTTTATTTTACTCTCTAAAATTATATATGAGTCATTTTAATAGTTAAAATTTAAATATTAACATTTTAATCTCTAACATGCAAAATTTGAGTAATATATATTGTATATAGTTTCTAACCCTATTTCTATTTTTGTAAAATCATATTTTTATGCATATCACATTAATAGACATGTTAGTGATAGACTGTCATTACTTTAAGTCTTTACCAATTAAATTGTATGAAAATATATATAATTAATGACTATAATATGAATTTTACATGCATGTAACTAACATTATATTGTTGATATATTTGACAAATACTAGCCATTTAAATTTAGTAAATTATCATCATCACTATATTACATAACATGACACATTAATAAAAATAAATATGAATACAATATTGGCTTTCCCTTAAGTTTGGTAAAATTTATTTTGGCTTTTCACTGTTTATTTCATTGATATTGGCCTCTTTTGAAGGCACACTACAAGAAATTTGGCTTAAAACAACACTTATTTTTGGCAACATATGAAAAGTGTTATTTTTTGTACACATAGACAATATTTTTTTTTAATGTGTTGTCTTTGATATATAAAAAATATTGTCTTCTCTACTTAAAAGTGTTGTCTTAAACAATTGACCGTACTTACTATAGCAACACTATAAAAAGTAATGCACTAGCTTAAAAATGTACCCTTTTGTTAAAAAATGTTACCTTTGACAATTGGCCACATATGATATAGTAACTTTTCAAAAATGATGTTTTAGCTTAAAAGTGTAGTCTTTGCTATATTGAAAGCAACACATTTAAAAAAGTGTTACCTATATATGCATAAACATTTTTTACGTGTACTTAAACTAAGTGTTCTTTTAAGGTATAAATTTCTTGTAATGACATTGTATAATCTGCAATAAAGGAGAAAACTTATTGTGCAATAATTTTATAAACTTAAGAAAGTTTAATGTAATGATTTCAAGAACTTAGCATGGTATAAAAGAAAAATCAGAGTGAATTTACTAAATGTGAGAAAAATTTGTGTAATTTGTTCTTAAAAGTAATAATTGTAAAAAAAAAATTAAAAATGCGATCGTCTTTATCGATGTCCATGTCCACTATTGTCAACTTTTTATGAAGTTGTCCACATGTATATGATTGATCGATGTTATCATTTTCTTGACTCCATCACCATTACAAAAACCGAACCCCGGAAGACTAGCTGGTCTACTAAAAACTAAAAATAATCACAGGAGATTAATGCAAGCACGAGCTGATTCACGTTGATTCACCAAAATTTCCAACGTGCGTTTGATTGGATTTAGTGGGTGGGGACGTGGGGTAATATGCTGGTGATTGAGTGCACATCGATCACGTTCAGGTAAGATTTAAAATTAGGAAGTTTTGAAAAGATTGAAAATAAAAAAAAATTAAATATAATTATGGGAAGAAAGTAAAATACAAAATATTGTTATAATGAGTTTTATGCCTAATATTTTAACTTGTATATTTTTGTATTAAAAAGATAAATTTAATTTTAATGTATTATCCATGAAATTTTTTATACAAATATCTAATTATATATTATAATGAAAATTAGAATATTTAATTTTTATATTTATTATCTTAATTAGTGATATAAAAGTATATAGGAGTAATTGTTTTACATCGATAACATATATAAAGAAAATGTGCTTTACATATGTCAAAGTTTGTGTAGACTCGAGTTGAAAATAGCTATTCTCAATGTCGAAGCATGCTTTGCATGATTGGTTGATTGAAAGTATAGCAAAAATTTTTATGAATGAAGTTGATATAAAATTTAACACACAGAATTTATCTATAAAATTTTTTTTTAATAATAATCAAATATTTTTTCTTTTAGTGTAAATAGAATGGAATCATGACTTCTTTTCAATTTTTTTTTTAAGAAATTGATATTATTCCTTCACTTAGTAGACTAATTATCTGCAAGATAAAACATTATTTAAAGGATAATTTATAGTTGGTTGAGGCCTATAGCCAAACATACCATTACTTACTAAATGACAAAGTAACATAACCTAATGAGAGGCAACCTATTGTCTTCAATCCATGAGAAGAAAGATGCACACAGGTTTAATTGCTATCCACGAAAGAAAGATGTCAATCCCTTTGGCCAGATTGACAATACGAGTCGGGTTATGAACACCGTAGTTGAGAGGGTGGCGGCACCCGTTGGGAAGCACCAAGTTTTATGTTTGGAGTGCTACACTAACACTACAATTGATAAAATTCTTTTTTTTTTTTGGGTTATATTAAAGAGGTTTTTTTTTTTATTTTTGCGAAAATTAAATGGGTTTTAATTTGGCCTAACATTAGCAATAATGCGGTTTCCTTGTCTTCTCCCTTTTTTTTTTTTTTGGGGGAGGCAACTTCGGAAATGGAACCTGGGGCTAAACAAGTGGGCTCTATAAGATGAACCATTTAGAGGCAAGAAAAATGCAAAACTATATATATATATATATATATATATATATATTAGACATATAAGCATGTCTTTGATCAAGAAAAAAAAGACATATAATTAAGTATATGGTCTGACAAAAAATAGACATATAATTAAGTTCCTTAAGCACTTAGTCATGGATTCAATTTCTGATTGTGTATAGAAAGAGTTTCATCAGAAACAAGACCCATCAATACGAGCTTCACGTCTCGAGAATAGAATTATCATTGTTTCTTTCTTGAGAAGTGTATAGTGTATAACATTTTTTACAACAACTTTACAACACTAGTCTGTATAGGCATATAAAGACAAAATAAGTGTAACCCATATATCTCCATACACTAGAGGTGTAAATTTATTGTAAAGAAATATTGTGCACATATCTAATATTTCATTTTTGTTTCCTCACTACTTTCGTAAGTGTGGATTCGAAGCTTAACACATAAGCTTTGCAAATTGATGGAGTTCAATTAAGTTTCCTCATCACTTAAACACTTCTCGAGAAGATTGGTTCTAGGGTGAATGTTCTTTAAGTGCTATAGACTGTTTTATTATTAATTAATTTGAATTTAGAGATTTGCCATTTAAAAGGCCACCTTGTTCGTATGTATTTTAATTAGTCCTATTATTTGGGAGGCATCAAACGGAACACTCGTAGTTCAAGCAGGTGTGGGATGCTTAATGGTGTAATATTTTTCAGGAAAAAAATTATTTGATTCATCATATAAGCTAGCGTTCCATTTAATATTGTATGTTGCATAATGTGAGAAGATGATTCATCAAATTGTTACGTTGAATTTGTCACACATCTTGTGAAGACGATTCGTAAGTAGCCTGCTGCTACATGTAGTCAAGGAGTTTGTGAGACGATGTTCTAATTTATTTATTTTAACTTAAATTTCTATTTTTGTTTTTCTGCGTGTTTAGATGTCTGATTGATTTTGCTATATTGCTCCTTTTTTTTTGGCAAGAGTTTTGAGCCGTTTTTATTAATTATAAAGAGCTAATTATCAAAGCACCAAGAAGATACACTTTACTTACGAATATAAGCCTTGGATATCGTAACAAAGCACAAGAATGAATTCAATCAATCCATGTTAAAAAAAAAAAGTAAAATACACACATCTGTCATTTTTATATTATTGTATCGAAAAACAAAGAAAAGAAATTAAGTTCACCACAAAAGAGCAATATGACTCTCCAACATTTCCAAATCCTTTAACTAGAATGAGAAGAGTTTTTGTTTTCTCAATCTCAAATGCCGATTTTATTAATTAATTATAAAGAATGGACAACCGGTACATCAAAGAGGAAGCCAAGCTGCTCCTTATTTATATTCCACAAATTACTTGTAGACACTGTTAATTTTTCCAAACTAAACTAAGCAAACCTTTATTTTGCTGGGATATTCACAACCCTTCGAAGTTTGAACTAGACACATATATCCTCCAATGGTGAAACTAATCAAGCAATCATCTTGGTATAAGATATGAGTGCCATAGTGTGAACACCCACTTTTGTCCGACCCATTAAATCAAAAATCCAAAAATTTGCATATTTCATAATTTAAATGAATTTCCTTTATAGTCTTTTCATCTATTTATTTTAAACCAAAAAAACATATAATTATTGTTCAGCCCATTTTCTACATAAAATAACAAAAAATACTCTAGCCCATTTTAATCTCTTTCAACCCATTTCAGTTGTTCAGCCCATTTTCATTACAACCCATAATTTGTTGATCCATGTCCATTCAAAAAATGTCCTTATAGTTCATTTCATATCTAGAGTAAAATAAAAATTAAAAAATTAAAAAATTAAAAATTAAAAATAATAAATAAAATAAAATGACAAAAAGGAAGAAAACAAAATGTGCATTACCTGCTTCCTTGCCCGTGTTCCTTGCATACGTGAAGCCATAGGGGGAAAGGGAAAAATATTAGAAAACAAAAATGGTGAACACAATGATGCAAGGCGTTAAAATTCTTTTGGTGAAGGTGAGAAGGAACGGAAGAGACACACACACCGAGAGGACCGTGAACTGGGGAGGGGGGTTTTCAGTCACGGGAGAGTTCCATTTTTAGAAAGAACCAAAAAAAAAAAAACCAAATCACAGCTCATATGTCCATCCATCATCATCCTTAGTCCTCATCACAATCGAGTCACCACAGAACAACCTCACTTCCATAAACAAAGAACAACCATTACCACTGCCATCAATTTTTAAAACCATCAGCAAAAAATCCAAACACCAAAAAAAATCAAATAATACATCCTGATACATTAGAAAAAGATCTTACAAAGACACAGTAACATCCAGCAATTCAATCCAAGCAATAAACAAGAAAGGATAAGGTAATGGAGGAATATCATCATCATCATAAAAAATGTAATAAAAAGAAAGGGGGAAGCCGCGGCTTCCCCAACTCCGCTCACCGCGGCCTCCTTTCCACCAAGTTGAGTTGCCCGCGCATCCACCACCGTGCCACCAACCCCGGACTACGCCGCCATGAGCTACCCCATTGCTGCGCTCCTCCACTGTCCCCTCGCACAAATCGCGGCTCAGGGCTTCCCCCTCTCTTCCATGTGACCGCCTTTCTCTTTCCGCTTTGGGCATGCAACCGGCGAGAGCTTCAGCTCCATCGCGCCATGCGCGCCTCTTCCTCCTCTCTAGCTCCGACATTCATGGCTCGCGGCTTCGCACACCACCACCTCTCCCTCCCGGCTCCCGCCGGCCACCGCCGCAAGCTCCTCAACCCCATCCTCCAAATCAGCCCGACCAACACAGGCCTCTCTTCAGCGCGTCAACCGTGAATCTCACTAGCCACCCACCGCGCACCACCACTTCCCAGCGTGACCCGCTCCTTCCCACAGCCAAGCCCCGCCGGAATTCTTCCCTTGACTTTGCTCGTCGCGTCTCCGCGAACTCGCTGGTGGGTGATCGCGAGCCACGAGCTCGCTGCACCCACTTGCAACCACCATACAGATCGCGCCACGCCACATTCCCTTCTCTTCGCGGATCCTGAACCACCGTCGCCTCCACGTGCACAGCCCTCCTCCTTCTCCATAGTTTCAGATCTGAACTCCATCACTATGCCTTTCCTCTCTAACTCCATGCAGCCACCATTAGGCCTGGAGCTCCCCTGCGGCTTCCTCCCTCATGCGGCGATCTCGCGCAGCTGGCCGCCCCGCGCCGCGGAGCGCTCCCTCTTTCCTCATGCTCACCTTCTCCCTCTCTCTCATTCCAGATTTCTCTCTCTATTTTCTCTCTCTTTTTGCTTATCTCTGCTCATCCTCTCTCAGGTTCTCTTTCCTTTATTTGTTTTTTCCTTTTAGTGTGTGAAAATGGGTTATCAGTGGTGGGAGTGTGTGAGCGTGTATGTATGAGTGGGAAGGGTATAGAATTAGAAAATTAAATTTGTAAGATTGGTTTAAGTAAAATTATGATAAGGGATATAAAAAGCTTTGGTTTAATTTTATTTTAAGAGGTTATTATTTTATTTTTGTTAGATTGGATTTTGGGTCTAGGTTTATTTATTTGGTTAATGTTTCTTTTGTTTGTTTAACTTTAATTTTTTAGACTTGCTTATTTTGGGATTTGTTTAGTTTGAGTTTAAAATAAAAAGCATTCATTTCGTTTTCGTCATAAAAGAGACATTTGAGTGTTTGTTTTTACTTAGTTCATTAATTGATGAGTTGTTCTTAAATAAATAAATAGAATTAATTGAATTGGACGATTTGTTAATTCTATAGTATGGAATATTTTAACTGCAGTTTGATATTCTAAAAATAACTTAAAAAAATAAAAAAATTAATTAACCTACAATGTTTTTTTTTAAGAGAACTACGTGACTTTGAATTCCCCATTGCAAAGGATACGTAGGAGAGTGCGATTCCAATCCCTGTCAAGTCAAAATTAAATTTTTGTAATTTTTGTCTTATTTGTAAAATTTTTTATGAGATATTTTATTTAATTTAATTTTCATTTCTTTAGGAAATATTTTATTTCAAATAAAAGTTAATTTAGCCGGGCTTGTTAACTCCATATTCTGGACATCTGAGTTGTGACAGCTTGATGTTCCAAATTTCCTTTAAAAGCATGTTCTCTTTTATATTTTTATTTTATTTTTGTAAAAATATCAAAATAAATTTTTACCTTATTTGTAAATATTTATAATTCATGAGAGATTTTTATTTTCATATATTTAGTTTAAATTTGTTACTTATTTGTGAAATATTGTATTTTGAATAAAAAATGTTAATTTAACCTTAATTGTTAATATGGTATTTTGAACACCTTGTGACAGCTTGGTGTTCTCAATTTTTTAAATTTTGTTGTAAATAAAATATAAAAATGAGTATTTTGAAAGGTTATTAATAATTTGCACAAATCAATTAAGGTACCGTCTAAAGACGGGTGTATTAGCGTAGGATTAAAACCCTACCCTTCCCTATGCATAACCAACTCCAGAGCTTAGTCTGGTTTCAAAGACCAATTTTTTAATAACACGGGTTTTTCCATGTTTTCCAAATTTAAATAAACTTGGTGGCGACTCCCAATTTTAACAAGATTAATTTTCGCCGTCCCGTCGCGATCCAGGCGACACATAGCTTAACAGGATCAATATGAAGCTGTAACTCATAACTCCATTCTTCAACCATATATATATATAAGGTGACTCAAGTGAAAAGAGCAATTAAATAATCCACCTCTCTCATGTGAGTTGCTCTTACGAGATTTGTAGAATTTTCAATTGTGAAATTCCATTTCTGATACTCTAGCATGGATCACTGTTGTGTTTCAGGTGACTCTAAGATAGCCTGTCTCAAATTTTTCACAAGATCATTCGTGGTTATGTTGAATTTGTCAACCATCTGCAGCATTTTACAAAGTCATAACAATGTTCTTTACACATTTATTTTTGGTTTATAGTTTACAAACTATACACTAGTCTACTAGTAGACATTTTTTCTTTTTTTTTTCACTTTCTAAACCAGATTGAGACCATGTAAGGTTTTAGAGTAACAGAGGATGAATGAAGACAAAAGCAAGAGAGCTTAGAAAGCAAGGGTGATTGAATGTATTGAACATAACAATATTGGAGTCTAGTTAGAATAGTTCAATCCAGGAGTGGTATATAAGGACTCTATTGTGAATGCTAGAGAACTGAATTACTCTAATAGAATCACTAACAATCACTAACAGACCAACTAACTAACTGAATTACACTTTGCATATTTATCACATGGTGTATTGCCTATCATCCCCCACAAACTCATGGGTGAGGAATCCAGAACCCTGAGTTTGAGTTTGTGCTTCAGAAATGATGTTGCCAACAGTGGCTTGGTGAGGGCATCAGCTACTTGGTCTTTAGAAGGAATGTGAGAGATGTACATAGCCTTTTGGATTATTTTGTCACGCACAAAATGGAAATCTAGCTCAAAGTGCTTGGTCCGGTTTGATAATCTGTTTGCTCAAGCTAGACTGCACTTGAGTTATCACAGTAAATTGATGGAGAGGTGGAGCATTGCAAGTGTAGTTCTGTGAAGAGGGATTGTAACCAGGTGATTTCAGCCATGACAGCAAGACTCCTAAACTTAGCTTCTATTGGATCGGAGAACCACATGCTATTTCTTACTTAACCATGAGATGAGGTTATTGCCTAGAAAAGCACAATATCCATGGTTGACTTTCGATTATCCAAATCAGACCCCTAGTCTGAGTCATAGAACACAAGTAATCTTAGGTCAGAGCACTTGTGGACCATTAAGCCTTGCTGAATGAAGCCAACTAAGTACCTGAGGATGCATTTCACTACTTTCCAGTGAACATTGAGTGGTTTATGCATGAACTGGGAGACCTTGTTTCCAGCAAAGGCAATGTCAGGTTTGGTGATTGTTGTATATTTTAACCCCCCAACTATGGAGCGATATAGGGTTGGATCACAAAGGCCCCATCCCCATGAGCTGGAGTTTGAGGTTGCTAATCATAGGGGTTGGCATTGGTTTTGAATCAATCATACCAGCTTCTGAGTAAATCTTTTACATATTTGGCTTGATTGAGATGGATTTTCCCTTCAGTTGGTTTAATAGCCTCAATGCCTAGGAAATAATGCATTTCACCAAGATTCTTGAGTGCAAAAACATTGTTTAGGTGAGCAATGAGGGTGGATACATCATCAGGATTAGGACCAGGAACCAATATGTCATCTACATAGACTAGTAGATATATAGGGCGGGAAGAGAATCTAACAAATAGGGAGGAATCAGATTTGGTGTTATGAAAACCAAACTGATGTAAGGCAGAATTGAGTTTCATAAACCATGCCCTTAGTGCCTGCTTTAGTCCATACAGGGCTTTGTTGAGCTTGCACACCTGCTAAGAGTTTGAGCTAAAGCCTTTAGGCTTGTATCATGAGCACATCCTCAGTTAGATCACGATTCAGAAAAGCATTGTTGAAATCAAACTGTCTAATGGTCTAGCCTTTTGATAAAGCTAGGGAGAGCATTACTTGAACTGGAGGAGGCTTGATGACAGGGCTGAACACTTCTTCATAATCAAGGCCTTCTTTTTGGTGAAACCCTTTAGCTATTAGGCGTGCTTTGTATTTCTGAATTGTTCCATTTGAATTCCTCTTGATCTTAAATACTCACTTATAGCCAGTGGGTTTTGAATTAGGAGGGGCATCAACCAATGACCAGGTGTTGTTCTTTAAAAGGGCTTCATATTCTTTCTTCATTGCTTTGTGCCAATAAGGGCTGGTAAGTGCTTGGTTCACTATAAGAGGCTCATTATTCACCAGGTCCTTGTCAGAGTTAAGGAGGGCAGCAACATATGACTTTGGTTTTACAATGCCATTCTTCGATCTGGTAATCATATGGTGGCTGTTGTGAGTTAGAGCTGGTACATCAAGTTCTACAGATTAAGTAGCGAGAAGGGGTACTACTATGGCTGGTTGAGTGTCCAATACTATACTTGCAGAAACTAGGAGCTAGACCTGAAACACTTAGATTAGAAGGTGAAGCACTAACAGGTAATGGATTTGAAATGGAGGGGTTAACACATTGTAAACCAATGGTAGCTAGGGGACTTGGAGTTTTGGGAACTAGTGGGATTTTGGAGACTAGAGTGTGTGTAGTGTTGAGGATAGATGAAGTTTGTGAGGGTAAGGATTAATAAGGGAACTTGAACTCATCAAATAATGCATTCCTAGTTAGAGAGATTTTGCCTGAGTGAGAGGCATTTATAACCTTTGTATTTTAGATCATAGCCATGGAAGGTGCACATGTGTGACTTGAGGGTGAGTTTGTTTAGAATGTAGGGTCTGAGGTTGGGAAAGCATGCACATCCAAAAATTTTCAAGAAAGCATAATCTGGTTTTTGTTTGGTGAAGAGTTCATAGGGTGACAAATTTTTGGTAACAGGAGAAGGCATACGGTTTATGAGGTAGAAAACAGAAGTAAAGGCTTCAGGCCAAAAAGTGGGAGGCATAGATGCTATGGCTAGGAGTGTTAGGCCTTTCAGTGACATGCCTGTGTTTTCTTTCAACTTTTCCATTTTGGGGTGGTTGTAGGGACAGCTGAAGTCTGTGGTTAATGCCATGTTCAGTGAGAAACGTTTCAAACCGTTTTGATTTAAACTCCTTGGCATTGTCAATTGTAAGTTCTTGATTTTATTTCCAGTTAGATTTTCAACAAAAACTTTGTACTGAAGGAAAGCTTGAAACTTGTGCTTTGGTTTCTAATAGGTAGATACAAGTATAACTAGTGAAGGCATCCACAAAACTGATGTAATACCTAACACCATGTAAATATATTTGTAGGTCCCAAACATTAGTGAACACAAAGGGGTGTGGTGTAGTTATGTTGAGAAATGGGATAAGGTAATTGATGTATTTTTGTAGAACAATAAGCATTGCACAAAGACATTTCTGAACTATTTTTATTGAATTGTAAGGGAATGTTACATTGAGATAAGACTTGAGATACAATCCTAGGAGTAGGATGGCCTAAGCACCTATGCTAAAGAGTATATTTGTGTATACTAGACCTATGACAATCTTTCTTAATGGGCTGAACTAAAGAAACAGAACTTTGATTACAGACACTTTGCTTTACAGTATTTAGATTACAAGTCATTTTCAGGAAAGGGACTTGAGGGGGACTTGGATGTCATCAAATTGGTAGAGGTTGTTTTTAAGGCTGCCTTTGAGTAAGATCTCTTGAGTTTCCTGACATTTAACAAGACATAGGTGAGGATGAAACTCAAAATACACATGATTATCTTGACAAAATTTAGCAACACTATGATATTTTTTGTAAGAGCTGGAACATGTAGCAAATTATCTAGTTTGAATGAAGTTTTTGACATATGTGCAGGTAAGGAAGAACTACCAATGTTAGCAATGTGCATACCTGAACCATCCCTAATTTGACCCTGATCAGTGCCATCAACTCTACCTGTACCATCCCAATCTGAGATTTTAGCAATGTGCATACCTATACCATCCCCAATCTGAGATTTTAAATTGCAATGCAATCACAAATGTGATTGTGGTTGGGCTTGGTATGATTACAACCATCATAACTCACATTGTGGCTGACGCAATGTGAATTTCTTTGTATTTGCAACTTGATTTGCAGCTTGTTTATGGGTCTAAATCAATATGTTACGGGTCTTATGTGATTACATTGTGGTTCATTTATTTGATTTGGAGTCACTCTGAATTGCAATGTGATGTGATTGCAACCACGACCATAATTTAAAATCGAAGACTAAAAATATTCCTAAAATGTAACCCAAATTAATTTTATCAAACAGGGTTGAAATGACTTAAAACTCAGATTCATTCCTTCAAACCATAGTTTAGGTGTACAAACTAAAATTCACAACATGCCAGCGTACGATCAAGTCTACACAAAATTCTAATTGATCGAGCGATCATAATTGCATAAGAATTAAAAATGATGCTATCAAATATTGTTGTGTAGCTATGCAATAATGCTTATATCAATAGTGGAATTCCCAAATGGCAAGACACTTGTTGCTGAATGTGAAGAGATCTAAACTTCTAATATGGTCCAAAATTTTGAGCACAATATCACTTTGTTTCTTGCAGATTGTATGTATTTGATGAGAACGTCATTTTTCAACACTCTCGCTTCCACTGTGGGGAGTGTCATTGCACTGCCTTCTTCAGTGGTGATGTGGGACTTTCCAAATGCATGACACTGACTCTACATTTATATTCTTCTTTTGTTCTTCTAGCTTCGTCACACATTGTTTGAGTTGTTTCACATGAGTGATTAATTGCTTGGCTCAGGATAGTGGACTTGTCAATCTAGACTTCATAATCCATTTCATTCTTGAGTGACAAATTAAATAGTATAATAATATCAAAATTGAATTTAGAATGTTTTGCCCATTTGCCTTTATCTTAAAATATACTAGTGTATGGCATTTTTCTTCTAATGAAATTGACGTCCATGATACTAAAAGAAAATTAGATATTTTCAACGGTTAAATTAAAGTGTCAATAAAAGTGTTGTCAAAAAAATAATTTCAATATAAAGTGACCGTTGAAAATACTTAGAAACTTTTATTGATAATTAGTACATATCAAAGATACCTCTTTTGAGTATTTTCGACATATATTAATTGTCGATAAAAGTTTATAAATATTTTCCATTGTCACTTTATGTCGAAATTACTTTACTTGACAACATTTTTATTGACACTTTAATTCTCAAGAACCGTTAAAAATGTCACTTTTTCTTGTAGATATTGATCTTGCTTATCAAATTAAAATTGTCAACAACATTCAAGTCTTACATACAATCACATGAAATCAACAATTTGGCATTCCACGTGGCATATTATACTAAAGAATAAAAAGAAGCAACGAATGAGACGAACACATTTTAAATATACAAAATGTATCTTCTAGAAATTTATCTTTGTTTTCTTAATATGTTTTTTCGTGGCCACCAACAGGCTAAACTAAACTAAAATTTTCACAACATCATTGAATATTATTGTTATCCATAGTTCTCAATTGCAGTCCATGATCGCATCGCGAGGAATTGCATACGCATCATCAACAATGTTAATGGTATCAGATCACTTGAGAAAGGGGGGTTTGAATCAAGTGATCCTTTAAAATTTTCTGCACACTTAACAAACAGTTAAAAAGTTCACCCAGATGTCCCTGTGAATGCAGAAATATTCATTTAATAGTGTATGATTTTCTAAATAAGCTTTAGATATAATATTTATATGTTTGTTTTCCTTTTAAGACAGTATATCAATATTATAAGGTTATATGAATTTCAGCAGTACAAATCAAAAACTTGTTGGAGATGAAGTAAAGATAAAGAGATAGAGTTAAAGAGAGTGCACCAAGAACTTTTATATTGATTCAACTTCAATGTGAAGTCTACTCTAGTCCTCACCAGTGTTGATGAGAGTTTTACTAATTTCCAAGTCCAAATATAGATTCAGCAACATTACAAAGTTGGTGACTTTACCAGCTACAATCTTTCACAATGTATAAACTCAAGATTCCAACAATGACCAAGACAAATATTTAAATGATGAGCTCTAACTCTATGATGAAATATTCTTTTCAAGATATAACTCAAATACTAAACTTAGAAGGAAAACGCTTTTCTTGATTAGTCTTAGTGATTTCATGATGGCTCTTTTTTGGAACATATATAGGCGCCACCTTGTAATGCATCCAGAGAGAAAGATTAAATTCTAAAGGAGGCTTGCTGTAACATCTTTCTGAGGAAGAACGAGCTTGAAGACATAGGGGGATGAGCATTTCCATTTTGGATGATGGGCCATGAGGTTCTTTCTTTTTTATGCAAAAATGGTTTCAACAAAGGGATACTATGTTTGTGTAAATATTTGACCATTTAAAGCACTTCCTATAGTCTTATTTTCTGCTATCCTTTTTCCTAGACTGTCATTGTAGCAGAAATAAAGCTTTTGTCCTTTGGCTATTGTCCCCAATACCTCCCATGCTTTGTATCTTGTTGAGTACTCTTTCTCCATTTCTTTTGTACTTTGGGATATAGACTTTTTCTCACTTTATAGAGTCTCACAAGCTTCTGAAGAAGTCCTTTTTACTAATACAATCCTGCTTGCCTTTAGTTTCTCTCAACCTTCATATACAGTGCCTTGGTTTAGGTGTTGTACATGACATTTTAAATTAGACCAAGGATGTCTCCTGTGAAGTTAGGAGATATTTGCTTCTAATGTAATTCTGAAACACTTTAGCAAATATATTAGAAGGATTTATAACTATGTTTGTCATCATTTAAAGGTTCTCAAGCCAGCAATCTCCCCCTTGATGACAAACATACATAAAAGGAAATAATGATGAATGATCAAGAATGAATACTCCCCTTTTTTTGTAAGCTTCCCCTTAATATGAGCTTCCTTTTAAGTTTAAAATATTTTCCTCATGATATTCTTATATTTCCATTGTTGGAAATTAGGATAAGTTTTAGGAACATTTTTCTATGAGTTTGAGTCTTAGTCTATTCCAATTAATTTGGGGAAACCAAATAACATAATTTAATATTTGAGATATTGCCCATACTTGTTCTCCATCTTTAAAAATAAAGAACAATTAAGCTTGGGCCATACACATGCAGTCATGCATCAGAGAAGATTGAGAGCATGCAGAGGCAAGTGAGATTTTCACAAATCCAAGCAAGTCATCCAGTCATACAATACATATAATGACTTGTGATAGTCTCCATACATGTTCACAACATAGCAGTTACTAATTAGGGGTTTTGAGAAATTTTGAGATGAAACTTTTAGGGACATGATTTTTCAAAATTTGGTTCACAAGAACATACATAATATTCTCAACATGTATAGGATATACAATTTGAGTTACACATAGAGTCAATTTTAGGGCATATATATACAATTATGTATAGAATAGAATTTACATTTGCAGCATATGAACATAAGTAACAAAAACTTAGAGACATAAGTAACAAAAATAGAGAGATGGTGTGAGAGTAGTTACCAAGCATTTAAGCAAATTTCTTTCTCACATTGCACATTTCCTTTTCTTCAACTTTTATATATTTTCTCCTCTTTTGTCATCACAGGGGAGGCATAGACCTGCAATATTAGCTAGTATGCCCAATATAATAGTGTAGATAAGACAACATCTAATGCAGATATGAGGATGCACATAAAAGAGTGATAGTGATTACAGTCATCTAGAAGGCTAAGTTCCAGGACTAAAATCAAAATAAAACACACCAACAAAAAAAACTAAAAGGTTCTTAAAAGTTATAGAAGTAAGAAGCGAAGTGATCCTAAGCTGTAAAGGTAGGGTCATCATCTTCATCAATAGCGTTTCAAAGTCAAAGGAGGCAACATTATCAATCCGTTTTTCGAGCATGCTCCTTAGTGTCCCAATAAAATGCTTCAAACAATGACAAGAAAAAAAGGCCTCATAGATCCTCTCCAAGGACATAAATTTTGTCCTTTGATAACTCAACAATGACCCCATCTACCCCTTAACCCGAACCTTACCCCAAAAACCATGACCAACTGTTAAAGGGTAGTAAGGGAATTACATATTCTTTTTCTAATCATTCTCCTAAGTTACCATCAAAATGGACCATGGTTGAACCAGGAGTGATGAGGGATAGTGCTAATAATAACCAAGAAGCCAAGAAGGCAAGAAACTTTTCTCAAAGTATGGATCACATAATGGAGGAGAGGAAGAGGAGGCAGGAACTCACAGAGAGGTTCATAGCACTTTTAGCAACTATTCCTAGATTAAGCAAGGTAAGTGTCACTGGCTAGTTAATTCCATTTAATATTCTATCAAGTCAAAGTTGATGGTAGCGTCTTTATTAGGACTTCATTTTAACCACTAGTTTGCTACCCAACAATCAATATTTGTTCAAGTTTTTGGAGTGAAGTGTCATGGCCTTGGACACATTCCAACTCAACCGTGTTCGACACTTGGACTTACTCAACCTCTTGAGCTAAGCACCAAGTCAGCCTGACTCAAAAATGACTAGCAACGGAAGCTAAGAGTGCAAGAGAACAAGAAAACTTTGGTGCAGAGAACTCTTTGTATTACACAACGGAAAGCTTACAAATGACTTTGAATGTCTTAGATGGTTTGGCCAAGAATGGCCACTCATATATATAGCCTTCCACCTTCTCAATGAACGGTGGAGATTGATTATAATGGATGGTCTAAATCACATGTCTAGAACCTTCCTACACTCCATATATATTTACATATTTCTAGAACTATCTATACATATCTACTAAGGACATTCTAGATAACTCCTACATATCTCTAGAAGCTTCTAGATAGCTTCACATGATTCTACATAGTTCTACATAGTTCCACAAGTATCTAGAATATTCTAGAGCACTTTACATTGTTCCACAAAATTCCAGAAGTATCTAGAATTCTTTAGAGCTATCTACACTATTCCGTAATATTCTATATTTTTCTATGGTCTTCCAAAATCTTCTAGAATCTTCGGATTAACCCCTCAAGAAAGACCATTCGTGACAATCTCCCCCACCTATTACGCAGACGTCCTCATCGCGCTCTGGTCATGGTAGTGCTTTAGGTGATCTTGGAGCTGCCAGAGATCTTCTTCCTTCATGTAGAGTAGGCCATCCTCTAACAAAAATCTTTTGGTCTTCCCTTCTCTAGCCATCTCCACCAACTTCTTTGCTAAGGGATCTTGATCCAATCCTTCCTTGATTACTTGTATAACATTCCGTTCGGCTATAGAAATGGCTGCTAACTCAGCCTTTCGACTTAGTGCATCCGCGACTATGTTAACTCTTCCTGGCTTGTACTCAAACTCGAAATAAAACTCAGCTAAGAAGTCTTGTCATCTAGCTTGCTTAGGGCTTAACTTCTTTTGAGTTTGAAAGTAACTAGTGGCCACATTGTCCGTCTTGACAATAAAGTGCGATCCTAGAAAGTAGTGACGCCATGTCCGTAGGCAATGCACCACGCCGTCATCTCTTTTTTGCACTGTAATGCCACTCGGTGTCATTTAGCTTGCGGCTTTCAAATGCAATAGGATGCCCTTCTTGCATTAGGACACCTCCTGCGGCAAAGTCAGAAGCATCTATGTGAACCTCGAACACTTTAGAGTGATACGATAAGGATAACATGGGTTCCTCCATTATAGCGTCTTTAATCCATCAAAGGCTTTCTGACATTTCTCCGTCCACTCCAATGAGTGATTCTTTTTGAGAAGATCTATCAATGGCGCGGCCTTGGCGGAATATCCCTTAATAAATCGCCTATAATAGTTTGCTAGTCCAAGGAATGATCTTAGCTTAGATACTTTGCTTGGGGGTTCCCATTCTTTGATAGCTCTAACCTTCTCCTCATCCATCTAGAGGTTCCATCCTTAATCACATGCCCTAAGAAGTGAACCTCATCTTTGGCAAAGGAACACTTCTCCTTTTTCACATATAAGTTATTCTCTCTTAATGTCTTGAACACGATCCGCAAGTGATCCACGTGGTCCTCAAGAGTATTGCTATAGATCACAATGTCATCCAAGTAAACCACTACAAACCGATCTAGATAAGGATGGAAAATCTCATTCATCAAGGTACAGAATGTCGAGAAGCATTGGTTAAGCCAAAAGGCATTACTAACCACTCATATGAACTGTACCTCGTCACACAAATGGTCTTTGGTTCATCACCATCGGTAATCCTCACTTGGTGATAACCCGACCTTCAGCCTAACTTTGAAAACCACTTAGCTTATCCTAGTTAATTAAACAAATTGGCTATCAAAGGAGTATGGTACTTGTTCTTGATAGTTACCTTGTTAAGTGCCCGATAGTCGATGCATAGTCTTAATGAGCCATCATGCTTCTTTTGGAATAAGACCGGCTCTCCATATGGTGCTTTGGATGGATGGATAAGACCAGCATCCAACAACTCCTTGAGTTGCTTCCTCAACTCTTCCAACTTTAGTAGTGCCATTCTATATGTTGTTAGCGCGGGTGTTTCATACATGCTTCCAACTCGATCTTGTGATCTACTTTCCTCCTTGGAGGAAGTTGTTTCGGCAATTTGGGAGGCATGATATCCTTGTTTTCTTCAAGAACTTTCTTGATTTGTGATGGTTTATCCCCTTCTTCCATCATTGGTTCTTTCTTGAGCAAAGCCAAGTAGGTCACCTCTCCCTTCTTGACCCCTTTCTTTAGTTGCATGGCAGACAACATAGAAGTTCCTCTATACTTGGAGAGTGTAGGGATCATGCATGGAGACCCTTTCTTTATAATACACACTGCATCACAATATGTCATGGGCATCACGTTCACTTTCCTCAAGAAGTCCAATCCAAGGACAATCTTGAAATCATCCATGGATGCAACTGAGAAATCTACAAATCCTTTCCAGGAGCCAAGAGCCATTTCTACCTCATTCACCATTCCTCTAAGAGGTTCTCCCTTTGTGTTGACGGTCTTGAGCCAACCATTCTTCTCCATGACCTTCAACCCAAGTCTCTCCGCTTCCTGGGGTGTGATGAAATTATGTGTTCACCATGTCAATCATAGCTACAACGGGCTTCTCCTTTATGAGCACTTCAATGTACATCAACCCATTCTTCTTCTCCATGAGGCGTACTTCTTTACCCTTTAAGGTATTCAAGAGTTGGACAAATCTAACATATTCAGCCTCCTATGTTTGGGATTCCTGTTCCTTAGCAATGGATGTCAATGTCCCTA
Organism: Dalbergia oliveri; assembly: GCA_030441495.1. Lineage (NCBI taxonomy): Eukaryota > Viridiplantae > Streptophyta > Magnoliopsida > Fabales > Fabaceae > Dalbergia > Dalbergia oliveri. The sequence goes on from JAMLFY010000016.1 coordinate 6,671,575, forward strand.
GCTTGGGACAATCATTCATTTGGTGTGGTCCCTTACACACGAAACATCCTCCTTTAGGCACAAAAGCCTTTTTTTTCTCCTCATACACTCTCTTAGAAGAGCACTTGAAGTCTTTCTTTGGAGGAATATTTTTCCCTTTGTCTCCCCTACCTTTAGAGGAGCTAGCCTTAGAAGATGGTTTGGACTTGAAGTCCCCCATTGGTACTCCGTGAGTGACTCGGCCACTATAATGGCTTCATCCACATCTTGGACTCCCCGCCTTTGCAACTCTTGCTTTGCCCAAGGTCGGAGTCCATCAATGAAGAAGAATAATGTATCTTCTGAGGCTAAGTTAGGGATTTGAAGCATGAGTGTAGTGAACTCTCTCACATAGTCACCAATCATGGTTCTATACTTCAATTGCCTTAACTTCTTTCTTGCTTCATAGACCACGTTCTTAGGAAAGAATTGTCTCTTCAGTTTCCTCTTGAAGTCTTCCCACGTGGCTATATTGCAAGTGTCTTTCTTTATGTCCGCATGCTTCCTTTTCCACCACAAGATTGCATTATTAGTAAGATAGAGAAAGAGACGTACCTTCATTTGTTCTTCTGCCACTCCTTGGCATTCGAAGTACCTCTCCATCTGCCATAAGAAATTCTCCACCTCTGAAGTGTCCCTCACGCCCTTGAATTCCTTTGGCTTTGGGAGATCAACCCGTGGAGTTTCCCTTGCTCCACCTTGTGTACTAGCGTTAGTTCGCAACCTAAGTTCCTCAAGGGATGCTCGGGCCTCTTCAAGTAACTTCATAACACCTTCAAGCTTGCCTTTCAACTTGGTTGAGGCGTTCATCCCTTTCTTTTTCACTCTTGAGAGAATTCATGACATATTCCTTTATGACGTCTAGCTCTCCTAACACATGAGTTTCTAAAGTTTCTTTGTCATGCTCTACCATTTGGATGCGCACATCCATGTTTGTTAGAGCATTCTCCAACAAAGAAACATGTTCCTCCAAGATGGCAAAATCTTCGCCCCTTGGTTTCCATGACCCACAGGTCTTCTTGGTATAAAGAGGAATGACATCCCTCCCCCTTGAAGCCTCCACATGTTCCTCAATCATATTTGAAGCCATTTTCTCCACACAAATCACTTGCGCGCCCACACGAACCTTGCTCTGATGCTAAACTTGTCACGGCCTTGGACTTCCAATGCAACCGTGCTAGCACTTGGACTTACTCAACCTCTTGAGCTAAGCACCAAGTCAGCCTCACTCAAAAATGACTAGCAACGCGGCTGAAGAGTACAAGAGAACAAGAGAACTTTGGTGGAGAGAACTCTTTATATTACACAACGGAAAGCTTACAAATGACTTTGGATGTCTTAGATGGTTTGGCCAAAAATGGCCACCCATATATATAGCCTTCCACTTCCTCAATGGATGGTGGAGATTGATTATAATGAACTATCTAGATTGCATATTTAGAACCTTCCTACATTCCACTGTGAACACTCGATTTTGTTTAACCCATAAAACAAAAACAAAAATTTTGCTAGCATATTTTCAGAGTGTTGCTCATTTATAGACTCATGTTGGTAATTTTTATTTTGATGAGTGAAATTGCAAACCATTTCAAGTCTTGTCTATAGTTCTTTGTTGTGTGTAATCCAATTCATTAGATTTTTCTATTCATTTTACCATGGTTTTATATTTTTGTTCATGTGCATAAAAAATGAATAAAAAAAAATCCAATCCATTACAGCCCATTGCATTTTGTTTTACAAATAATAATAAAAGATAAAATAAAAAGGGGAGGCAAAGGAGTCACGGACTCTAATTTTTCATTCCCTGCCAAATTCCATTCCCTAAAATGAACTATGGACTCGTGCAGCCATGGAGATGGGAAAAAGGTCAGGAAGTAGTGGGCATCATCATTTTGGTTGCAAAGTGACAAATTCTCTTTCGGTGGATGAGCTGGATACATAGAAGAGAGGGGGAATCACATGAGGGGGCTGAAACTTCAGGGGAGAGGCATAAAATCACCAATAATAATACCATTACCATCACAATCTGAAACATATATCATCACCTCATTCACAAATCATAAAAAAAAAATCAGCAGGACATCTGTAAAGTCTCGAGCATATACACAAGAACCATCAAAAATCCAGAATACATAAGAAGGTAATAGCAAGATAGCAATATCATCATCTAAAATTTTAATTGAAAGGAAGAGGAAAGGGGCCCTCACCACCACGGCCTCATATCATCATCATCTTTACATCATCATCATCCTCCCCTCATCATGCATCATAGCCGGTCTCCCCTCCATGAAACATCATCATCATCCCTCAATACCCATGAAACCTTATCACCATCCAACACCATAGCCACCATGTGACTTCCTCTTTTCACTGAAGAGCCACCACTTTCCTTGGCCTTTCCGATCTCCTCACCGTGCATCACCGCAGTCATCATCATCACAAATCACCACGCGGAGCTTCCCATCCCTTAGATCCACCGGCGCCGCCACCGTCCTCTCTCGCCTCCGCCCTGCGCACCCTTCCTCTCCGCCCTCCGAGATCTGCCATCCACCCTCCATCGCTACCAGAAACGTCGCGCACCATCGCTCCTCCCGCTCGCCGCGGTCACCGCCGCCGCACGGTTCCTCTCCCTCTCCCTTGCATCCGCGGCTCCCTTCGCCGCGATCTCCCTTGCCTAGAAACCTTGAGCAAACGCCACCGCCGGCCTGGCACCCGCTTCCCAAGCCTTAGAACCCGATCTCCGTCGCCTGCCGTCGCTCGCACTTGGAGCTTCCCTTGAGGCCGCAGATCCACACAGCCCCAGCCGCGCCATGACCTCCGTCAACGCATCCGCGACCACCCACCGCGCGATGACGCGGCACCCTTCTTTCTCTCTCAGCCTCTCATTTTTCCCTTGCCCCAACTCACTCTTTCTCCCTCCGCTCACTCTCTCTCTCTGTCATTCTTCCCTCATCTTACATGATTTCAGTTGATCACTATAACCGTGAATGTGGGTGCGTGAGGGGATATCATGTGTATGTGTGTGCGAGTGTGTGTGAGAGAGAGAGAGAGAGATAGTTGAATTTTTTTGTGTATATCCGTGTGTGTAGGTGCGGGTGGGGTAGAATATGTGTGAGAGTGTGAGAGGATTTTTTAGTGTACATGTGAGCGCGTGTGTCTGTGTGTGAGTGGGGAAGAGGGTAGAGTTAGAAAATTAAATTTATAGGATTAGTTTAAGTAAAATTAGAATAAGGAACATAAGGAGCTTTGGTTTAATTTTAATTTAAAAAGTTATTATTTTATTCTTGTTGGGTTGGATTTTGGGTCTAAGTTCATTTATTTGGTTAATGTTTCTTTTGCTTGTTTTACTTTAATTTTTTTAGACTTGTTTATTTTGAGTTTAAAATAAAAACATTCATTTCATTTTCGGTCATAAAAGAGACATTTGAGTGTTTGTTTTTATTTCGTTCATTAATTGATGAGTTGTTCTTAAATAAATAAATAGAATTAATTGAATCAAGACGATTTGTTAATTCTATAGTTTGGAATATTTTAATTGTGACAATTTGATATTCTAAAAATAACTTTCAAAAATAATAATAATAATAATAAAAAATTTAATTAACTTACAATGATTCTTTTTAGAAACTACGTGACTTTGAATTCCCCATTGCACGGAGGATACGTAGGAGCAAGCGATTCCATCCCTGTCAAGTCAAATTTAAATTTTTCATAATTTTCGTCTTATTTGTAAATTCTCCTTTATGAGGTATTTTATTTAATTTAAATAATCATTTCTTTAGGAAATATTTTATTTCAAATAAAAAGGGTTAATTTAGCCGGACGGTTTGTTAACTGAATATTCTGGACATCTAGTTGTGAGCTTATGTTCCAATTTTCTTTTAAAAGCATGTTCTCTTTTATATTTTATTTTATTTTTATAAGAAATATCAAAATAAATTTTTATCTTATTTTTAAATATTTATAATTCATCAGAGATTTTCATTTTCACATATTTAGCTTAAATTTATTACTTATTTGTGAAATATTGTATTTTGAATAAAATTGTTAATTTAACCGTACGGTTTGTTAACACAGTATTTTGAACACTGAATTGTGAAGCTTGGTGTTTCTCAATTTATCTTTTGAAATTTTGTTGTAAATAAAAATATAAAAATGAATGTTTTGCAAGGTTATTAATAATTTGTACAAATCAATTAAGGTACGTCTAAGGAACGGGTATATTAGAGGTGCGTAAGACTAAAATCTTACCCTTCCCTATGCATAACCGACTCCGACCCAATCTTTCAAAGACCAATTTTTAATAAAGCGGGTTTTTCCATGTTTTCCCAATTTAAATAAACTTGGTGGCGACTCCTAATCTTAACAACTAATTTTTCGCCGTCCCGCGCGATCCGGTTGCGACATCACACATATCTACATATTTCTAGAACTATCTATACTTATCTACTAAGAGCATTCTAGATAACTCCTACATGTCTCTAGAAGCTTCTAGATAGCTTCACATGATTCTACATAGTTCTACATGGTTCCACAAGTATCTAGAACATTTTAGACCACTCTACATTATTCCACAGAATTCCAAAGTATCTAGAATTCTCTAGAGCTATCTACACTATTCCGCAATATTCTATATTTTTCTACGGTCTTCTGGAATTTTCTATAATCTTTCGCGAATTAACCCGCAAGAAAGACCGTTCGTGACAGAAGAATGATTTTATTTTTTGAAATTTTTTTGTAGGTTTGGTGACTAAAATTAAGAAATTCTTAATTTAGTTTATGAAATTATTGAAAGTGATTTAAATTAGTTTTTAGAATGATATTTACATGGACTATCTTGATGAATTATTAAAATGATTGATTTCAATAATTTTTTTATAATCTTAAAGGCTAAATTAATAATTTTTTAATTTCAAAAATTAAATTAAAATATACAAACAATTTCAATGATCAAAATCAACATTTACTCAAGTTTTTAATAGATGAACAAAGTATATGAGTTTTATTAAAGTTTGTAAGAGTTAGATTTTGATGAATTTTAATTATTTTTTTCTATAATTAATTGATAAAAATTAAAAATATATTAAATAAATAATAGATAATTATTATAATTAATAATTACTTAACAAAATTTAATATTTTTAAAAATTTATATTATCAATACATAGAAATTATTTTTTTTTCAGTTCTCTAATCTCTTAGCATTTAGTGTCCACTTTCACTTGTTATTAGATAATTTTTTTTCTTTTTAATTTCCCCTTTGTTGCACGCATATTTTCTTTTCAAATTTTAAACAAATACAGGTATGACATTTGTCGGTAAAATCCTTTTTTGAATTTTTTTCCGGCAACTACTTAATTTTTAATGATTCAGTTTATGCATATCAAATTGAAATCTTATAGTGGGTTTTATTTTCTTTTAAATATTTTAATTCTTATTTATTACTACTCTTTATTAAATACTATTAAGTTTATCGAAATTAAATTTCAATTTGCATACTTTTGACAATCATGAAAGGCAAAGTTTTGTCCTCGACGTATCACAATATCAATAACAGTCACTGTGTATGTCACCGCCACACATAAATTAATAAATACATCTTGTCTCAATTTAATTATTATTTATCGAGTTATGATTGATAAGTTGATTATAGTAATGACGCCGTATCATGATTCATGAATCTGTATCGATCCCTGATGACAAAATTGAAAATCCTTTGATTAATGGTTTATATGGAGAGTGGTCTGGGGTATATATTTATAAGTAATGTATGGTGTATAATAAAATTACACAATAAATATATACTATATATTTTATTATTATTAAATGTGATAAGTTAGTAGGATGAGTAGAGATCACACATCATATTTAATAATAATATGATATGTAGTGTATATTTATTATACAATTTTATTATATACCAAATATTATTCTATACTTATATCTATGTTCCATATGACTTTTTAATAATAAACCACTCCGCCTAAAAGACGCGGCATTGTCGGAATCACAACTTGAAAAGTCAGATTGGGATCCATCGTTATCCGAAATGTTAAACATGATTAAGTGGTTTGTTTAAAAATCATATTTAATTTGGATGCATTAACAAACCATCTTACTTTTTTTTCTTGTAACAACCATCTTAATTTATTAAAATAATAGAATTGAACTCTTTAAATAATTTTAAATGAAAATTTCATTTATATTTATCAAATAAAATCTTTAGATATTATTTAAATTATAGCTTATATTACAATGCATTGTATTTTAAATCATTCAATGATAAAATGAGTTCCATTAGTTAAAACATTTAAAAGCGTGTACATCCATTATAATATTACTTTTATATAAACATCAGCTGTATTATATTTATTATCGTGTGTACGTTGTATTTGAATAAACATGGACACTTACGAATATATTATAGAGTTAAATTTATGAGGGATGCCATATGTAGGCATAGACGCAGTAGACTCACTATGCAATCCACCATTTAAAATCATTTATTTTTCTTAAAATATTCTTAAAATATTTTTTTACATCTAATCTAACGACTCAAAGGTAGTGAGTCACAACACGTGTGTCAATCTATCATTTCTCTAAATTTATATACACAAATAATCTATATTTTTTTTACAAAATCATCTAATCACATATTATTATATTAATAAAATAAATTTGACTCATCACACCATTAACTACTTCAAAAGTCATATACATAAAACGATTTGATTAGACAATAATATAGAAATTTATGCTATTTGTACTTTTATAATGCTATATATATATATATATAGCTTTTGATAGAAATCAGAGTGATCGTAAAGTAAAATCAAATGATATGATACATTAATTGATCCAAATACTAATAATTATAACACTTTATTTTGAATATAAAATTATAACAACAAAATATCTGGTATTCTAACATTTTCCAAATTCTAATGTGTAGACGGACAAGGCATCTATACTTCAAGCAGCCACCGATCACATGAAACAACATCAAGAACGTGTACAAGAGCTGGAAAAACAAGACAGATCAAAGAGGAGTGTGGAGTCAGTGATATTGGTAAGGAAATCCGATGCAAATGAAGACACCATCACCACATCAAGTGAAACAAGCTCTGATCATCATCATCATGAGTGTGTCACCCTACCTTAGATTGAAGCAAGAGTCATGGGCAAGGAGGTTCTCATTGAGATACACTGTGAGAAAGGAAATGGCATTGAGCTCAAAATACTTGACATGCTTGAAAATCTTCATCTTTGTGTCACCGGTAGCAGTGTCCTACCATTTGGCAATTCCGCTCTTGGGATTACTATTATCGCTTAGGTAAATGTATTGTCATAGGAGTAAAAATATTTGACTCATTTTTTTATTTCAAAAATGTCACATATATAATATATGATTAAAGAAAAATATTATTTGTTTTCACATTTTGTTGGATATCATACTAATATATTCTTATATATTATTCTATGAGATGTGAATCCTAAGCTAAATAGAATTTATATTTTATCCAATTATATATATGAGTGCGTTGCAATATTTTACAAATGGTGAATATAAATAATATTTGTCATGATTAAATTAGCACATAATTTATTTCTGTGCTCATCAAATATTAAAATTGTTGTCAATTGTAAATTGTTACTATTGTTATCTTTATTATCATCCCCTGCATTTTCAAAACTGCTTTTTGGATGGAATTGTATTTGTTTGTTTGTGGCAACTTGAAATCTCTTGAGCTGAAAAAATTGTGTGTGTTGCAGATGGGTGATGCCTACAAAATGACGGCGAATGATCTAGTGAAAAATCTTAAGGAAGTACTCTTGAAGTCACCCGTGGCTTGCAGCAGTGATCCGTACTAGTGTATCTAGCAAAGGTGTAGCTTATGCTTGAAAGTTTTGATTTCGTTGCTCTTTTAAGTTTTGCTCGTTTACTTGTTCATAAAATCTAGGGTAATTTACTTTATGAGGTTTAGATAATGTATAGTTTATTTCCTGAACTTTTTAAATATGTATTTTGGCAGCTTAAATTTTATAAATAATGCAAAATATATTTTTTGATTAAGTTGATATTCATTTTCACGATTAGATAATCATGTGAAAGTCAAGTGCACAATTAAATGAAAAAAATATTATTCATTTTAATCAATTTTTCAATTGTAAATCATTCTCACTTAAAAATAGACAAAAATACCCTTCTAATATTAGAATTTGATTATAATAAAATGATATTTTTATCCTTTTAGTAAGGAGAGTTTATGATTGAAAAATTTAATTAAAAGAATGATATTTTTATCTATTTAATTGTACATGTGATATACATGTGACTATTTAATGTAAAAATAGATATCAACTTAACAGAAATTATTTTACATTATTTAAAAAGTTCATAATATCACAATACTCATTTTTAAAAACTATGATATAAAGTGTATAATATATAAAATTTAAAAGGATAAAATATATTCTATCCTAAAATCTGTGTAAACAAAAAGCATGTTTTGAATAAACTATGCTACCCATTATCTCTTATTTAATAGTACAGTATTTGAAAAGTAAAATCATTTCTACTTTCCACTTTTAAGGAAACAGCACCCCATTAATTGAGCACAAATTATTATCGGACAAGGCGATAAAGGAAATCGCGACAGATCCGAGTGACAATGTGCCCGACAAAGATCGCGCGATGCAAAGTAACCAATCTTAAGGAGTCAAGTCTACCGTGCTACTTTTCATAAAACGCCAAAAGGTTTAGTTTTTTCATGTATATAACCTACAAAGTTTAATTATCAAGACTTCACATGGATACCTTACAGGTTCACGGCTATGATATATGGAGTATCAACGATACAGAGGAAAGCTTAATTATGCTTGTTAGGGGGAATGATCAAATTGTTTAACATGCATGTTTTCAAATTATAAATCACGACACCCCTCGGTTGAAGTTATGCATTTTTTCTTTAGCACAATAAAACTCACGATAAATGTTACAAATATAAACATTATGTATCGCTCTTTGTTAATTTCAGTTTTTGGAAGAATTGATTTTATGACATGAAATTAAAGTTGTTTGGATAAATTATTCAAGATTGAAGCCTCAAAGAAAGAAATATTTACGTGAAGAAGCATGTTAGTTATAAAATCATTTATGTATTTTTATTCATTAATTTAAAATTTTTTTAAAAATAATTTCTTGACATAAAATGGATAAAAACAGGCAATAAATTGGGTGGCAATGTGTGCACCTGATGCTGCGGAATGCTTGAGTAATGGGGAGCGAGGTTGCGTGTGCAATTTAGTGCTGCAAAACACATGAGCTATGAAGAGCATATACAAGTCACTTTTTTTTTTGGTTTTTTTTTTCTGATTAGTTATCTTAGATTTCATATGCTGTAATGATTTTCCTTTGCTATTTTTTGTTCTTGTTGCTCCTCTGGTTTGAGTTGAGCATTCACATATTTATATAAAAAAAAATGAAGTATTAAGGACAACATCTAGCTATCAATAAATGGGCCAGTTAACGACAATAAAATGATTAAGAAAAGAAAGGATTAAGAACACGAGTTTCATATGAATTCAATAACATTATTGAATAATAAAAGAAGGAAGCTTCCCCACCGGACCAAAATGTGAAGAATTAGTGTGTTTGGTTTGCGCTAAACTTTCTTTTTTTCTTTATAATTTCAATAGTTATGAAATGCTAGATTTCAAAACATAATCCTCCCTTCATTCCTTATTAATAATCGCCTTTGAAATTGAAGCTCATCCTATACTCTCCCTCTTCATTCTCCCTTTGGCATTTTAGTGTTTCCCTTTCCTTCCTTTGCCAATCTCATCCAAGATCTAATCTTCAGGAGTCATGCCTTGTCATCTAAACTCAACAAACAATTTGTCCCAGAAAACAAGCAAGCTCAGCTGCTTGCAGAACTCATTAACAAATTGGTCATCAACAAAACTGGATGGAAAATTTCTATCCCTAAATGGTGTCATATTTCCTGTGTCTCAATCATTTATTGACATGTGAAAATATTATAATCAAAATAGATTTAAAAATTTATAAGTTACCAAATATACAATATATATTTTTCATATGTCAATAAATAATGAAGGGGACAAAAAATGGACACTGTTTCAGGATAAAAGAATCCCATCCCAACAAAACTAATACCACTCGGCTCAAGAATCAAAAGGACATGGTCCAAACTCCAAAGACCCTGCACTTGCACCCTGACCATCCTTCAAACACGTGTGCATCTGAAAGGGAACAGGACTTGAAGCAGCCACTGTCAATGGGGCTAAAATGAACATTAGCTTACGTTTGTTAAAGATGTAACTAATAAAAATATAAAATGATACGTGTTTTGGTTACATTTTAGTTGAATAAATGTACATTTTACTCTCTAAAATTATATGAGTCATTTTAGTAGTTAAAATTTAGATATTAACATTTTAATCTCTAAAATGCAAAATTTGAGTCATATATATTGTATATAGTTTCTAACCCTATTTCTATTTTTGTACAATCATATTTTTACGCGTATTACAGTAATAGACATGTTAGTGATAGACTGTCATTACTTTCGGTCTTTACCAATTAAATTGTATGAAAATATATATAATTAATGACTATAATATGAATTTTACATGCATGTAACTAACATTATATTGCTAATATATTTGACAAATACTAGCCACTTAAATTTACTAATCTATCATCATCACTATATTACATAAAATGACACATTAATAAAAATAAATATGAACACAATATTGGCTTTCTCTTAAGTTTGGTAAAATTTATTTCGGCTTTCCACCATTTATTTCATTGATATTTGCCTCTTTTGAACGCATTGTGCAATTTGCAATAAAGGGGAAAACTTATTATGCAATAATTTTGTAAACTTAAGAAAAATTAATGTAATAATTTCAAGAACTTAGCGACCTGCCAAGTAAATCTAATTTTATAAAAAAAAAAATCAGAGTGAAATTTACTAAATGTGACTTAAAAGTAATTATTGTAAAAAAAAATTAAAAATGCGATAGTCTTTATCAATGTACACGTCCACTATTGTCAACTCTTTATGAAGTTGTCCACATGTATATGCTTGATGAATGTTATCATTAAAACTAAAAATAATTACTGGAGAATAATGCAAGCACGAGCTGATTCACGTTGATTCACCAAAATTTCCAACGTGCGTTTGATTGGATTTAGTGGGTGGAGACGTGGGGAAATATACTGGTGATTGAGTGCACATTGATCACGTTCAGGTAAGATTTAAAATTAGTAAGTTTTGAAAAGATTGAAAATAGAAAAAAATTAAATATAATTATGGGAAGAAAGTAAAATACAAAATATTGTTATAATGAGTTTTATGCCTAATTTTTTAACTTATATATTTGTGTATTAAAAAGATAAATTTAATTTTAATGTATTATCCATATAAGTTTTTATACAAATATCAATTATATATTATAATGAAAATTAGAATATTTAATTTTTATATTTATTATCTGATTAATGATATAAAAGTAGATACGAGTAATTGTTTTACATCGATAACATATATAAAGAAAATGTGCTTTACATATGTCAAAGTTTGGGTAGACTCAGAGTTGAAAATAGTTATTGCCAACGTCGAAGCATGCTTTGCATGATTGGTTGATTGAAAGTATGGCAAAAAAATTTTATGAATGAATTTGATATGAAATTTAATATATAGAATTTATCTATAAAAATTTTTTATTTATTTTTATTTCATAACCAAGTATTTTTTTTCTTTTAGTGCAAATGGAATGGAATCATGACTTCTTTCCAATTGTTTTTTTTTTTAAAGAAATTGATATTATTCCTTCACTTAGTAGGCTAATTATCAGCAAGATAAAACATTACTTAAAGAACAATCCATAGTTGGTTGAGGCCCAATAGCCAAACATACCATTACTTGCTAAGTGACAAAGTAACATAACCCAATGAGAGGCAACCTGTTGTCTTCAATCCATGAAAAGAAAGGTGTACACAGGTTGAATTGCTATCCAGGAACTCTTAGAGTTTTCCTATGATTAATCTTTCATTGTACACTCGTATTTGATTAGTTGCATTTCTTCTAACTTTGCAAAGGAAGCTTGAACGCACATAGATCATTCTAATGGACTTTTACAGCCAATTAAGCAGAAGTGTAGCAGCTAAAAGCTTAAATTCCTACCTAATCTAACAAAACAAAGTGCTGACTGGATTTAATAATCATTTTAGCACATCAACACTAACTAAACCGGTTACACACTAGAGATTGAGGCCTAAATCTTAGTAAGAACCTCCAAGAAGGAGTGCAAAAAACATAAAACCCCATTATATCCACCACTATCAATAATGATTGTAGCACGTACCTGACCTAACTCCAATTTTGATATTGCTTGTTGAAGTGTCAGCAATAGTGTGATCCACCAAATATAAACCAGGTTCGTACAATCTCAAACTAATAAGACCCTGCAATTATCAAGAAAAATACACCAATCAGAGTAACAAACAAATCATCATGAGATGGAAAAGCTGAGAGACAAAGAAAAAGGGAAAACTAGAAAAAAAAAAAGTGGGGAAGGAAGGGTCACCACACCACCATGGAGGAGATCTTCTCCATGGAGAGGTGGCTTCCCCTTTAGCAAAGAAAGCATGCTAAGTTATGGCTAAGGTTTGAGGTAGGGGTGTACAAGGAACAGGTTGAATTAAGTTGAATCAAACTCAAACCTTAACCGATTTTTAGACTAGGTTAATTTTCAGAACCTAAACCAGACTTGATAGTGAGCCAACTAGTAACCAGGTCAACTTAACCTTCAAACAACATTTGAGAATTTACATATTAACATAGTAAAATTATTAAATTTTACTAGTAAGAAACAAAATTTAAGAGATATCATGTCATATATTTTAAAATAAACCTATCAATATGAAAAATTATATTAAGTTATGTAAAATATATTAACTAAATTGTAAAATCTTATAATTTGTCACTAATTATTATAAAAGATATATCTTTAAAAGAATTATTTGACTTCACATCGACTCAGGCAAATCCAAAATATAACTTGAACCGGCCTTAAAAGTATATCGAGTCAAATTTTAATATAAAACACCCAATAAGCTTTAGGATTTGGCCGGATTGACAAGACGGGTTGGGTTGAGAGGGGCGGCGGCACTCGTTGGGAAGCTCAACTTTTATGTTTGGAGTGCTACACTAACACTACAATTGATAAAATTCTTATTTTTTGTTATATTAAATAGGTGTTTTTTTATTTTTGCGAAAATTAAATGGGTTTAATTTGGCCTAACATTAGCAATAATGCAGTTTTATTTTCTTCTCCTTTTTTCTTTTTTTGGGAGGCAACTTCGGAAATGGATCCTTGGGCTAAACAAGTGGGCTCTATAAGATGAACCACTTAGAGGCAAGAAAAATGCTGAACTATTTTTTTTTTAGACACATAAGCAAGTCTTTGATCAAGAAAAAAAAAAGGCATATAACTAAGTACATGGTCTGACCAAGAATAGACATATAATTAAGTTCCTTAAGCACTAAGTCCGGGATTCAATTCCTGATTGTGTGTATAGAAAGGGTTTCGCAGAAACAAGACCCACCCATATGAACTTTACGTCTCGAGGGATTAGTTATTGTTTCTTTCTTGAGAAGTGTATAGTGTATAACACTTTTTTACAACAACTTTACAAAACTAGTGTATAGAGGCATATGAAAACAAAATAAATGTGGAACCCATATATCTCTATACGCTAGAGGTGTAAAGTTATTGTAAAGAAATATTGTACACCAAATATTTCTCTTCTTCCTTCTTTCCCTTAGATGTGAACATCTAACATTTCATTTTTGGTTCCTCACTAGTTTCGTAAGTGTAGATTCAAAGCTTAACGCATAAGCTTCACAAATTGATGGAGTTCAATTAAGTTTCCTCATCACTCAAACACTTCTTGAGAAGATTGGTTCTAGGGTGAATGCTCTTTAAGTGCTATAGACTGTTTTATTATTAATTAATTTGAATTTAGAGATTTGCCATTTAAAAGTCCTCCTTGTTCGTATGTATTTTAATTAGTCCTATTATTTGGGAGGCATCAAACGGAACACTTGTAGTTCAAGCAGGTGTGGGATGCTTAATGGTGTAATATTTTTCAGGAAAAAAATTATTTGATTCATCATATAAGCTAGCGTTCCATTTAATATTATATGTTGCATAATGTGAGAAAATGATTCATCAAATTGTTACGTCGTAAGTAGCCTGCTGCTACATGTAGGCAAGGAGTTTGTGAGGCGATGTTCTAATTTATTTACTTTAACTTAAATTTCTATTTTTTTTCTGCGTGTTTAGATGTCTGATTGATTTTGCTATATTGCTCCTTTTTTGTTTTTTTTTTGGCAAGAATTTTGAGCCATTTTTATTAATTATAAAGAGCTAATTATCAAAACACCAAGAAGATAAACTTTACTTATGAATATATGCCTTGGATATCGTAACAAAGCACAAGAATTAATTCAATCAATCCATGTTGGAAAAAAAAAGGGTAAAATACACACACCTGTCATTTTTATATTATTGTATCGAAAAACAAAGAAAAGAAATTAAGTTCACCACAAAAGAGCAATATGACTCTCCAACATTTCCAAATCCTTTAACTAGAATGAGAAGAGTTTTTGTTTTTTCAATCTCAAATGCCGATTTTATTAATTAATTATAAAGAATGGACAACCGGTACAGCAAAGAGGAAGCCAAGCTGCTCCTTATTATATTCCACAAATTACTTGTAGACACTGTTAATTTTTCCAAACTAAACTAAGCAAACCTTTATTTTGCTGGGATATTCACAACCCTTCGAAGTTTGAACTAGACACATATATCCTCCAATGGTGAAACTAATCAAGCAATCATCTTGGTATAAGATGTAAGTGCCATAACTTAACAGTATCAATATGAAGCTGTAACTCATAACTCCATTCTCCAACCATAGCACACATATATATATATATATATAGAGGACGACTCAAGTGAAAAGAGCAATTAAATAATCCACCTCTCTTATGTAGGTCGCTCTCTTACGAGATTTGTAGAATTTTCAATTGTGAAATTCCATTTCTAATACTCTAGCATGGATCACTGTTGTGTTTCATGTGACCCTAAGATAGTCTGTCTCAAATTTTTCACAAGATCATTTGTGGTTATGTTGAATTTGTCAACCATCTGCAGCAATGTTATAGCATTTTACAAAATCATAACAATGTTCTTTACACATTTATGTTTGGTTTATAGTTTACAAATATACACTAGTCTACTAGTAGACATTTTTTCTTTTTTTTTTTCACTTTCTAAACTAGATTGAGACCAAGATTTTAAATTGTAGTGCAATCGCAAATGTGATTGTGGTTGGACTTGGTATGATTATGGCCATCATAACTCACATTGCGTCAGGCTGACGCAATGTGAATTTCTTTGTGTTTGCAACTTGATTTGTAGCTTTTTTATGGGTCTAAATCAATATGATACAGGTCTTATGTGATTACATTGTGGTTCATTTATTTGATTTGGAGTCACTCTACAATTGCAATATGATGTGATTGCAGCCACAACTGTGATTTAAAATCTTGATCGAAGACTAAAAATATTCATAAAATGTAACCCAAATTAATTTTATCAAACAGGGTTGAAATGACTTAAAACTCAGATTGATTCCTTCAAACCATAGTTTAGGTGTACAAACTCAAATTCACAACATGCCAGCGTACGATCAAGTCTGCACAAAATTCTAATTGATCGAGAGATCATAATTGCATAAGAATTAAAAATGATGCTATCAAATATTGTTGTGTACCTGTGCAATAATGCTGATATCAAGAGTGGAATTCCCAAATGGCAAGACACTGTTGCTGAATGTCAAGAGATCTAAACTTCTAGTACGGTCCAAAATTTTGAGCACAATATCACTTTGTTTCTTGCAGATTGCAGGGTATTCGGATGAGAAAGTCATTTTTCAACACTCTCGCTTCCACTGTGGGGAGTGTCAATGCACTGCCTTCTTCGGTGGCGATGTGGGACTTCGAATGAATGACACTGACTCTACACTTATATTCTTCTGTTGTTCTTCTAGCTCTCTCACACATTGTTTGAGTTGTTTCACATGAGTGATTAATTGGTTGGCTCAGTATAGTGGACTTGTCAATCTAGACTTCATAATCCATTTCATTCTTGAGTGACAAATTAAATAATATAATAATATCAAAATTGAATTTAGAATGTTTTGTCCATTTGCCTTTATCTTAAAATATACTAGTGTATGGCATTTTTCTTCTAATGAAATTGACGTCCATGATACTACAAGAAAATTGAATATTTTCAATGGTTCTCATATTAAAGTGTCAATAAAAGTGTTATAAAAAATAATTTCAATATAAAGTGGTTGAAAATATTTATAAACTTTTATTGACAATTAGTATATATTAAAAATACCTCTTTTGGGTATGTTCGACATATACTAATTATCGATAAAAGTTTATAAATATTTTCAATGATCACTTTATGTTGAAATTACTTTTTTATAACACTTTATTAATACTTTAGTTGTCAAAAACCATTGAAAATGTCACTTTTTCTTGTAGATATTAATCTCGCTTATCAAATTAAAATTGTCAACGTTCAAGTCTTGCATACAATCATATGAAATCAACAATTTGGCATTCCTTGTGGTATATTATACTAAAGAATAAAAAGAAGCAACGAATGAGACGAACACGTTTTAAATATACAAAATGCATCTTCTAGAAATTGATCTTTGTTTTCTTAATACTTTTTTTGGTGGCCACCAACAGGCTAAACTAAACTAAAATTTTCACAACATTATTGAATATTATTGTTATCCATAGTTCTCAATTGCAGTCCATGATCGCATCGCAACAATAATTGCATACGCATCATCAACAATGTTTTCTCATAAATCTTTGCATCCCAACGCAACCGCGATGGTGACCACAATTTAAAACCTTGTTATTGCATGGCATATCAAACTTACAATGAAGTATAGAACAATCTACAGAGGTCAAATTAAACTTCAAGGAGATAAATCATTGAAAATCATTGATACTTCACATTAACATGTAAGTATTCCATTTGTTATTAATTAAGCATATTGTGCTATTATTAGTCACTCACCTTCTTCAATCCGGGAATTGTCGCTGAAAGTGCTGTGAATCTCTCAGTCAATTATCGTCTCCTTTTTCTCTCTGCCATTATGTGATCTAGTGTCTCCGTGGAGCTTATACACTTCTTTGTTTCTTTGGCCTTTGGTTCAAACTCATGCTTTGCTACTACCCCTTTTGATGGTGGTACTTGTTCAATATGGTAGGGTTGTTTCCCACTATTGGTTTCTGAGGTAGTCGCTGCCACAATGGTGGAGTCACTGAAAGATAGAATGTATGTTGCTAGAGATGTGGAAGTTGAAGGTTTCAGGAAATGATATTTTTAGGAATATTATTTTTGAATATATTTAAAAATTTGTTTGTTTAACATTAAATATTTCTAGGATTATTTGTTAATATTTTCAGGAATAAATTTAAAACTTGTTTGTTTATAATTTATATTTCTAAAAATATATGTCATAATTTTCAAAATACCCTTAACATAACCATAACGAGAGAAAAAGTCAAATAATTGAGAGATGATTTAGTAATTGTGATTTCTAAGTTATGAGAATTTTTTTTCCCCACCTTTCAACTTAGGAATAAGATTATTTTACTAAATTATTGGAAAATCTTTTTCCATGAAATAATTAATACATGCGAAAATTTTTGTAAAACTTGTAATAAACATAGGAATCCATCATTTCCAATTATCTATTCCCAGAAACAATTAAATATACCTCGACACAAATGCCCTGTGAGTGTTTACTTGTGCTGATATATATATAGAACCATGAAAAAAAAATAAAACATATGCTGACATTGAAAGAAGTATGAAACGAAGCCTACGTAATCTTTGTTGGGCACTGAAAGATGAAAGAAAATTTGAAAATTTGAGCCACCATGTATCTCTATTTGTATATTTATTTGTGATAGTAGGAAACTTAGAAGGTGCAATTTGTTTATTGCTTTCTACTTCCTCACTGAAGGCTCTTACTTCTATGTCGATGATCTTCGTATAGTTATTCTAATTTTTCCTTTTTATAGTTTATTATATAATTTTTCTTTTATTTATTTCTATTTGACTTATTTTGAATTAAAACAGATTATTTCAATCTATTTGTTAAGTTTGAGTCATTTATACTGGTATAAACTACCATCTCTATGGAGGATTGCTAAGAGATATCAAGAACTTCCTTCAGCGTCACTGGTTTTGTTCTTTAAATCATGTGTTTTGAGAAGCTAACCAGGCTGCGGATTTCCTTGCTAGACTTCGATCGTCTTCTATGGAGAGGGACAAGCTCTGGGAGAGGCCTTCCGAGAGCATTCAGCTCATCCTCTTATTGGCAGATGTAGTAGGTACTGTACTTCACATGAGATTATAAGATTTCTTTGCTTTTCTTTTTGTTTGCTCATGCACCAAAAAAAAATAGATTGGGTTCTTTATACAGATATAATATTTAAAATTTGACTTAAATATGTTTTTAATCTATGTAAATACAAATTGTTTTTATTTTGGTCCCTCCAAAATTTTTGTTTTAATTTTGATCCCTCCTTTTTCATTTTCTTTATTATTGGTCCCTATTGTTCAAAATTTTGATCCAAACAAATATTTTTAAATTATACTTTTTTCTCTTATATATTTTGAAAATCTTATTTTGATCCTGAAAAATATCATCATTTAACATGGAAGTTATGTGAAAGGGACCAAAAACAAAATAATGAAAAAAAGAGGGACCAAAATCAAAACAAAAAATTTTAGAGGGCCAAAGCCAGGACGATACATGTTTATGAAGACTAAAAACATATTTAAGCCTTTAAAATTTAATATGATTAATAATAATCTTAAACAAAACTACAAATCGAGTAGCTAGGAATTTGCTAAAGTTTAGGGACAAAATTTATTATTGTCATCATCATTTGAGAGGGATTAGCGATGAATCAGCAAGGACAAAGTAGCGATGTGATAGCTAAATATTAGTGAGGAAAATATATACTTGAATCAACGACAATGCGATAACGGCAGATTATACTTTTGTCAATAACAAAAGCCTCAGATTAGCTATGGATTGGTGACACTACTATGAAATATCTACGTCAAATTAGCGATGAGACCGTGCTACCCATTTGCGAGGGATCAGCTACGGATAAATGTCTCCCTGGTTTGCAAGGGTCGAAAGAGAACATTTTGATGGTATATCAGCTTTTGATTAGTGGCCAATTAGTGATGGAACAATTTGTCGCTAATGTAAAACAGTGATGAATTATCTATGAAATAGTTGAGGTTGATCAGCGACATCCAGAAAGAGATGGACAGATTAGTCGCTGATCCCTCACAATTGTGTATTTGCGAAAAATTAGTGATGGATTGTTGTTGTAACTAATCCGAGAAATTCTTGTAGTATAACAAACTAATTAACTACTTTGGATTTTAACAAGTACTCAAAGACGAATTGATGTAATTGATTTAAACTGGTTTTTAATAATCATTTGCATTTTAAGTTACAATTAAATTATTCAAACACTCAATTAAATTATCTGATCTATCATGTTTTAGCATGACTTAAACGAATCCATCAACATATTCATTCATGGCTTCAATAGTGGATTCTGGAACTCTGAACTTGCAGCCTGTAACTCATCCATTTTTTCCTTGAACTCACAGTTGTGTTCTTCCAATTCCAACAATTGAATTCATTGAGCCTATATAGCAATGCTTTCTTCCAACAAATAATAATAAATCATCGAAACTGAATTCTCCTTCATTTAAATCAAGCATATACGAAAATTCACAATAAAGGCTCAAGGAATTATAAACTTGAAGGAACCAATGAATCATAAAATCATGCAAGAAAACTTGCTACAAGAATCAAAACTCTTGAATCTTTAATTACGCTTCTCAGTAAATATTTATAAATGGAAGAGGAGAAGGATCAAGAATGGCCAGAATCTAGAAGCCCCGATGAATAAAGAATCAAAACTATACCTGATCGCTACACTGCCCTCAATAGTCAGTACCAGAAATGAAATCAAAAAACAAATTCAGTTGAATCTATCTAAATGTCAAAAGTCACTGGCCTAGCACTTACACCTATAACATATGATTCCACATAGATAAATTCAAGGCATGGCATGGCATGGCAATTGCAATGCTCTGCACAGACAAGGGATTCTCCATCAAGAACCTTGTCCTGTGCTGTTTCTTCTGAGACTGATTTTGATGGATGACAATGTGCCTCCACAAGCTGAGGTGGGTCAAGGGCAGCATTCCCAGACACCAAAGAGGTCTGTTGTGACACCAAATGAAGTTGTCAAACGAAGTCAAAGCATAATTAGATTCTAATGCATCATTTTTTTTTCTTGGTTTCCTAGAGATATTCTCTAATTGGAGGCAATTTTGTTGGAGCATTTATCTGTCATTTCAACCGACCATATGTTGATTCTAATGTATCACATATGTTTATAATCATTCAACTCAAGAATAAGTAATAAGGAGAGACTTGGAATTTGGGAAATTGGAATGTAAAAGAGACTAGTACTAATTAAATTCAAATAGAAGAACAATAAGCAGAAGATTACAAAAAAAAGTAGAAGAAGAACAACATCACCTTTATTCTCTTTAATTTGTCATTGGGTAAATTACACTCACCTCCCTGAGGTTTATGGAAATATAACTCACACCCCCTTTGTTTGTCAAATTTTAAGTATTTATATTACACACATACCCCTCACTAAAGAGCACCGTTTATAAACTTAACAAATGATATTTTTGTGATATTAATTGTTCCTAATTAATAAAATTATAAAAATACCCTTACCCACTCTCTCCATTAATTGTGAAAAAAACCTAAATCCCCATCTTTCTTCTCTCACTTGCTCGACGATAACAAGAGAGTGGGTAAGAGTATTTTTATAATTTTATTAATTAAAAACAATTAATATCAAAAAAATATAATTTTGTTAAATTTACTAACGATGCTCTATTAATAAGGGATGTGAGTATAATATAAATACTTAAAATTTGACAAGTAGAGGGGGTGTGAGTATAGGTTGGACAACTAAATGGGTATAAGTTGTATTTCCATAAACCTTAGGGGAGGTGAGTGTAATTTATCCTTGTTCATTTGTAGCTCTAGGTTTCTCAACAATGAGATGCTAGGATGACAGATCCTGCTCAAAAATTCAAAATAAAATAATCAATAAGAAATATATCTCCAAATAGAAGGGCTTTTACACGTGTGAATCCATGAGTCCCACACTTTTTAAGAGTGTGTTTGTTTGGAATTTTGGAGCTCCAAAATCACTTTTTTCACTAGAAAAGATAACTTTTCATATACTTGAATAATTTTTTAAAAATAATTAGAATCTCAAAAAAATAGTTTTTAATTGTTTTAGAAGCTAAAAAGAGTATCTTCTAGAAGAAATCAATTTGAAATTTTTTTAGTTAAATATAAAATTTAAGTTTCATAATAACTTTTTATAAAATTTGAAACAAACGCACCTCAAATATGTCGTTTGTTTCAGCAGCAAACTCTCTTCCTCTTTTCGTTCAAATAAGGACTGAAAACAAGATAGAAGTTAAAGTATTTGAGATCAAGGAAGCAAATAAAAATACAGCAGAATCTCACATGAACGGACATATGCATAAGAAATGGAGAAAAACATTTCTTCCTTTAAACATAAATGTGGTGAAAATTGAAAAATACTTCCATTGATAATCTTTTCACTCCCATGTTTGCTTTTGCTGTTTGAACTGAGAAAAAGCAACTAGTATACATGCAAATAATAATAGAAAAGTTTATAGTTACCCTCTTTCTTCCAGACTGCTTTGAAGTACTAGGAGTTTCACTTTGATCACCAACCTGCGAGGCACCAAATATAGGAGAGTTTAGACATTCATCAAATTAAACAAACTATTTTTTTTTTCAAAACAAACGAGCCATCAATCAATTATAAAAGTAATAATTCCCACCAGTTATTCAAGTTCAATGTTCTATGGTAATGTCATATTATATTTATATCGACCTTGCATTGCTATTTTCCGCGCTATCAGGTAAATCCCACTAACCTTCAAACATGACATCATCTCTAAAATAAATACATCACCCACTCTACCAGCACTTATTCCTACTTATAACTAAAATACTCTTTGCATCATAATATTGCTATTCTAATACCCAAAAAATGAGTATCTAATTAGGATATCTGTAATACCCGGATACACGTGTCAGGAGACAAGTTCCGTATGGCTCTAGGGTCCCCAGGATCCATCTCTATTGTCGGGAAAGCCCAGCATGTGTGAAGGGCCAAGGGATGCAGTTTGAGTGCTGTTGTTAGAATTCTGGAGAACGCCTAGTGCGGCGAGAAGAACTCGCTGACGGTGTGAGCTAGAAGGCTCACTAGCTGTAATTCCCAGATTTTCAAAAAATAAATCAAAGGTCAGAAAATTTTTTATTGAACAAAGAAAGGTGCCAGTCACCTTTACCTGTTTTTGGTCTTAATTTCACTAAGTCTGGACCTTACATGCCCTTGGAGGGTTATATATTAGAGCTATTTTCTTGGGACTAAAAGTCTCGGTAATTATTCCCTAGAGAAAAATGAGTTGAAGAGAGATTTTTAACGAATTTTATGAAACCCTCAAGTACTTCATTTTTAGCCTGAGTTTACGAAATCGTAAGATTTTCTGAATCTGAACTAAAACCCAAAAATGAGATTTTGATTTGTTGTGATTTTGATTTTTCTAATATTTTATTTGAATCCAAAATGGGGGGTATTTCCCTATTTACATTTATGTTTTAAAGTTAAATTAACTTAAAATTAAGAATTGTAAATAAGTGAGTGGTGGAATAGTATAGTCCAATACACACCAGGATTAGAGCTTCGAGATTTTGGAGATCACCCAAGCGGTCAAGAGAGAGAGCAAAGTCGGTGTCTAAGGCTTCTGGAGACCGCCCAGGCGATCAACAGAGAGCACAATCGGTGTTGAAGCTTCTGGAGAGTTCTGAGACCGCCCGGCGGTCATATAACAGGAGGTCAACAGAGCATAAAAACCCCATTTCAGGGTCCAGAACACTTCAAAGTGGTTCTTCTCCCCCCCACGCGAAAATTTGAGTTTCTAATCCATTTTCACCCTCCAAGCTCCATTTTCTTCCATTTCTTCAAGTTTAATTGCGAATCTGCCATCCTAAAGCTTAAAGGTACGTTGTTCTCTTAGTTCTGCTTCATTTCCTTCAAGTTCTCTTGGGTTATGGGTGGTTCCCAGGCTTCTCAAGGGAGAGAAGCTTTCCACCTTGTTAAAGAGCAATTCTTAAGGTTTTAGAGGTTAATCTAGAATATGTCAATAGTGGAGTCATTTCTAGGTTTGTTAGTGTGGATTCTGACATTCCACCCCTCCAGGTGAGTGAGTTCACACCTATGACTTCTGTGTTATGCATTAGAGTTATTTTCATGAAAACTATGATTTACTGCTATGAGGATTTGAAGTTTACTGTATATTCTATATTTAGAACTCCTGGTTTTAAAGCATGAAACATGTTTTAGACAAAACTCATGGGACCATTGTCTTTTTACATGAATGTTTGAGAGGATCCTAGTATAGGTATGGGACTATACTAAGGAAGACTATATGAATTGATTGGTACTACCTATGCCAAAAAGATGCCCCATTCTGTTGCTTGACTTGGGTAATTTTGGGATGGGTGACCTCCTGGAAGTTTTCCTAGGAAGCGTGTTTGTTGGTTTGTGGGGATAGTTCCATAAAGCTGTTACAAATGGTCATTAGACGATGGTGGGCATTTGATCATTTACATGATGAACCGATTACACACCCGAATGAGAGGATCCTGTATAGGTATGGGACTATGTTAAGGAAGACTTATATGAATTGATTGGTACTACCTATGCCAAAAGATGCATCTATTCTATGCTTGACTTGGTAATTTTGGGATGGGTGACCTCCTGGAAGTTTTCCTAGGAAGCGTGTGAGTGATTTGTTGGTTTGTTAGATCCATATGTTACAAATATACATGAATGAACTTACACATGATTCTATACAGATTATATGAATTGATTGTACTACCTATGCCAAAAGATGCATCTTTCTTGGAGCCTATCATGAAGAACTCCATAGTTTGCTTGACTTGGGGTAATTTTGGGATGGGTGACCTCCTGGGAAGCGTGTGAGTGAGGATTGAAAATGTTGGTTAAATCCATTTGTTACAACCATGGTTGTTTGAATCTATGTAGAATAGATATATGGGTAACTATTAGAGGATTTTATGATTGTTTTACTGAATTCTGGAACTGGTTTATGTTTATGCTATGGTTTTATACCTAGATACGAGGTTTAGAGAAAAAGGACGAAATGATGGTTTAGACTCCATGATTTCAGAATATGATATTGAGTTTTCCTAGTTATGGTTGGAACTATGTTTAACAAGTTAATAGTTTTGAACTTAAAGAGTTTTGATGATTGAACGATATTTTTGATAATCAATAAAAGAGTTTTAGAGTGTGAGTTCCCACGAAATTCAGAACAGTTGACGACTACATACTCTGGAGGTTTGGAATCTCAATGTCCACAAAGGGTGATCCCTTGGACATGGTTCCATAGCCAAGTTATGCTAAGGTCAGATTGTTAGAATTGAATGAACTAAGTTTCTAGAATATAAGAAGCTTATTATTAATAAGAAATGATATATAGATTCAGATATAAAAGGATTTTAGAGCATGAATCTTCGTGTGACTAGAACAATTGGCGGATACATATTCTGGACTTGAAATCACTAAGTATGGTTTCATAGTCAAGTTATGCTAAGGTAAACTTAGAGTTATAGATTTAGAGCTCTAGAGAATAAAATGGTTTTAAGTTTCAGATTAATTTACAGGAGCTGGAGAGAAACATTGTGTTATAAATCCATTAACCTTGGTATCAAGTATGCCAGGAGAGTATTCAAAGAAGGGACCTAGTTAGGTGCCCATTATTGTCACACTTGGGACGACGATACGTAAAGCCCAGATGTGACCAAAGTTTTCAAAGAATTGATTAACACACTTGGGGATGGCGATACGTAACAGATGTGCCTAGATTTCTGTTTCTCTAGGAGCTATGTTATTATGAGTTGATCTAATACTAGGTACGAAAGTTAGTTAATGAAATGACTTTTGAATTGATAAAGTAGTCATTAGAAAGTATGAAAGAATTTATGGTTTTAAGCTTATATGATTTCAAAATGAAAATGAATTAAAGAAATTGCTTTTATTAAATTCATGAAATGATGATTTGAAAATATATTCATATAGAGACATTTAATTGCATAAGACCTTTGAGTACTTTTAATATTATTATGATTTATTTTATCTATTGCTCTTTGATGTCCCATAAAAATGGAGTTTCAGGTGAGGGCTTACTTTGAGTTTTGGTGACAAAACTCACCCATCTCATTTCCCTTATTTTTCCAGATAAGAATAATGGCAGCCAATCCTACACATCCTCGGTAAAGTGTCAGATGGTAAGCTTCACCAGAGTGAAGCATTTCAATTCTCTGAGAGAGCTCCAGGATATGCAGGAGGGTTCCAGACCTAGGGTATGAGTTATTGCATTCAGCATATCATGATAAAGCTTTGAAGTGTATTTCGATAGTATTTCAATGATATGAACGAATTTGAAACGTTGGATTGAGGGCTTTATAAGGTTTTAAGTGTGATTCTTTTGATGTTAGAAAATAAACGATTGATCTAAGAGAAAGTGAAATTATGTTTTAAATAGATTTTTATGAATAGAGCATGAGTTTTCAGACTCGATTATTTTGATTCCAAAGAGAAAGTGATTTGCATGTAGAAAAGTCAAGTTTTATATGTTTCATGGATTTTCAAAAACAGAGCATGCATATAGAGGCAGTCAACGGGTTCAAGGCTGACGTGAGAATGAAATTTCTCACATGCCCACATGCCCGGATTGGGTCGTGAAGGCGCGAGCGAACTCAATGTCAACACAATGCAAAATAACATAGTTTCGTTTAATGAGCCCTATATATACCCCAACTCGGGTTTTCCTCCTCCCAAAAGTAGAAACTCGAGCCCTAGCCTTGCCAAGGAGCTCTTCCTCCCTCCACTCTCATCCTCTATCAAATCCACCTCCTCCAAGCTTCAAGGTGAGTTTGGTTGTTAGTTTATGCTTCCTTTTTCCCTTCCCTTTCATGTTCTATAGTATGAGTTGTTTGTTCTCCATTGTTGTCAAGTGGAGGTGCTCCCCTAATGTTGTTCGAGTTGTTTTAGAGTTATCTAAAGGTGATTAGAGTTTGATCACGAGTCTACATTGCTCTATGGCAGTTGTTGGTGTCATTCCAAGCCCCAAGGTCAAGTTGGTGGTGCCCACATACTCTCGGCTTCAAATGGTGAGTGGGTTCAAACTCATGGCCTTACTTTTAAGCATTAAGAGTATGTTTATGCATGATGATTGTTAAATATGAAATTAGAGATAAAAGCATGATTATATATATAATTTTGCAAGTATGGCAAGCTAGACAAAGAGCATGATTTTGACAATAGCATGAAATATATATTTTAGAAAACCATGGGACCATGATTGATATATTGTATGTTATGGAAACATTTTATGTGTAAGCCTAAAAGATTTGCTATACAAATATATGATTTAATAAGCTGTTATTTTATCAAATGTGCTTTAAGAGTTTATAATATCTTTATGCTTCAAGACTTGAAATTTCAAATATGATTTTAAAGTACTAATTAAGATATTTTGGCAAGAATGTCAAATAGAGAATGACTTAGTTTCATGAATAGAGATGTTATTATAATGCCAAAGTTTTTATGATTATGAACCTTTCCAATTCAAAGTATGATATTATAATTATTAAGTTATAAAAAGTTATTAGCTTGAGAAATGAGATTTTAGAAATCCAGTTTTTATGACACTTAGAAGTGTGGAATTCAGTATGATTCATAACAACTACCAGATACATATTCGATGGGCTTGAAATCGGAATGCCTGCAAGTGGGTGATCCCTTGGGTGTGATTTCAGTCACAGTTATGCTAAAGCCAAGTTGTTAGAGTTATATGAGTCCAGAGCTTTCAGAGTTTCAAAAGTTTCAGATTTAAATGATTTTATATATATTAGAGATTTTATGATTTCAAGAATAGAGTAATTATATGATAGAGTTTTAAATCAGAGAAGAACCTAGAAGAGAGTTTTAGAGAAATTATTAATTTATAATCTAGAGACTAGAGGTAGCTATAGAGGAACAAACAGTGAGTTAACTTGGAAAAACGATAATTAACCTTGGTACCAAGTTTTCCTTAGAGGCAATCTCATAGAGCAGAATTGGAACCTAGTTAGGTGTCCTTAGATCCTTGAGGGATCATAGAGTAGAGAATTGTCATGCCATGATTGACATGCATAATCGGAATGTATATTGTTATGCAATGCATAACTGGAGATCCATGTTTCTCTATTAAAGTCCTGTTATTTATGTTTTTAGAGAATATTTGATTTAAAAGCCATAATGTATATGAAAAAGGATTTCTCGTTGGAGTAAGAACTTAGAGATGCTTTATATGGATTTATAATACAGAGATATTTTTTCTATATAATTATGCATATGAATATCAAATGGTTTATGTTTATTGCATGAACATTACATATGATATATTCCATGGTTGTCCCATGTGGGTGATGGGTGAGAGCTCACTCACTGAGTCCATTGACTCATTCCTCTCCTTTCCTCCTTATAGTTGCAGGTCCAGATGTTGCTTAATCTCTGTTTGTAGACGCAATTGTTCTTAGTTGTGAGTCTTACCTTGGAGTAAGGCTTAGTTTAGAGTATTGTTAGAGTATAGTGCTCCAATAGATGCAGGCAATATCCGAGCCATGTATTGTTTTTCAGATTATGTATTTAATTTCAGTATTTGAACAGTCATATATATGTTTTCAGCTCATAAGTATGAATTTGAAAGTGTAGAGTTAAATTAAAATTACGTACAAGCTGAAGTTGAATTTATAATGCAGTTCACATGTTATATTGATTTTCAGAGTGTGATTAAGATGTTTTAAGAGCTTCCTATATCAAGTATTTTAATTTTATGATTCCAGATATGAAGTTTAAATAAAGATTTAGATGAAATTATGATTTCAGAATGAAAAATATGTTATTTTATGTATATAGAGAGACTTAGAGGCCACGAAACTTACATGGGGGTGAAATTCCTCACATGCCGATCACGTCCCTAGTCGGGTATGACATACCCGCTCTATTATCTTTAGATGTGATGGATGAGTGAAGAAAGTTGGGACTATCATCACATCCATCACATCTAAAGGAGATAGAGTGAGTGTCCCAATTGGACACCCACTTTTACGTGTTAAAATAGCATTTTTGCTTTGCATCATGGCCATCCAAAGAAAACTTCGGTTTTTTGGCTTGTCAAAAAATGGCTAAGTTGCTAACAAACAACATAAGTGTCGGGCTAGCTTAACTGGGTAGCCAAAAGAGGAAATACAAAGCTGATTCATTTAATTTATTATACATATATATATATATATATATATATATATTTTTTTCGTAAGTTAATTTTAGTAGTTTATAAAGATATTAAAATATGTTTTAAAAATATTTTACATCATGTATTAGCCATGAAGACCATCTGCATTTAGTAACTAACTCGTGGTAGCGAAATACTTTTAAACTTAGTGCCTAGCATGCCTTAGCCATAAACTGATAAGCAACTCTATTCTACTTTAATTTATTGGTGTTGTGTTATTTATCTCTAATTGTTTATTTTATTATTCATGTGTTTATTAATTTTCTTATTCAATGATTAATTTATTCTATTTGTTATATTATTTAATTAATTCTTCCAACACTCCATAACAAAGCACATACAATGATAAATTACTAATTACAATAGCATTTCCTTTAGAAGTAGTAACTTTGGCATTTGAATTTGAAGACCTTGATCCAATAGTTTTATACATCCTAAAATGTAGAACAAATAATGCAGCTTGCCAACAGAGTCATACAAATCAAAGGCAAGTCATCACCTCATAATAAAATTCAAAATGAACTCATAAAATAGTTGAAATAGAAACACAAACAATAAGTTATAGTATCAAACTCAATCATCATAATTTCATAATAAAACCCACAATTCACAATTTAGTGACTCACAAGGATCACACACTGGTCTCACTACATATTTAATTCCAATTTCCATAGTAGCGGAAGTTGTAGAACCCAAACCAAACAAACTATAAGTTTAACTTTAAACTTTAAACAAATAGAAAAAAGGGCAAACTTGGTGGCTGGTTTGGCTTTATCACTGAAGCATGGCGATAGGTATAGGAGAAGAATGGATGATGACAAGCAATGAGCAAGGGAACGATGAGTAAGGGAACGAAGGGCGCGAACGACGATGAAGTGGTGTAAACTCGCTATGATGAATGGTGGCGTGAACTTGACAAAGAACGGTGGCATGAACAATTAGTAGTGGTGGCATTCGGCAACGTGATGTAGGTCGAAAGAGAGTTACGACAACTTGGGGCTGAAAGGGCATTGCAAATGATAAAGAGTGAGGACATCACATAGCCCTAAGGTTTTTTGGTTGGAAAGTACCAAAAGGATGTCCTTTTGCCTGTAGAATACGATGTAGTGTTGTTTTTTAAGGGACTAGATGTAGACTACTTGTGAGTAAACTAGCGATTTTATGCGAGTTTAATCGAGTTTACTCATAAATGAGTTTGTGAGCAAGTCAGCTCAATTTTGCAAGCTAAACTTGTAGACTTAAACAATTTTACGAGTTAACTGATGATTATGAAAACCGCGATTGTATATAAAATCAAACTCAATAAAAATTAATGTGACGGGCAATCTAACTAAATTGAAATTGCAATCTAACTTAAACAATTTATTACTAGTGCCTCTATGTGATATTTAACTTTGTTTGAATAGGGTACAACCCTAGAGCGAATGCATTAACTAACCTTTTTTGATGACTTGAGTCTTTTAATGGAAGAGGTTAAAGACGTTAGACAAATTACATGAACCTATGGAGTCAACTCCTATTCCACAACATTATGTTCCACAGGAGGTTAACGTCATAATACCACCAAATCGGGTAAAAGGTCGAGGACTTCAATGACATAGAAGGCAAGAGGTGGCACAAGATCATATAATTTCACCACTTCCTCCTTGTGGTCATGGTCAATATTATATTCCACCTACACTAGGCAATCTGATTGGCTCATATACAATAGAAACTTTTTATTGGCCACCACAAGATCTGACTATAAGACCATCCTATTCTTATGCTACATTTGATTCACCATGCCTAAATGAGGTGTACGTCCCTTCGGTGCCAAGTCCTCATTTTCACCGTGACGCGACACGAAACTCGTAGAACCATTCGATGACCAGCCTCCAGTGACGGTACCCCTTAGGCGACACGAACAAGGTTTTGATGTGACATGAAAAATTCGAACCTCTAGCGACTAGCCTCACCGCGACGTTTAAATTTTAGGGAGGGAGCAACTCACTATGGACCTAAACTCATCGAGCCAGTAGTGAAAACCTGTTTGATTTGAACATCAAAAACCTAGTCAGGTTGAATGTTTATGTTATCTATCGTAATTAAAAAAACAAAAAAAAAGGGATGATGAGGTGAAGATTAGAGAACGTGATCAAGGAGAAGAATTTAGTGTAGTTAGAGGGGAGTTGGGAAATATTAAAGGAGAATGGAATGGGTCAAGAAGGGGAAAGTGAAGAAAGTGGAATAAGGAGGAGAGGTAGATGGTGAGAAAGAGAAGAGAAGGGAGTGTAGAGACATAGATGTGTGACTTTTATTTATGTATTTTGGCAAATAACTTTTTGTTTTGTTGTTTTTAAATCTTTTTTAAATTAATTACCCAAACACGTTTTTTTCTATTGTTTTTTAAAAGTCAATTGATTTTTTTTCAAAATCGCTTTAGAAAACGTAAAGCTGAAAACAATTTCAAACAGGCTCCAGATTTGAAAGAACAATATTACTTTCTTTATATATACTATCTTGGCAAATTATAAGATGAACATATTATATTTTGGTTTATCATGAGCCCTATTTATTAGCCGTTGGATGATTATTTTTTTCCTATATGATTTAATCTAATAATTAATAATAACGAATTTATGATGAACCTAAATATTAGAGGTCCACCATAAAACCTAAGATATTATCTTTCCCTTAAGCAATCCTTACAAGTTAAGGTCCTTCTCAGTTCTCACATGGGGCAGCTCATGTTATGGACCATGATGGTCTTTGATAAAAACAATTAAAATAATATAACAAAGCTACATTTTTATCCTCTATTTTCTCTCTCCTTCCTTAATTCCATCTCGATCATCATGCCCCTCTGCTATTTGAAGGATCAACTATTGTTGCCCCAGCAAAAACATCTAGGATGGAGGAGAAGGATGAAGAGGTTGCTGCTGGTCCTCAACATGGATTTTATAGAGTGAACATTTAAAAAATATTTCTTAATGATGGTAAAAGTCATGCAATAGTTATACCAATTACCCATGATAGCATTCCTTATAAACTACAGCAAGCCAATATGAATAACTTAGTTTATTGATGAGTTGTTGGAGCCGCTGTCAAGTCATCCAAGGTATTGAATCGGAAGTTTGAGCCTCATACCTAAATCTATTTCTTGTTCAAATTTAAAAGAGTAAATTATATTTACCTCCTATAAAATTTATTAAAATTCAACTCAACTCCCCTTTAGTTGTCCGACCTACACTAACCTCCCTTAATTTATCTATTTTTAGGATGAATTACCAAAAAGATACTTATCTTCGTCTTCACCCACTCTCACTAGCACACTCCTCTTCCTCTCTTCTCTTCTCCTTCTCTCCCCCTTCCTCATCTTCCTCGCAAGGCAACAAAACAGAAAATTTATGTTATACTTTGGTTTTTTTTGGAGATTCCACATAATGAAAAATTCAAATTGAACCATATAATCTCTTCTTCTGTTCATAGATTTATTACACGGTTTTCACTTAATCATAAAACAAGGTTCAATAACTTAAAGTTTCTTTTTTAAAAAAAAAAATATCCATGACCGTTGAATAAAAATCAAAACTTCCCGAGACCCAAGAAACATTAGAACCAATTAAAAAATTGAAAACAAAAGTTTTCAGCATTGAACGAGGAATCACAATTGAAACATGGGCGTGAGGTTTGGAATTGTGTATGGACAAAGCGTTTCTAGGGAGTGGGATTGAAACATTGGCCATTGTGTTTGTCTTCACTTCAGTTTCTAGCTTTGAAGAGAGAAACATTGGAGTGGTGATGTAGCAGAAAAAAGAAGATATGGAAAGAGGGTAATGTGGGGGTGTTTTTGGTAACTCATCTCAAAATTAGATAAATTAGTAGAGATTAATGTAGGTTGGACAACTACAAAGGAGGTGAGTGTGATTTACTAAATTTAAAATGAAAAATTATATAATTTATACCAAATCAAGTTCACGGGGATGACTTCCTAGTTGTCACAGGGGAAGTGGTCGAGGTAAGAGGTGGCAGGTGATGGCGTGGGTGGGGGGCAGGTGGTGGCACTGGCGGCTGCAAGGCGATGGTGGATTGGACATTGGAGGGAGAATGATAGGGGAGAAAATTTATTAAGATGAAAAAGGGTGAACTAGGTATATCATATAAAATTATTTTTATAAGGATTAAAGTATAAATGAATTTTATTATAACATTATTTTTGATATCAAAAATTGAATGAACCTGAACTTTTTCTATGCTAAAATCATAGGACCATCATGCTCCATAACATGAGTTGCCCCAATGAGAAGGCTCCTACAAGTTATTCTTGTATAACCTCACTAATTTAAGTGCAAGTGCAAAGATAGTGAGAAGTGATTGTTATATCTGAAGTATTAGCCGTGAAGACCATCTGCATTGAGTAATTAACTCGTGGTGGCAAAATACTTTTAAATTATGCCTAGCACGCCTTAGCCATAACTGATAAACAACTCTATTCTAGGTTAATTTATTCGTGTTGTGTTATTTATCTCTAATTGTTTATTTTATTATTCATGTGTTTATTAATTTTCTTATTCAATGATTAATTTATTTTATTTGTTATATTATTTAATTAATTTTTCCAACACTCCATAACAAAGCACATACAATGATAAATTACTAATTACAATAGCATTTCCTTTAGAAGTAGAAACTTTGGCATTTGAATTTGAGGACCATGATCCAATAGTTTTATACATCCTAAAATGTAGAACAAATAATGCAGCTTGCCAGAGTCATACAAATCAAAGGCAAGTCATCACCTCGTAATAAAATTCACAATGAACTCATAAAATAGTTGAAATAGAAACACAAACAATAAGTTACAGTATCAAACTCATCATCATAATTTCATAATAAAATCCACAATTCACAACTTAGTGACTCACAAGGATCACACAATGGTCTCACTAGATATTTAATTCCAATTTCCACATTTGCGAAAGTTGTAGAACCCAAACCAAACAAACTAAAAGTTTAACTTTAAACAAATAGAAAAGGGCAAACTTGGTGGCTGGTTTGGCTTTATCATTGAAGCATGGCGATAGGTATAGGAGAAGAATGGATGATGACAAACGATGAGCAAGAGACGACGAGTGCGAACGATGAGCAGGGGAACGAAGGGCACGAACGACGATGAAGTGGCATAAACTCGGCTATGATGAATGGTGGCGTGAACTCGACGACGAACGGTGGCATGAACAATTAGTAGTGGTGGCATTTGGCTGCATAATGTAGATCGAAGAGAGTTACGACAATTGGGCTGAAAGGGCATTGAAAATGGGGGACTGAAGACATCACATAGCCCTAAGGTGTTTTGGTTGGAAAGCGCCAAAAGGATGTCCTATTGCTTGTAGAATATGATGTTGTGTTGTTTTTTAAGGGACCAGATATAGACTCTTAAACTCGTGAGTAAACTAGTGATTGTATGTGAGTTTACTTAGAAATGAGTTTGTGAGCGAGTTAGCTCGATTTTGCAAGATAAACTTGTAGACTTAAATGATTTTACGAGTTAACTCATGATTATGAAAATCGCGATTGTATATAAAATCAAACTAAACAAAAATTAATGTGATGGACAATTTAACTTAATTGAAATTACAACCGTAAATAACACTAAACACCTATTTTGATTGCTTGGAAATATATATCAGAAATAAACCAATCTCTTAGAATTTGAAAATTTCTTAATTGATTTCTCACAATAAAAAATAAATAAATAAATTGGTGCTCCATACAAACAAATAAATGTGCTAATATAGTGTTTTTTTAATTGCCCCCAAAATGGGGTTTAAACAAAAAAGTTGGAATTACGAGTGGAGGCTGCAGGTGGAGCTAAAACCCTAACCAACCATCCAAAACCCCTGAATCGCCACCACCATCATCGTCTTCTTCTTTGGCCATGTCACTCCTTCTCCAACTCAGAACCAAATCCTCTTTCAGAGCAAACCCCTCCACATTCCTTTCTCCACTTCCTCTCCCTTCTCCTCCTACTTCACAGACCTCAAACACCAACAACAGCCACATTCAAAACCCTCAACTCCATCCTTCACCAACTCCCAACGACAACAGCCATCGCTCGAAGAGACCCACCGCAACCTCTCCGAGTTCCGCGGCCGCACCGCCGCCGGCGGCGACGCATCTCCGTCGCACCATCAGAAACCTCTCTCCTTCCAGGAACTCTACGACCGAAGCGTGCTCCACCAGCCGCCCGAACCGGACGAAGCAAAACCTGCTGCCACCGCCGGCGGGAGGTTCTCACTCGACAGCATTCGCGAGAGCTTGAAGAAGATCGGCGCCGCGCGCGGCGGAGCTGGAGGTGGTGCCGGCGATCGGAGTGGAGTGGATCCGTTATCGTTGCGGGAGTATAAGGGCGCGTTGAGGTTGAGGCCTTCGTCGGATTCTTCCTCCTCCGCTGCCACGGTGTCGTCGCCGGAGAAGGTGATCGGAGGGACGAGCATGTTGCTGGAGTCGGTGTCCGGGCGGGAGATGAGGGATGAATCGGCGGCAATGGCGGCGGCGGCGAGGAGCGAGTTCGTTAGGGTTTATAGCTTCGGGGAATTGGGGAGAAGTTGAGGAAATTGAGGCCTGAGGTGAAAGGGAAAGGGAAGGAGTGGTTCTCCATTGGAGAGTTGAATCAGAGGTTGATGAGGTTGAGGGAGGTTGAGGAGAAGGAAGCTGAGTCCAATATCGAAGGATTGGTCTCCTTTAAGGATTTGAGAAAGCACTTGATACTGTTGAATGAAACCAATGATGAAAACTCAAGGAAAAGTTCATGTTAGTAACAATTTCAATTTTTCGTTGTTCTTTTTTATTTTTTTTATTGGATTTAATTTTAGCTTTGGGATGAGGTTGAAGAATTAGTTTCAAATACATATTCCCTTAACCAGTGGTCTCGGCTTCAAATCTTGGGTATGGAGTGACCAGTGTTGGTAGAGCATTAGAGCCTTGCCTCCAATAGGAGGATACATGTGATAAACCGAAAAATAGTTTTTAATTGATAGAATATATGCATATTTGATGATAGGTTAATGTGTCTGATTCATATAGTTAGCCCCACCTAGCGAGAGGAGGCTTACTTCTTCTTTTTATTTTTTGGATTTAATTTTAAACTTAGTGTCATCCATGTTGCATGGTTTATACTTTAGGATGGGATCTGATACATGTAGCTGCCACAGGTAGTAATACAAAGCTTGGTTGTTGATGCACTTTGAACTTTATCATGGGGTTGATGATGCCTAGGCATGCCCTGAATGATGGGGAATCAATTTGAGGTCTAATGTATATGGTTTAGGGTTAGATATTAAGACATTGTTTAATCCATGTAGCCAACTTCATCTAGTGGCACAAAGATTGGCTGTTGTGATTTAAACTTCAGCTTGTGGTTGATTGAAGCCTAGACTTGCCCTGAATCATTAACAGTTTGATGCAAAAGGCAATCAATTCAAGTTCTTATGTTTGTATGTTATATCTGTGGTGGTGTAGTAGTCTAGTAATAGTGTAACACTAATGTGGCATGATTTTGATTGAAAGAAATTACTACCTGTCTGAATTATCCAGTGCAGAAACTTAATATCTTAAGCCAATTGGGTGGGACTCCAGCCTACTTTTGGATCCTCCCAAAGAGCATCTTATAGACAAGGTAACTAACGGATTGTTTTGGTCTTTTTTTTCATATATATATATTTGTTGTCTCTCCTTCCCAGTTTGGTGATGTGAACCTTCATTTGAATGTTAAAACCTGCTACATTACATATTTAGAGCAATGGTTTTCTAATGTCAAATGCTCTTTCTTATCTCTATATTGACATAATCTTAATTACTGTTAATTCAAGTCAGTACTGAACCAATTTACAGACATTATTAATATATTGAAGGCATTATTTTTTCATCTTTTAAGTGAAGTGATTCAAGCCTCTGATGTTGCTATGCCATTGATCAAGTTATTGACTAGTGCCTCACTATTAGTTGATTGTTGTTGGCCTTCACATTTTTACATGACGTGTTCTTAGCTTTGGGATTGCTGATTGTTGGTGTCATTTACTTCAGACTTCAGTGCATAAAGTTGCAGTGTTTTGATATTATTGAGCAAACGTGTTGATATCTTCATTGTTTTATTACAAATTTACATCTAGGATTGTTAATACTATTAACAAATTTGATGCCCTGATTTTACCACTTTATGTTCATTCCAGTACTTTCATCCAGATAATATGTCATCAGCAGAAAAGTTGAAAATTGAGCTTGCAAAGGTTAGAGAAGAGTTTAAAGTGTCAGAGTCAGATTGTGGATCTGCTCGTGTTCAGGGTAAAGGAAATGATTATAATTAACTGATTTATGCAATGTTTTATGGGTAGTATTTGGAAGGAAGGGAATAGACTTGCTTTTGTTACCTTCCTATCAAATCTGAAACAGTGTGTTAGTCTCTTATTGCAACATAGGTCTGGAATAAAGGTGGAAGTCATAATTTCCAATGTGTCATGACTATGTTTATGAAGATGGTAATAGGTACTTGTTAAGGAACTGCTAATATCCCACTGATTTTATGCAGTTGCACAACTCACTACAAAGATTAAGCATCTATTGGTAGTTCTACACAAAAAGGTGAGTTGCTTCTTCCTATGTCATTTATCTTAAAATATATTGTTGTCTTTGTGGATCAGTGGCTAGAATACCGATATATTGTCTACTGTGTTTATGAAAAGCCATTTTATTCAGTTACATGCTTTTGGCAAAAAGATGGTTTAAAGGTGCTGTTCCAATTTTCTTGTTCAAGTTCTCATAGTGTAAGATTTATTGATGTTTTAATTTTTATTTAAAAAAAAGAATAAACATCCATACCCTTATTAGTCAGATTTTGGAAATTATAATTTTGTACAGTGTGATTTCGTAGCTCCATATGATTCCTAGTGCAGAGCAAATCTGTTGTTTTGCTTCTTCTGTTAACCAAATTCCGAATATGGCCTAAGATTAAATTATGAATTGCCCCCACTCTTCCAGAAACAAATTTTTTCCTAGTGTATGTCACAGACTGTCCTTTTTAATAGTCCTCTGAGTTATTCCCTGGCAAAGAGAGCTAATTATGTAGGCTCAATCCGTCTTTTCTTTATGAACATAACGGTTGAGATTTGTTCTATGCAGAGTGACCCGGTGATTTTTATGTAATGATGGTGAAAATGGCTTACCATGACTATCTTATCCCTGATTGAATTCATTCTATGATGCTTTAGGATGTACATTCTCGTAAAGGCCTGCTAGCAATGGTTCAGAGGAGAAAAAGATTACTGAAATATCTCAGAACTGACTGGGATTCTTATTGTTTTGTTATATCTAAGCTAGGTCTACGTGATAATCCGGATCATAGTCACAAAACTCAGAAAACAGGTCGATCCAGTCAAGCGACCAGTTCATAAGGTCACTTATCTTGCAGTATAATGAGAAAACCCCTGAACATAAACAAATTGGATAAGAGATAAGATAACTAACCCACCATGGTTGTTGGAAAAGGAAAATGTTGATATAGACTTGACTTTATGGTGGATCTTACTGGTAACACTGTCAATCAGTGATTTCATAATAATATCTATACAGTTGTAACTTCAAATTATGTATAGAATGATTGATGTGTTACCATATATAGGGTTCGCTGTGAATCTGAGACTATGTTGGGTAGACTGGGTTTAATTCTATTCTACTAGCCAGATATTGATCTAGACTGTTTTAATCCAAACTGGTCAACTGGCTGAGTTACCATTTTTCAATCTGGTTTTGACAACTATGACCCAAGTATCAACTGCTGAAGAGATGTGTTTGTCCATTTTTTGTATGAGGGTAAGGTTAATCTTATGGTCATCCCATTATGTTGTATTTACCAGTTATGGGTTGAGTTAATGAAAATTGTTTAATTTCCTATACATTGTTTATTTTGTATATTTGCGTCTCCTCTACCGGAAATATCATGTATCATAATGGGAAACAGATAATTAGGTTTGTAAAGTATTCTATTTTGGTTGTCATATTTCATGAAGAATCACCATATATATGATTGAGCTTAATTTTGCTGCACTGTAAGTGTACTGTCATCTACTCAGTCTTTAATTTGAATGACTTTTGAGGAAGTGGGTTAACGTCAACTATTATGATTGATGTGTCAATATATGATTAGATGATTGTTAAAAACTTACATTGCCATTACATATAAATTAAATTTTATATAATTAGATTAGATAATATCATAATGACTTTGGTTTTTGGATCAGGCGCAATTGACTTTTAAGCGGAATGCTTATATTCTGATATAATTCAGTTAGTAATATCGAGTAGTGAGAGTTTGTATCATAATTTCAACCGGTAGCTTTTCCGTTTGATTTCGATCTTGATTTAACCAGATTTTTCCTTCTATTATAGAGATTTACCCGATGTTATTTCACACATACCATTTCATCCATTTAACTATTCCAACCAAGTCAAAGAAAGAATGATCAAGTATCAAGGTCACGATCTACAGTTTTGGGTTTGTTGAATGATCACGTTGTGCATCCAAGAACACCAATACAAATATATTTTTCACGATTCTTTTTTCCTGAAATGATATTAGTCTATTACTAACTATTTGTTTAAATGAAAAAAATTAAGTTTTGGGAAAATTTTATTCTAATCCAGAATCAAGTATGCTTTTAGACTCATCAAATGTTTAGAGATATATTATTTTAACCACTTGTAGAGATATTTATAATCCACCGATAAAGAAATTCTAATGATGATACATTAATAGAAGATCAAATATGTCATTCGTCAAACATAAAATTATGATTATGATTTTAAGTGAAATATACATGCATCTCGTTTTAATATCTTTATGTAAGAATCTTAATGAATTCTTTGGTCTCATTAAAAAAAAAAATCGTAAGTAATCAATACTTGGTTGAAATAAGTGGTTTGGTTTGGCACTTATTTCCCCTTAGGTAAGATCTTGAATTCAAATCATCAAATCATATGTATAAAAACTAATGTTGGGAAAGTTGCACCACACAGTGAGCAAATCTGATTCAAGCTAGATTAATTGAAGTGTAATGAATTTCAAATATTGCTTTAGTGTAGACTCCAGTCCATTCCATTTGTCATATAAAAGAAAAAAAATTGATTTCAGAATATTTATCATTCTCACAAATCAACATTTTCGTTGCGCACGTAGCCAAAAAAGAAAAAGAAAAATCCTATCCCTGTCCCAAACCAACTATGGATGGACTTTTGTCCCTGTTGTTGCCTTTGAGCTGCAAAATTATTCTTCAACAGGGAACCAAACACAAGAATTCTTATGAACAATTGTCTATTGTCATCCCTAGAGTAAAGATACGATAAAATGACACTTGCATAAGAGTAAATTCCTACACTCATCTTTGGCCATTAATATTAATTTAATAATTTCAAATAATTAATAAAGAATGGAATTTGAGTGTATTTAGGTTAAAAAAATTAATATCTTTCATTTTAGAATTGCATATTAAGATAGTAAAGAAGATATCTTAATAATAATAAAAGACAAGCTTATTTTACATAATCAAACTAACATTAAAATTTAATAAACATAATTAATGTCAGGACAAAATTCAAAAAAATTATTTAACACATAAAGACATGAAATGAATGAATAATAAAAGCAAAATAAGCATATTATGAAATAAAATGATGGACAAGTGATTTAAAGTATAAAATAATCTTAAATAAGCATATTATGAAATAAAATGAATGGCAAGGACAAAACAATGGAATTTTTTAATGAAAAAATATCGATGCTGTGTGTTTGAATATAATTGCACTATTATGATTTTTTTTTATTACTTCACTATTATGATCTGATCCGGGTTTAATTTGACTAGGATAAAATTTTTATTAAATTCTATTTCAATTTTTTTTCGCTGATAAATTCTATTTCAATTAATTTTGAAATAAGATAATAACATGTGAATATTTTTCATGAAATAAATATTTTAAGATTAAAAAATATTTTTTGTAAAAAAATATATACTTGTATTTTTCAATTCAGAATTGAATATAATGAGTATAAAAAAAAAATTGATGTATTTTTTTTTCCAAACTATTGATTTGATAAGCATTTTGTGACTTATCTGACATGAAAAAAAATACAAGCTATCATTGAATTGATAAAAAAAAAATGGAGAATTCCCTTTTCATATTTTCCCTACAAACTGGTTGTTTTTAAATTTTGTGTCAGATAAATTGACATAAAAATATCTAAAGAAGTTCATGCTAATTAAAAACGTAAATTTTAATCACTTTGAGTATTTTATGTTCGGCCATTGAGTATTTTCTTTTTGAAGAGATCAGTTTGTGCAATAAATTTAAGGGTAGGGGTTGTGTCTATTTTTCAATAACCAAATCGATTTTTGTATTTTTCGTAAGAAATAAGTTTTAAAGAGTTTCAAATTTCCGGAATAATTTGCTAATTGCAACGAAAGGATGTGAATAAATAACAATATTCCCTCATTAAAAAAATATATTTTATGGAAGAAAAATTTGACTAGACTTGGGAACCAAATGATATAAAGCTTCAAAAACTAAGAGAAGTCAAAATTCAAAAGGAAATTCAGATTTTTTTAAAGCTTTTTTTTTTTCAAAACTTAAATGTTGATATTTTATGACAATAGAAAAAGAATAAAATTAAAGAAGAGCACTAATAAAAATTATTGAGTTGGATTCAGGCTATTAACAAATATTGTTTTCAAATGCTTTGCTGTAAAGTTAAGACTAAAAAAATTTTATATAGATTATATTTATTTTTATAGATATATGAATATTTTTTTATTGATTATGTTAATATTAATGATTTAATATATTTATTTATATTCTAATTAATCATATATATATATATATATATATATTATTATATTAAATTATTAACCTCTAAACCTTTAAATCAATACCTTCATTGATTCAATCTCCGATATTTCCACTATCTTCGGTGGCAGTAGCTTTTAGTGGCAACGTGCCCTTCATAGACGAAACCGTTCAAATAAAATAGAATAGAATAACATTACCAAAAAAATAAAAATGAAAAAACAAATAGAATAGTAGCATATTTTTGACCATGGCAGAAGAAGAAGAACTCGCTAGAGCGAGAGAGAAGCAAAATGGCAGCTTCTGCAGCTAAGAAGGTGTGCGTAACTGGTGCAGGAGGCTTTGTAGCATCTTGGCTCGTTAAGCTTCTCCTTTCCAAAGGATACATTGCTCATGGAACTGTCAGACAACCTGGTATTTTTTTCCATCACCCCTTGTTTTTTTTTTCCTATTAAAAATCATTTTGCCAAAATTCTATTAATATTTGGAAAAGACCCTTTTGAATTAATGCTGAACTGAATCCAAAAATATATTCTTTTTTGAAGTCTCAGTCCCTCTCTTATTTAGGGTGGTGAATTGGTAACTGT
Organism: Dalbergia oliveri; assembly: GCA_030441495.1. NCBI lineage: Eukaryota > Viridiplantae > Streptophyta > Magnoliopsida > Fabales > Fabaceae > Dalbergia > Dalbergia oliveri. The sequence continues at coordinate 6,713,787 of JAMLFY010000016.1, forward strand.
TATGCCTTTTGGAATGGATAACTGAATGCTGTGTTTTATTCAGTAAAAAAAAATGAATGTTATGTTTTCCATGAATTTGTTAAGGATAATGTTTGTGTAGTTTTTGTTTTTGAACAAGACTTATATTAAGCTATTATATACATTTCTTCCAATACACAAGTTAAGCAAAGATATTTGGACATTTTTCCAAAGATGAGGTAGTTAAAATTCCTGATTTCATCTACAGTTTTTAATATTAGCTACAACTTGTTTTTTTACCAATGAGCACGTAAATCAACTGGTAGGGTTGTTTTAGCTTAACCAGAGATCTCATGTTTGAGCCCTGGCCGTGGGTATGCAGTTGCATTATCCGGATCAAGCAAGATTGTCTCCAATAGGAAGGTACATGTGGTTGAAACCATAAAATAAGAAAGGAAAAATGTTTTTGGTGGAAACACTGAAACAAGGAAATGAAAACAGGAATCTTTTGCTGAAACCGAATAGGGCTTGAGAGTCTTCATATATTTGAAGTTTAAAGAAAAATGTCTGCATATCCTTATTTAATTTGAGAATTAAATGGAATAGATATATGGGAGTTCATCTAAATTTTTTCTTATGTTTTTTCATTTGAAGTGGTTTGATTCCTTTGAAGTGTATGTGTGACCAGGTGATGAGAAATATGCTCACTTGTTGAAACTTGAGGGAGCTTCTGAGAACCTTAAACTCTTCAAGGCAGATCTGCTGAATTATGAATCTGTTTACTCGGCAATTGCTGGATGCAATGCAGTTTTCCATGTTGCTAGCCCTGTACCCTCAACAACTTCACAAAATCCTGAGGCATGCATCTGCTTCTATTGTCATGCAGATTTTTTGTTGGTTTAATTACTTTATGTTCGTTGTTTTTATGGCAAATTGTCTGCTTTTCAGACTCTTTGATATATTTATTTCATTCTCATTTTCTAACTGACTCCTTCATCCTGATTGACATCAATTAAGTTTACGGATTCAGTTTATTTCATAAAACTTGTTCTGAAATCATTTTGAAATTCATGTATATTTGAGATTTGATTGCTTCATGGTACAATTTACTAAAGGTCTTCTGGGCAATGTCATAGTACTTTTGTAAATGTTCATTAATTTGACATGATTAAGTCTTGGAACTTTTAATTTGTGGTGTCAATATTGATCCATTGTTTCTGAGAGTTGTGTAGGTGATAAATCTTTATTCCAGTGATCCTAACCTACAAAATTCATTTAATCAGTGGCATTTGGTTTTGTGTTTTTTGGGAAAATTCTTATGGTTATGGAGTTGGTGTTGTGTTTATGGTCTTATATATCCAACTTTTAATAAGTCAAATTGCAGCTTGCTTCTATTATTAGGCGCATGTAAGGTGTACAATTGTCAGTATAGATTTATATTTTTGAGGGATTACCAATGCTAATAGATATAGTATTGTGCAGGTAGAAGTGATTGAGCCTGCTGTGAAGGGAACTGCTAATGTACTTGAAGCTTCTCTTGAAGCTAAAGTGGAACGAGTTGTCTATGTATCATCTACAGCTGCTATATGCATGAGCTCGAATTTGCTCAATAATAAAGTGATTGATGAGGCTTGTTGGTCCGATAAAGAGTACTGCAAAAAAACTCAGGTTTATATCTGTATAATCTTGAATATATGTGCTTATGCTATGGATGTGTCATGGTCTTATCCTACAATAGTAGCATAGTCTTCCATTGAGCATATTAAGTTTGAATCATGAAGAAATGTTTGTGCTATATAACTGAAATCATGTTTCACATATGATCCAGAACTGGTATTGTTTTTCCAAGACAGAGGCGGAAGAACAGGCCATGGACTTTGCGAAAAGAACTGGGCTAGCTGTGGTGAGAATTTGTCCTACCCTTGTGTTGGGGCCAATTTTACAGTCAAGTACTGTGAATGCAAGTAGCTTGGTGCTTCTCAAAATTTTAAAAGGTGCCTACTAATGCCTTATAAATATTTTCCTTACAATAAACTTGTTTACCAATTTTGCAGTGTTTAAAATTCCCTCATTGTTTTACACTATAATCACAATTCGCCTACCTTCCATACATGACAATCTTTGGTTATGTGAAACAATGAAATTGGTGTAAAGTTTTTGGTGTGCAAACAGATTCGTAGCAATCATCACCTGATTATGCTGTTGCATAGGTTGGTCATCAACTGATTTTTCTCTCACCTGCTTCAATACCCCAAATACTTGGTGCATGATTGTTAGAGTTTAATTTTTGGTGTTGAAAAGCTCTCTCAGCAAGATTTTGATTATAAGTTATGTTAATTAAACGAAGTCAAGCCATCTTGTTCTTGGATAATGATAAGGAAGGTTTTTTGAATCTCTTATCTATTTTGTAAATTTTTGAATTACGCTCATTGGTCCAAAAGTGGTTTAACTGGAGTTAATTTGGATTATCAAGCCATCTCTGCTTCTGCCTCTTTGGCTGGTTGTCAAGTTTTGGATTTGCCTTTAGTTTATCTTGGTGTTCCTTAGGTGGTAATCCTAGATCTGTCTCTTTTTGGGATCTAGTGGTGAAGAAGGTATCTAAGCATCTCGACACTTGGAAAGGGGCCTATTTTTCTTTAGGTGGATTACCCTCATTCAAGCTTGCCTCTCTAGCATTCCTCTCTATTTCTTATCTTTGTTCTGTTTACCAGTAAGGATGGCTAATACTATTAAAAGATTACGAGAGACTTTCTTTGGTCTGGTGGTTTGAAGATAAGACATGATCACTTGGTAATTAAGTTGGGAGGTTTGCTGTCATCCTAAGAAGGAAGGGGGTTTGGGTCTGGAAATTTGATAAAAAATATTACTTTGACAGCTAAATGGCTTTGGTGTTTCCTCTTGAACTGCTTTCCTTATGGCATTAGGTTATTCAAAGTAAGTATGGCCTTGAGAGGAACGGGTAGGATGCTAATACAGCTTCTCGAGCTACTCATTTTGTCCTTGGAAATTCATTTCCCAAGGCTATTCTAGGTTTAAACCTTTACTCTCGTTGAAGGTTGGCAGCGATTCTCAAGCTACTCATTTTCCATGACTTTACCGTTTAGCTTCTCTTCACCATTCCTCCATCAAAACTTTTATTACGTGCAGGATTCCATCTACTCATGGGACTTCCATTTTTCGAAAATTTAAATGATAGAGTCCTCAAATTTAGCATTCCTTTTGGGTCTCCTTGATTCGGTCATGTTATCCTCTTATCCAGATAAGAGGTATTGGTCTTTTGAGTCTTCTGGGTTTTTTCATGTAAATCTTACTTTCAGTTTCTAACCCCTTCTTTGAACAATTCTTTTTGCCTTGAAAAACCCATTTGGAAGTCCAAAGCTCCCTTGAAAGTTAAATCCTTTATCTGGACAGTTGTGCTTAACAGAATTAACACCAACGACATGTTGTAAGTTCAAAGACCACAAATGGCTATTTCCCCGGATATGTGTTATGTGTAGTGCTAGCTCGGAATCAATCACACACCTGTTTCTTCATTGCTCGATGGCTGACTCTTTATGGAATTGTTTGTTTGGTCTTTTTGGTGAATGTTAGGTGTGTCCTAATACCATGAATCAATTCTTTTTGACTAGTTTTGTTGGTTTTGGGAGGAGAAAGGAGGTCAAATCCTTATGGGAATGTGTTGTCTTTGCGGTTATTTGGTATATTTGGTTAGAGTGTAACTCTCGCATTTTTCACAACAAATATTTAGATAAGCAGATTTTGTGGGATAAGATACGCTTAGCGTCTATTTGGTATAAAGCATATGACCTTTTTAGAGGGGTTTCCATGTTTGATATGATAAGAGATTGAAAAGCTTTGATGTTTTGATGTTTTCTCTTGTTTTCTTTTTATTTCAAGGATTTTTTGTCTTCTTCACTTTGTATTATTCTCTTCTTCTTGTTAATAAAATTTCTTCTTTTATAAAAAAAAAAAATTAAACTAAGTCAAACACAAACGTAAAGTGAAGCAATATATTTTATTTGATATATAACTTTTAACATATTTCTCTATTTTTTTTTCAAAGGGAAAATATTTTGCATGTTATTGAACTTGTCTTTCCCGTTTAAGGTTATGAGTCATTGGAGAATAAGCTTCGGTGGATAGTAGATGTACGAGATGTAGCTGATGCAATACTTTTGGCTTATGAAAAGATTGAAGCAGAAGGGAGATACATATGCACTTCACACCCTATCAAGGTGAAGGATTTGGTGGAGAAATTGAAGAGTATATATCCCAACTACAAGTATCCTACAAAGTAAGATTCAGTTGCTCCATGATCTATAAATCAAAGGAAAGTTTTCAAGTCATAGTCATAAACCAAGTGTCATCCTAAATGTCTTGGCTCTTATAGCCCTCCTATTTATTTTGTAGAGAAGAATTTTTTTTTAAAAAATAAAAAATAAAAAGATCACATCATAAAGTTTTAGACCATTTAGATAAGATTCTTGATAAGATTAAAAAAAAGATCAATTTTTTAGACCATTTTTTGTTTTATGCTTTTTAGAGATGAAAGTGAATTTTATAATTACATCCACATACACAATAACTTCTGCTTATTATAAAACCAATACAAGAAAAATCAAAAGCAAAAGTTTTTACAGTCATATAAAGGTAAAGGCACCACTATTAGTCCTTCAAATATCATTGTCATCACATAAGTCTCTCAAAGATCCAAAACAGTTGGACAGCTATTCCTTCTATGCTTTTTAGAGATGAAAGTGATTTTTATAGTTAAATGCTTAAACATAGCTTTCATTATTGGCAGCTTTATTGAGGTGGATGATTACATAAAGTTGAGCTCTGAGAAACTGCATAGGTTGGGTTGGAAATACAGGCCACTGGAGGAAACACTCATTGATTCTGTTGAGAGCTATAGGAAGGCTGGGCTCCTGGAATCAAAATAAATTTGGTTGGTTATCTGTCATCTCCATATTTGGGAGGCAGGGCTCTTGGAATAAAAAGAACAAATATGACATGCTATTCAGCATCTCTATTGGAAGGGATTTGTGAATGTTTGTCTTTCAGTTTCTGCCATGTGCTTGTACTGGATGATCACTGTAGTACTGTATTGTATGTGACCAATTAGTGCTTATAAATTCGGGATTGCCAGTCATTGAAGTTCAGCATTCATAAGAGTAATGTTATTTATACATTAAAAGTGAATATCTTTTATTAGATACTACAAAGAGAAAATGATACAAAGTCATTTTACTACTGAATGTTTTGTATCTCTTGCTTCTCCATAGTGTTACTTTTTGATGTATAAATAACAATTCTTAATTTTCAAATATTGAGATTGTCTATGTTTCAAGCTTGAATCTGCTTTACAGTGAAGGATCAGAACATCAAGTCTTATGCGTGAATATGTTGTTCCAACACCTAAAAGGTGTTTAAATGAGATATTTACTCATTCACCATTGGATATGATAGCAGAGACCACTTTTTCATCCATCAATTACATCTAATGATGATGAAATGAGTGTTTCACTTAGACACCTACTTTTGAGTGTTGGAATAACATTACTCTTTGTTTTAGTATGTGGAAAGTAAGGAAAATAATGCCAGGTAAAATGATACAAAAAACACATTTTGTGGTCCTTTACAAATAAAAATAGAATAAATTACTTCTTTTTAAGTTTTTCGATGGACTTACTCATATTTTTGTAGATAAAGGCTATGATATATCGAATAAAGTGTGATGTACCACACATTATGCATCTAGTCATATTTAGAATGTGTGGCTAAGTACATAAAGTGTAATGCTCAGCGTGCAATGCATCATATTTTATCAAATGTACCTTAGATAAAACCATTTGTGTAATTGTGTTTTTATCAATGATTAATTTGACCTACTTTTATAAATCATTAGGAATAATTTGTCCAATTATAATCATGAGATATCACATAGGTATTTTTTTTAATGATTAATTTATCCAATGTAATTTTTTTTTATTAAGGATGAGTTTATTGAAAAGAAAATAATTTTCAACCTAGAGCAAAGTTTGCGTAGTTGAAATACATTGTACTTTTTGCAGGAAAGGAATAGTCTCTGCTTGCTAATGATGACTGATTTTGGTAGAAAAGAACAGGACAAGAATGCACCAAGAACCCAATATTTTAAGTAATGATTCCTCAATCTCCCCTGCAGCAGCCGTCTTCTACCTCCTTCCTAGAGCTGGGAATTTTCTCCCTTATTTCTAACCTGGGTTCCCCTCACATGTCTGTCTTCTTGCTATTTAAAAGAAAAATGAAAATTAAATGGTCGCTGCCACTGCTCAGGGATGTCACTTGGGTTGCTTGAGCGCCAAGTGCAGAGAATGTTTTAAATATGTGACCAAATTTTGGTGTCTTTATTAAAGTTGTAGCTTTTTCTCTTAGTTTTGCAATGCCACCAAACACAATTCAATATGACAACTGCAGATCTAATTATGCTAAAATGAAAGTAATAACATCAGAATATATCAAAATTTACATTTCTCATTCAAATCGATTTGTTCTTAATATTGTGCCTTCAAAATACAATCAAATTTCATATATGAAAAATACCAGTTATTGAGAGCATAAATAAATAAAACTCAAAGATGAATAAAATTCTCACAAAATTAAAATAATTTCACTTAAATATATTTAAGCTGAAATCAAAATAAACTAAAACTAGTCTTTTTCCGGTTGCAAGTGCAGTTGAGTTCCATCTTCCATTTATGTAAACAACGTTGCAATTTTCCTATATATATGTGGGTTTGTGGGCTAGAATTTTAGTAGTTTCTTGGCACTGCACGTGCAATTGAAAAAGTTGCATGAAAAGTAAAAGGCCTGAAAAAGTGAAAATTAGTAAATTATAGATAACCATACCATCAGAAGCCAATAACAGCCAACCTAGAAAACAAATTAGGGGTTTATTCAACAAAAGAAATTTCAACCTAGACCATTCCGCGTAGTTGAAATACATTGTTCTTTTTTGGAAGAAGCGAATAGCTTGTTCAAACGAATGTCTGATTTTGGGAGAAAGGAATAGTTCATGCTCCCCAAGCCCAAGACCCTAACCCAGGATGAGTTGAATATGATGGCAGATTCTACTAGCTAGGTAGCATATTCATGTGAAATCCAAGGTTAGATTGCTGATAATGTAGGCACAAAAATTCTTCTATGCTCTAGAATTATCGGGTAGATATATTTCATACCTAATAATAAAGTCACATTTTAAACTGAACTTACTTTTAAGTTTTAACTTTTTTTTAATTAAACTGTTACTCTATCATAAGGTTTGAACACATCCACCTACTAGTGCTCTAAGAATGTGTAAATATTTTTTGAAGGGTAACACATAAAAATACAAGAGCTCTTCACACTACTATATCAGTGCAGTGTCTTCTTTCCAAGTTCCACGTAAATTAATGAATTTTTCTTTTAAGTAGGATTTGAGTTCCACAAAATACCGTGTGTAACCAAAATTTTTGTCCAAACTTAATTATCAAAAATAATAATACGTTATGCTTATTAATTCTTGGACTAGTAGGTGAATCATATTTCATTATTTCTCTAAAAAAATGTACCCGTCTTTTTCTGATGCACGCATGGCATTGCAGTTTGAGTTTCATCTTCCATTTATGTAAACAACGTTGCAATTTTCCTAATGCTATATATATATATATATATACCTGAAAAGGTTAAAATTAGTAAATTATAGATTCCATACCAGATGCCAAAATAACAGCCAACCTAACGAGCAAAAGACTTTCTAGAGTTTCATTTCCAAACGGGCATTGGTCAAAGCTCAAACATAAGCCTTCTTTTGAACTTGACCGAGAAATTCCTACGCAAGTTCTAACGTAACATTATTATTAAACATGCACAAAAACAATAATAACAAGCTAAATCTTATCTCATTAGGAGTTGGGTAATTTGAAATGGAAAGCTCAATTGCATAAGACTTTTATTGTTTAGATCCTAATTTGAAAATGTATAAGGACGCAATTTTATTAAATAAAAAACAACTTTACTGTTGCGGGAACATTACCGCCATTATTTAACATGCACAAAAGTATTTTAAATGAATACGGAAACTTTAATATAATTTTGATTATACGTGCCAAATAAATGACCTTTATAATGACATATCATCCTTAATTAAGAAGCTTAATCAATGACTAGCCCGGCAGCTAATTTGACCATAACAACAAAATTGACTACATCTGCACGCACTTTGTGACACACCATGAACTTGTTATAAATATCCACTTAATACCCTTTTTGTTAATCAATCATTAAGCCATTAATTACCTTGTCTCTTGATCACTTGACCAAATCACTCTCTCGTATTCTCACTTTTTGAGGCTATCCCTGCAGCTTCAAGCTGTACAAACTTGTTCTTGTATCAGTCTCTTTTTGCTTGGGTGATAATAATCAAGATCCAGATTCAAGATGAAGTTGCCAATGAATTTTGTATATCTTCCAGATGAATGCTGGGAATTGGTCTTCAGATTCCTTGGCCATGGCAGTGATTTGCAGCCCGTGTCTATGGTCTGTAAGCAGTTCCTTTCCATCACAAGCTCGCTTCAACATTCCCTCACAATATTTGATCCAACAATTCCACTCCTTCCTAAGCTATTCTTGAGGTTCTCAAGGCTCAAAGTTTTAGACCTCAGTCACTTCAGTGGCAAATTGGAAGAAGGCCTTCTTCATCAAATTTCACAATCTGGGTTGGACCTTGATTTTATCAACCTTTCCAATCAGAGAACACTTCCTGTTGAAGGGTTGATGGAACTTGGTTCAAAGATGAAAAACTTGAGGGTCTTGATATGCTCAAACATTGGCTCTCTTCATGATTGCCATCTTTTGGTCATTGCCTCTTGTTTCCCATTGCTTCAAGAGCTTGACATTAGCTTCCCATTGGATTCTCAAGCATCAGATTTTGGGGTATCAAAGCTGTCTTCAATGCTTGAGAACCTGCGCAAGATTGACCTCTCTGGTAATTACTTGATCACTGATCAATCACTTTTCTCACTATGCCAAAACTGTGTGTCATTGGACGAGATTTCATTCTTGGCTTGTTTCAAAATAACACAATTAGGCATTGCCTTTGCTATTAGCCTCAGACCAAACTTGACTTCCATATCCTTTAACATTGAAAAGAGAAGAATCCATGGACCTGGTTTGGCACCTATGCCAATTAACTTGGATTTGATTCGTTCACTCAAGAGTTTGAAGAGGTTGACCGCTATTGATTTGTCAAACTCTTTTATCTCAGACGAGTTGCTCTTTTCGGTTGGAGAAGGGTGTCATATGCTGAAGAAACTAGTCCTCCAAGGTTGTTGCAACTTCACATTTGCAGGAATATCAAATGTGTTATCCAAGTGTCAATCTGTTCAATGCTTAGATCTTGGAAAAGCTGACTTTCTAACTGATGAATGTATCAGCAAGTTATCCATGTTTCTTCATAATTTGACCTCTATAAACCTTAGTGGTTGTTGCCAGCTGACCAGTTCAACCTTTTTCACACTCACAAGAAACTGTCCTTTGCTCATTGAGATCAAAATGGAGAGAACATATCTTGGGGTAGAAGGGGAAGAAGAAGATGCTTTGCTGGATCCTGTTGCCAACACTCAAGTGAAGAGTCTCTATTTGGGTGATAATATTTTACTTAGTGATGCAAGTTTGATAAAAATTGCTTCCATTTGCCCCAGTTTACAGCTTCTTGACTTAAACTCTTGTGGGAGTATATCTGGAGAATGCATTGCTGAGGTTTTAAAGAGATGCTGTGAGATAAGGCATTTGAACTTAGCATATACTGGAGTGAAGCTTTTTGAGATAGACTTCGAAAGTTTCACAATTGAAGGTGCTGAACTTGTCAGGGTCAAGAATTGATGATGAAACACTCTCAATAATCTCAAGGAAGTGTTGTGGACTTGTACTTTTGAACATCCAAAGTTGCAGTGATGTTACTGAAAAGGGGTGAGGGAAGTAGTGGAAAGCTTCACAGTATTGAGAGAGTTGAATTTGAAGAATTGTGGTTTAGTGTGTGGTGATTTTGTTGCTTCCTTAGCCTCTTCAAGGCCAACACTGAGCAAAATAATCACACCTGGTGTTGGTGTTAGTCACTGATGAGAAGGATAATGCTTGGTGCAGAAGAATTGTATGTCCTTAAGGAAACAAGAAAAATATTAAATGCTTTGGAAATGAATTTAATAATATTTTAAAAACATAAAAAATATTTATTATTTTTTAGTTAGCAATTAATTAAGAAGATAATCAGAAAGATGTTTTATAGGAGGATATAATAACAACACTCTACATGAAGTAAAGAATTGTCACATGCATAAAGTAATTTAAAAAAGAAAAGCATACAGGCTGTAGTCTTTTAATTCATTTTTTATGTCATTTTTATTCTAGTCCTTGACCTTTAATAAGAAGTATCAGATTGTCAAGGTAGTTGTAGCGTGTACCATCGATATAAAAGACAAAGCCAATCCCATAGATGATTAAAGGATAGTTTGAAACTAAGGTTGAGATATTATTTAGGCAACTGGGTTTATGTCCTAAGATTCTGTTATCTGCAAAATACAAAAATATTGAGGGAAGGCATTTGGCATATTTGTGGTGGAATGTTAGCCGTGAATTGATTGGACCTTAATTGGAGAGCTACTGCACTATGTGTTATCCAATTTTGTATATTTCATAAGAAGTTACTTTCACGAACATTAAGTACAAAAAAGGAGTGACAATTTTGAAGTGAAGATATATATGTCTCCAAAGAAGTTATTCTCATGCAAATGCAGCAACGTAAGGTTAGACACAAGCCCATTTGATGAGGGTATCTTGACAAATAGATTATTGTTTCCCTTGATAATATGGACTAATGATAAGTTGAATTTAGCAATGCATTTGATAAGTCCCCATCAATTCAGTTGTCCTTCAAGTGGAGTGTTTCTATTCTGGATACAAAGCTCCAACATTTATCTTCTGCCTCAAATGAAAATCTTTTTAACAATAATTAGGGCCTATATAATCTGTGTATATAGCCATTGAGGAAGTTTAGGACCCACAAATCCCAAATATAAATCATCAAGTTGGAAAGGAGATATCCAATGGGAAATCAAAACCAAAGATGATGGCTGGTTATTCCACATACAAAAACTTTAAATTTGGTAATTTTGCAAACAAAAATGTTATTTCAATATGTAAAATATGTTAAGAGACACAATCCATTATTTGGATGTGATGATAGTCTTATTATTTCCATCTATCTATAATATCCAAGATTGAATGAATGTATTAAACACCAACACACAACCCTGTTAAGAGATTTGATTGGACATGGAAGACACTAAGGAGGACATATTTCCCAAATTTTTTGGAAGATGGCCATGAAATAAGATGCCCAGAAGATGTCTTTGATCGGAATTGGAATAGGGGCAACAATTAAAGAATTAATCCATGAAACTCAAGCACTCAAGCTGTATTCGGCCTTATATGGAACCATTCAAATACAACTCAATTTCCGATTGTTTATTGGGTCTTATCCACTAGACAATATTTACATAAGCTTTTGTTTTTGACCAACGGATTGGTGTTTTATTTTAAAAATATGTAATCAAATAAATTAATCAACATTAAATGTGATAATTAAATGCATATAATCTAGTTAATATGATTTTTTAAAATATATAAAAAAACTAATTAACTATGTGATAAACATTTACTTATTAAATAAAAACTTTGTCCTTATAAACATAAATATGGTTGAATTAAGTCAGATTCACATAAAACGCTCGCCAGACATCAAACATGGCTGCAATACAAGGCTTCATAGTTACGAAGGAGTGAAAACACCAGCAGATCTGTAAGAAGGTATACATAAATTGTCCGGGTAAAGTAACATGCAAGGAGGTTCCCAGATATACATTTATGAGTTTAGATTTTGGAGGGAAAAGAAGGCTTATAGTGTAAAATTTTAACCAAGATTAACATTAGGAAAATAAGTGAATGTCCAATTTCATGTCTCAAGTTAATAAGAGGAGGGTAATAAGAAATTAAAATGCTGATATAAATAAGCAAATAAAAATACTAATAGTTTTATTGTCATCAATTTAAATTCTTCTATTTACGATACCTTTATATAGTGAGTATAAAAGTCAATCGTATTTCTTATGTGATAGTATATATATTCCTTTAAAAATTGAGAAATTATTCAATAATCTCAATTATATGAAATGTAATTATATTTAACTAATTTTTTTTAATAAAATACTTAATTATGATATATTTATTGCATTGTTTTCATTTCATATAGGGAAATATCAAAAGTAAAGATTAAATTTTAAAACTTAATGATTTATTATTTTAAACAATAAATGAAATAAAACATACGCACGAGAAAACAATTGTTAGAAGAGTCTTTTAATTGGGACAATATTTGAGATAGGAATATCTTAAAGACCAAACTAAAATGTTAAAACAAAATCAATGTTTTTGTTTGACACATTTTATCAAAGGCATAATTTCTTTCTAATGGTTTGACCGTATAATATTATCCTATTTAACACCAAACATGTGATAAAAATGAGATTTATAATATTAACTAATACAATCAGATCTTATACTATATATTAAATGGGACATAATAGTGCAGATGTTCGGTTTAAGTCTCAACTATTGCAACAAGCATAATTAATCCCTTGGAAATTATAAAGTGAAAACGTACAATATTCTTGTTTATTAAAGGGTGTCAAACTTAGTGGCTTGTTTTCAAGCGTTGGTAATATGCTCTTGGACAAAAATCTATATATGCAGCAAGCCATGCTTTGTCAAGATTGCAATCCTTGATTGGTGGTGCAATTTTAGTTTGTCTTTGACAAATTTGGCAAGCACCATAGGAGCATCGAAAACCATTATCTGAAGGTTGAAAATCTTGGCACATATAGCTCTATAAATAGAGCTTCATTTGCAACACTTGAAGAACAACCAAGAATCCACCATCTCCTCACTTCAATGTAATAGAATAGAATTATTTATTCCTTATGAGTTCTTCTATTGTGAGTTAAAAGTATATACCAACGAGGAAAATACTTTTTGGTATTTTGAATGTATTTGGGATTTAGTTTTGAGTGGGATCTTACCACTTTTGTATCCCTATTATTTGGGATTTTGGTTGAGTGAAGTGTGTCCGCCTTTTGTATCTCCATCATATTTCCATAGTGAAATATTTAGTTGTCACCTTTGTCCGTGAACATAGGCTTTAAGCCAAATGATAATCCTTTTGTGTTATCTTTACTTTATGCTTCTACATATTTATTTTATGCTACTCTGGCTTTTTAGCCTGCCATTTCTCAACAAAGGGTTATGGAGTAGCAGAATCCAACACAGACCATTAGCATTAATGATATCCTAGTAAAATAATAGTAATAAAAAATGAATCAAAGAACTGATATCAGTCATATTATCACACGCAAACACACAAATCACAAGAATGCTATCGTAGCACAACACAGGACTCCTAATGAACAATGCTATACACATAATTCACACATTATTTCCTCCACACTGATATTTTGATACTGTCACCTCAATTCACTGTAAAATCTTGTGCACCAAGCATTGTTTTTCGCTTTTTCTCATCAGTAATTAACACCAACACCAGAGGGGTGATTATTTTCCTCAGTGTTGGCCTTAAAAACGCCAAGGAAGCAACAAAATCATCAGACACAAAACCACAATTCTTCAAATTTAACTCTCTCAATGCTGTGCAGTTTTCTACTACTTCCCTCACTCCTTTTTCTGTAACATCACTGCAACTTTGGATGTCCAGAAGTACAAGTCCACAACTCCTCCTTGAGATTATTGAGAGTGTTGCATCATCAATTCTTGACCCTGACAAGTTCAGCACCTTCAATTGTGAAACCTCAAAGTCTGTCTCAGAAAGCTTCACTCCTGTATAAGCTAAATTCAAATGCCTTATCTCACAACATCTCTTTAAAACCTCAGCAATGCATTCTCCAGATATACTCCCACAAGAGTTTAAGTCAAGAAGCTGTAAACTGGGGCAAATGGAAGCAAGTTTTATTAAACTTGCATCACCAAGTAAAACATTGTCACCCAAATAGAGACTCTTTACTTGAGGGTTGGCAACAGGATCCGGCAAAGACTCTTCTTCTTCCCCTTCTACCCCAAGATACGTTCTCTCCATTTTGATTGCAATGAGTAATGGACAGTTCCTTGCGAGTGTGAAATAGGTTGAATTGGTCAGCTGGCAACAACCACTAAGGTTTATAGAGGTTAAGTTATGAAGAAACATGGATAACTTGCTGATACTCTGATCTGTCAAGAAGTCTGCTTTTCTAAGATCTAGGCACTGAACCAATTGACATTTGGATAACACATTTGAGATTCCTGCAAATGTGAAGTTGCAACAGTCTTTGAGAATGAGTTTATTCAGCAGATGGCACCCTTCTCCAACCGAAAAGAGCAACTCATCTGAGATGAAAGAATTTGACAAGTCAATAGCAGTTAACCTCTTCAAATTCTTGAGTGAATCAATCAAATCCAATTTAATTGGCATAGGTGCCAAGCCAGGTCCATGAATTCTTTTCTTCTCAATGTTAAAGGATATGGAAGTCAAACTTGGTCTTACACGGATTGCAGAAGCAATGCCTAGTTGTGTTATTTTGAAACAAGTGAAGAATGAAATCTCTTCCATTGACATACAGTTTTGGCATAGAGAAAAAGTGATTGATCAGTGATCAAGTAATTACCAGAAAGGTTAATCTTGCGCAGGTTCTCAAGCATGGAAGACAGCTTCGATATCCCAAAATCTGATGCTTGAGAATCCAATGGGAAGCTGATGTCAAGCTCTTGAAGCAATGGGAAACAATAGGCCATGACCACCAGATGGCTATCTTGCAGAGTGCCAATGTTTGAGCAGATCAAGACCCTCAGATTCTTCATCTTTGAACCGAGCTTGCGCAACCCATCAACAGGAAGTGTTCTCTGATTGGAAAGATTAAGCAAATCAAGGTCCAACCCAGATTGTGAAATCTGATGAAGAAGGCCTTTTTCCAAGTTGCCATTGAAGTGACTGAGGTCTAAGATTTTGAGCCTTGAAAACCTCAAGAATAGCTTAGGAAGGAGTACAATTGTTGAATCAAATATTGTGAGTGAAAATTGAAGCCGGCTTGTAATGGATTTGAACTGCTTGCAGACCATAGATACAGACTCCAAGTCATGGCCATGGCCAAGGAATCCAAAGACCAATTCCCAGCATTCATCAGGAAAATCTACAGAATTAACTGGCATCTTGATCTTGAACTATTATCAACTGAAAACAAGGACTGATACCTGAAGGGGAAAAATCAAAGGGAGGGTAAGAGATAGGGGGTTGATGCAAGTGATCAAGAAACAATATAACTAATGGCTTAATATGACTAATGGCTTAGTGATCGATCAACAAAAAGGGTATTATTAGTGGATATATTTAACAAGTTCATGGATTGTCAAAAAATGCAGGCTGTCATTTTTGGATTATGGTCAGATCAGCCGCCACGCTGATCATTGATTAAACTTGAATTATTCTTAATTAGGAATTATCTACCACAAGCATGCAACTGTTATTTATTTGACATGTATAAGGTAGTGGGAAATATTCTAAGAGTTTACCTATTATTAAAAGTGCTTCTGTACATGTTAAATAATGATTTGTGCTTCTAACAGATAATACAGCAGAACATACCTAAGAATTTCTTGATCAAGCTGATGAAACGAAGCTTCAGAAGAATCCTTGTGTTTGAGCTTGACCAATGCCCTCTAAAGTTATGAAACTCTAGAAAGTCTTTTGCTTGTTAGGTTGGCATCTGTTATGGTGATCTGCAATTTTCACTTTATGGCCTTTTTACTTTTTCATACAACTTTCCTTTGTTGTGGAGTAGTGCCAAGAAACAAGCATTCCACACCCCACAAAAACAATCGACCCTTTTCTTTTGAACAATAACAACATAACAGTTAATGTTATAATGTACGTGGAACCAGAAAATAAGACATTGCATTAATGGGGTGTGAAGAGCTCGTGTATTTTTTAAGCACTATCCTTTCTTTGCTTTCATTGTGAGTTATGTCATTATTATCACTCATCTAACCTTGGCTTTCGTATGAATATGCTACGCACAACTTCCCTGGATACAAGAATATTCAACTCATCCGGGGTTAGGCAGCACGAACTATTCCCTTCTTCCAAAGTCTATCATCCTTTGCATAAAAGTAAAGAATTGTCATATGCATAAAGTTATTCTAAAAAGAAAAGCATATAGCTTTTGATGTCATTATTTAAGGAGATTAATTTGCACTTTTATTATAAAACATTTTTTCACTATCAACAATAAAAACTCAAAAGTACCAAATCATAGTAAATAATTACTATAACAGATCATAGATAAATAATTCACCATAACATTTTCTTAAATTTCTATTATTTGACAGTATAAAATTGATTTACATTCTCCTATCTGCTATGAATTTAATATTTGTCATAAGTTAAAATTTCAATTTTGTTATTATTTTTGTAAAGTTATATCTATGTATGAGGTGGAGTGCACGTACTCAAGGTACCACCGATTCAAGATGATAGACGAGCCCTCTCGACCAGGGGAAAGCCGTACATTGTATACGGTCTATTTTGGAAGCTAGGCAAAAATTCCAATCCGGCAAAAAGCTTAGGAGAATAGTATAAAAGGATTAAAAAATTATATTAATTTGTTGGAAGGGCGCATGTAACTACTTATCTAAATGTTTGCTGATTGTAAAAAAGGCATAATTATTCCGAGCCATTAGAGTATTTGGAATCCGGAATTTTTCTGCACATAGACGCGTTTTCAGCAAATTACTTTACCAAGTGTGTTTGATAATCTTCGAACTCTGGTCAAAGAGGAGTTAGATTGACATACAAAACAAAAAATTCATTGTTAGCGCTAGTTGTTGCACTGGACCAATACTACTACTATGAAGCATTTGTTTGGTTTTTGCAGAAGAAAAATGTTATTTATATATAAATTATGTTTAACACCTTGCTAAATGGATAAATGAATCATTTATAGTATTCACATAACTTATTTACAAATAAAATACTCCCCCCATATCCATAAGTTATTTTCAAAAACATATCATCCATTACTAATAGCTTAGAAAATCAACAAAATTTAGTGCATAAGAAACTCAATGTATCCAAATACATTTGATAATTTCTTAGAAGAGAGTTAAAAGTAAGGAGTAACTCCTTTGGAAGTTCCAAAGAAGAAAACTAAGAACCTGTTTAGTTTTCATTTTCAATTTTCAATTTTGTAAAGGAAAACTGAAACTTGAAATTTGAAATTTTAAAATTTTCAATATTTCTTTTACAAAATCTGAAAAATAAAAAATTAAAAATAAAAAATAAAAATTGAAAATTTAAACCAAACACGCCTTTAAGGTGCTGAAATCCCCTGTCTTACTCTGACATCAATAGCTCTTTGAAATTAAAAATTAAAACACTCAAAACACTTCATTGGTCAAAAGCCAAAGGTAACAGTGCAGAAGCAGAACCCTTCATTACCTATTCAAAATGAACAAAGAACTTATTTCCAATAGCACAGAATAATCCAATTTGGAACTGTACTTAACATCCAAATGCTTATTTACAATGTGATTTGCATTTAAATTGACAAAGTATTACAAGTTTAAAGATGCATTAATTATTAATTACGCATGAAATCATAAAGCACAAACTGATGAGCAAATGCAACAAATGCAAATTGATACATTCTCTCTACTTTTACTTCTCATAGAAGTAGCTCTAGGCAACAAAAACACCTGAACCTCTTACAAAGGATACTCGGAAATAAGGCATCCGTGACGCACGAAGAGATCCCTCTGGTTCTCAGTAAGACGAAATTGAGGGGGAGCTAGTATGTTCCTCAGTGATGGCCTAGCAAACACCATCCAAATAACAACATCAGGAGCTACTTTGTCACAACACCTCAAATTTATTATCTTCAGTTGCTTGCAGTTTTCCACCACCTGCTTCACCCCCTTGGCAGTGATATCATCACAGCGTTCCAATTCCAGCTGCAGTAGACTGCGACAACTCTTT
The DNA here is from genome assembly GCA_030441495.1 of Dalbergia oliveri. Classification (NCBI taxonomy): domain Eukaryota; kingdom Viridiplantae; phylum Streptophyta; class Magnoliopsida; order Fabales; family Fabaceae; genus Dalbergia; species Dalbergia oliveri. The sequence continues at coordinate 6,731,893 of JAMLFY010000016.1, forward strand.
GAGATCGCAGCGAGTGTTTCATCGCCGATTCGTAACCCTTTCAAGTCCAACACAAACAATGAGGGAACTTGAAAGTCCACCCTAAACATCTTTACTCCGGAATAACGCAAGTTCAAATGCCTAATCTTACAACACCTCTTCAAAACTTCAACAACGCCATCCGAGACCCCCGGAAGAATACAAGTCCAGCCTCTCCAAACTGGGGCAAAGGGAAGCAAACATCCGGACACTCTCATCCTTCAACCACGAGTTGCAGCCCAAGAAGAGAGACTTCACGTGCAAATTCTCAACCAGACCCATCAGAGAATCCTCCTCCACCTCCTGTTTCCCAACACCAGTGCTCTCCATCATGATCTCAGTGATCAAACGACAGTTCCTCACGATTGCGAAGAAGCTCAAATCGGTAACCCTCACATTCCCACCAAGGTTCACGGAGACCAAACCACCAAGGAACAAAGACAACCCAACAACACACTCATCACTCAGAAACTCGCTCTTCTGAAGATCCAAGTGCTGCAAAAACCTACCGCACTTCCTCAACAAGCAACAGATCCCACCGTAACTAAAATTCGAACAACCTTGCAGCACAAGCTTCCTCAAGGGAAGTCCTGCCTCAGCAACAGCACACAACAGCTCATCCGGAATCATCGAATTCGACAAATCAACACAACTCAACCCTTTCAAACTCAACAAAGCATCAATAAACTCCAAACTAACATTCCTAATCCCAATCCCTAAACGTCTAACACTCAAAGACCTCAACCGAGGCCTCGCGCGGATCGCGACAGCAACGCCACTCTGAGATACAAGGCTAAGCTCACCAACAACCAATTCCTCTAAAACTCGCAATTCTCACAAATGCTCAAGATCAATCTGTCATTAAGGAAGAGGTTACCAGAGAGGTTAATTTTTCTGAGCTTCTTAAGCCCTGAAGCCATGGCCATTACGCCGAAACTCGAGACGGGGCCGTTTAGATTGTTGGAATAATTGTTGTTGTAACAGTGATCAATGGTGAGGGAGTTGTGGAAAGGGTCAAAGAGGTAGCTTATATCGAGTTCTTCGAGGTTTGGGAAGGAATAGGCGATAAGGAGCAAATCAGCGTTTGTGAGGGAACACATGTAGGAACAGTTGAGGGACTTCAAAGCTGGGAACTTTTGGGAAAAGGGTGGAAGCCCTTTTGAGGGGAAGGAGAATTGCGAGGAGAGGTCGAGGGAATTGAGGTGGGGAAGGTTCGAGGAAGCGATTTGGGAGAGAAGCGCGTTGAGGTCGCCGCGGAAGCGGGTGAGGGAGATGGAGGTGAGGTTGGGGAAGCGGAGGAGGAGGGAGGGGAGGAGAGGGAGGGATTGTGCGGTGATGGAGAGGGAGGTGCGGGTGCGGTTGGTGATGGAGAGGAACTGGGTGGACACCAGGGACAGCGCTTCTTGGTAGGTTGGGTGGAGGAGGAACTTGAACACTGATTCCCAGCATTCATCTGGCAAGTGTAGGTATGATGATGAAGAATCTGATGATGATGACGACATTGGTTTGTGTTGTGTGAATTGGGATTGGGAGAGGGAAGGGTTTCTTGATGGAGATTGAGAATTTGGGATGAGGATCTGGTGCAAGGTGGAGTGAGGAGTCCCTGGACAGTGGAGTGGGGGTTTCTGAATTTTTATATTTCTAATTTAGAATTTACAAGAGTAGTGTTATTTTATTTCAACTCATAGTTCAAAGTATTTGACATTACTCATAAATAATGAGGATAAATGATATTTTTTAATTTATATCAATGAAGATTTTGCACTTTTAATTAATAATATTATTTCAATACCCAAATTTTCAAACACTCTAAATATATTTCTTAAAAAAAAAATGGGATAAACCTTATTTTTTATTTATTTCTTTTATCACCTTCCCTTCGTTTTGGGCTTAAGCCTGTTGTTTATAAAATAAATCTTCCCCTCATTTTTTCCAGGATGATGGGTATTCATTGCCATTTTTTAATATTAAAATAATTTTATCCTTGTATTTTTACTTTGGGGGAGATGATATTGTCACTCCATTTTGGCTATTATCAATCTCATTCAACTAGCTTTTTATGTAATTGTTCTAAAATGCCCTTTTACTCTCCACAATTAATAAACTAGTTATATATTATTATTTTAATATTATTCAAAATCATTATTACAAATATTTTTTAAGAAATTGTTAATATTGTATTATTTGTGCTTCTATACATTTTTTCATTTTGGAAAAAAATTATTACACAAAAAAATATTTTTCCAGTTTGCAAAAATAAAATAAAAAACAACTGCTAAGGGGTAATTTTGTTTAACTTGTTTCCCCATAATAAACTACATGAAAGGCTCCAACTCTTCAAACTCGAAGGGGAGTGATTTTACCTTATTGTTTTTCTTTTAAAAAATCTATTAAATGATATATAAATTCTAAATATTTTAATTAATTTGATTGTTTCCTCAAACATATACTGTGATGTGCAAGAAGGTGAAGAGAAAAAGGTTTGAGTAACTTATTAGATAAACGACTAACTTGGTGTATTATATTACCTTAATTTTTAATAAAGGAAATAATATATTGAAATTTTTAATAATGAGAGAACTAGTATAATATTTTTATTTAATATTAGATAAAATCTATTTTTTGCATTAAAAAAATGTTAGAAGAACATTTTTCGTGGAAAAATCTAATATGCCTACTTGTTATGTTAATTAGTGGAAAATGTGTTTTTCGCAAAATAATAGAATTACATTTTTTGTGTAATATTTTTTTTCAAAATAAAAAAAATATAGAAGCACAAAAAATAAAATATTAACATAATTTCTTAGAAAATATTTATAATAATAATTTTGAATAATATTAGAATAACAATATATAACTAGTTTATAAATTGTAGAGAGTAAAAGGATATTTTAGAAAAACTACATAAAAAAATTAGTTGAGTGGGATTGACAATAGCTAAAATAGAGTGACAATAGCCACTCCCTTACTTTGAAATTATTGGTATTTTTTTTTCTCTTTCTTTTCAAGGATTGCAGGGTGTGGTGGGTTTGGGAGCAAGGGTGGGGGTCCAATTATTTCCGGGTTTTGAAAATCGAAATTAAATTCAAATTGAAGAGAGGAGCCCCTAGCTCAAGTGACTTTACCCCAAAAAAAAAGAAAAGAAAAGTGCTCAAGTGAGCATCTGGAAATATTCTATTGTATATTCAAATCTTAATAGGAGAGATGATCCATACATAATATGATGGAATAACAAACTTATATCATAAGATAGCATTTGTTTCTTATCTTGGATAGAAATACAGAGACATTGAAACAGAAATTTCTGTATTTGTCCAAAAAAACAAGGAGTAAGTAGGAGAGAGATAAAAATTTAATATTTTTCTTCCAATAATATCCCTTAAGTAGCGACCTCCCAGCGAACCTCAACTGGTGGTCAATGCTGGTCAATGGTCGACGATGATGGTCAACTGGTTGGAGGGTACATATGTCTTTTACCATGTATTTGTTGTATTATTCTGTGTTATCAAACAAAATACAGAGATGTTTTATCTTATACTCCACAAACATACTACAAAGATTTTTATGTTTTCTCCACTGCCTTCTCTCTACTGAAGAACAGTGACCAATCCTACGTAAGTGTAGATGGAAAGAAGAAAAAAAAGAAAATTTAGCTTAACAACATTAAAAAATTAAATGGGAAGGAAAATAATGATGGTGTAAGTTTATTGTACAAAAAATATTTTTCTTTTAATAGTATTACTAGGCTAAGAAAAAAAATATAGAAAATTTACACTTACCTTTTCAGCTTTATTGTATAATTAATAAAAAATGATTTAGTTTATAATTATATTTGCCACTTTTTAATTTATATAATTATAATGACCTGTCTTATATATATGTTAATTCAGTAATTTAAGTGATAAAAAATGATAAACATGATTATTAGTCATAAAATTATAATATTTTGATAATATCTTATATGTATATTGACTAAAGTACCTCATTTTATGATAAGTTATAATTATAAGTTTTATCTTTGTGTGTAAAAAAAATTATTTTATTCAATTAATATGTTAAATGTTGCCTAAATATTACATTTTTATCATTAATAATTATATATATTATATGTCATATTTTTGTCAATTAAAATAATAATCTTGTTTCTGCAAGGATGTTAGTATAATTTTAATAAAGCTTAGGAGAAATCAGTAATAATTTTACAAAATAGAAGGTGTCAAGTGTAATTTCATTAATCTTAGGAGAGGTTAGAAAAATATAATAAAAGATTTTAGGAAAAAAATAATGTTAATTATTGGAAAAAATAAAATGACAAGACCTATCATCTAAGGATAATCACAAATTTTGTCACATTATTAACGTTTTGCTCTTCATGTGTTGCATAATTTTATTTTCTAAGGCAAGATGCATAGAGTTTCATTTCCAAATCCCATCGTTTTGCAGCACTACATCAAGGTTGAAATTTAATTTCAATCAAAGTTAAAAGGGAAAGTTGAGAACTACCCCATTATTTATACACACATAGTAATCTATACTAGCATATAATTAACCAAGAGAAGGAAGGACTCAGTTTCCAAATTAGGGAGGAGAATAATCATCAGAAGGTGGTGACAACACTACTATTGGCGAGGGCTGCTCCTCCCATGGCTCACGAACAATGCTCTCCGGTGCCGGCGGCGCAAAGAAAACATCCGGTGGCTCCTCCGGAACCTCTGGAACTACCGGCGGCGGCAACAAAACATCTGGTGGCATAGTAAAAACCGGTGGTGATGACATGAATGGTGTTGGTTCTTGTGGATTTTCTGGGAATTCAGGAGAAGGAATGAAGATGTCTGGCACAGTTGGAGTTGAAAAGAATGGTGGAGAAAATGAAGAGAATGGATCTTCAGGTGGCGGAAGCACCGGAAGCTGCGGCGGCCCCGGTGGTGTCCCAAATGTGGGGACAAGTGGTGGTGGAAGAAATGAGGTGTCTGGTAACTGTGGAGGAGGTGATAGCAGCCATGGAAATGTTGGTATTTGAGGTGAAAGGACTAGTGGAGGTGGAATTATCAATGGTGGTAGTGATAGTGGTGGGGGTGGTGATGGTGGTGGTGGTGATGGGACTAATGGTGGAGCAGGTGGCAATGGCGGTGGTGAGGGTGATGCTGATGGGGTGGGTAATGGGCAACAAGGTGTGGTAGGGGGTGGTAATGGGCAGCAGGGTGCAGCACGCGGTGGTGATGGCGGTGGTGGTGGTGGGCAGGGTGAAGGAAGTGGCAGCGGTGGCGACGGCAGTGGCAGCGATGGTGGGGGAGGGATAATTAGTGGTGGTGGTGGTGAAGGTGGCAATGGTGGTGGAAATATTGGACTAGGGGAGGTGGAGGTAGGGGTGGTGGTATTCTTGGTGTGTAAGTTATTGGTGGAGGTAGTACTATTGGTGTTGTTGGTGTCTGATCAAATGGGTTATCAGGGCAAGGAGATGTAGGGAAAGGCCATTGGCCACAGGTACCATATAGATAAAGGTAAAACGGGTCGCACTTTGATCTTCTTGTCCTTCTTCCTCCTCTGCTTCTTTTGCTTCTAGATCCACTACCCCTTCTAGATCCTCTCAGTTCTTGGTGTTGGTGGGGTGGCGTTCTAGTTTCTGCAAGAGAGTGTGTGAGCAAAAGAAGTGCTAGCAGAGTTGCAATCACTGTACTATTTGCTTTCATTTCTGCTGCATGCTTCATATGTTTTGGTCTTCTTACTTGATACTCTCAGACTACCAAGGTACTACTATATACATACACACTACTTCTGATAACTGATATTAAAAAGTGTACATTATATTATTAAGGGACATATAAAGTCTTGATCCTATATAGTACCACTAAATATTTTCTGTCTTGTTTCATAGTCTTTAGTCTTTACTCTTGATATTAATAATATTACATTTTGGATAATTTGCCAGTTACTTAACTGAAATATTTTCCTATATTTAGTTTATTGTATGTGAAATTGTGTATCAATCTGCGTAGAAGACTTGAATGCAGCGTGTACATTTAGAAGAGAAGTAAATAACAGTGATAGGAATATGAGGCATGGACATAAAGAGTAAAGCCTTTTAATACATCTGCAATGGCACCATCAACCATGTGCAGTTGTGCACTCTCATATTGACACAGATGCACAATCAAACGTGAGGCTTACTTCTTTTCTTTTTCATTCTGCATCATATTATATAGACCCGAGACTTGAGCAGAACACAGCTACGTAGTGAATTAATGGAAGGGGTGCCTCATTTAACGTGCCTACTTCAATGTTTTGTCTTCAATATTGCTTGTATTTGTAACTTATGGCCAAAGAAAAAAAAAATGCAATTGTAACTTGTAAGCAAACCCCATTCCACGCGTGACATATGTTATGTTGCTTACCCTTGCGTGTCAAATCCTTATACCAAGTATTTGCATGCATAGAAACTTAGAGAGGATCCAAGTATAAATTCTTACATGGTTTTTTAGGTATGTTTATGAATTTGAATTTTGGAGAAGATGAAAGGATTTATAGTGTAAAATTATATTACAAGACCTCCCTTCCTTTTTTTTCCATCAAAATTCAAATTCACAAACATATCCTTAAGAAAATGAAATCACTTTTCACATTAGAAAAACAACTTTTGATCAAAAGATGAATCACGGGCCAATACAAATATACCCACTTGAGTTTACATATGAATGATATTATTTTTTTCAACAATATTATTTATCCATTTAACATTGGGCGTCCCATATGTTATTATTGAATGAGATCAATAATGGAGTGAGTGCGGATTATATGACAAATCCTTTCCTCCTCTTTTTTTTTTCCTTCAAAATTCAAATTTACAAACATACCCTTAATAAAATGAAATCACCCTTCACATTAGAAAAACTACCTTTGATCAAAAGATGAATCACATGCCAATACAAATATACCCACTTGAGTTTAAATATGGATAATATTATTTTTTTCAACAATGTTATTTATCCTTTTAAAATTGGGCGTCCCATGTATTATTATTGAATGAAATCAATGAATGGAGTGAGTGAGGATTACCATATAATCCAATAATTATAAGGTAGATGCTATAATGAAACACTATCTATTTTTAAATATACAAATAATATTATTATCATTATTTTTTCTTTGAAAAGAAAAATGTTATTTCTTTCCCAATCAGGAAAGGCGATTTCAAGCTCTTGAGCAAGAAATAGAGGCTAATTTTGCATCGGCAATTTGGGGAGTAACAACAAGGAATTACCACTTAGTATACAATAAACAATGCTAAGAAATATTTCAACATGACGTCCAATGAACATTTCATAATAATAAAAAAAAAACATGTGCAATTCATTTGGTCTCGTACCCAACCGTGGATTGTCATGCACAATCTCAAGTATTGGATTATTTCAAAGCCCATGCAACCTCCGAAACCCAAATGAGGCGTAGCATAATTGACAAAGGAAAAGGACCACACATATCCTCGACCGAAAAAAAAGATCAGTGTCAATCTTCCTAAGTTTCTATTCTCTTGAGCTAATTTCTAAAAGAAATTGCTTCACTCACTCAAAGAGTGTAATGTTGCTTAATTGTCTCAATGTCAAGTCCCTTGAGCCTCACAACCGACTCAACATGACCCTTAAGTGTGTGAAGCTCCCTCAACCTACAAAACAAATAGACCCCATTGGTACAGTTTTAAGAAAAATTCCTATAAGCTTATAGAGTATTGTTCATCATTTAATACATTATTAATATGTCATTATTGTCTCCTATCATCCTAATATTTTTAATACAATAACTAATATATTTTGATCCAAAAAAGTGAACATAATTATAAAAGAGATTGTAAAGTATTAGTCATTCGTAGATCATTTGTTGATACTCACATATATTGTAATTCGTTGATTTAAGGGAGGTTAATATTTTTTTTCCCACTTTGCAATTATCTTCACTTTGGAGATTTCTGTTGGCGAATATATCAAAGGGAATACTATGGAACAAAACTTTCTTTCATTAAACGTATAAGCATTATTCACTAAGCATTAGTTACCTTGCAACTTCAGCACGTTTTTTGGCTTGCTCTGCTAGTTCAGACAATTCCCTATAGTTGTTCCTTTCATACAATATCTCCGCAGCTTCAGGAGGATTCAACCCATGTTTGGTGCGTTCTTCTCTGGCCCATTGTGCTTCACGCTCTTCCCTCCCATAATCCTTCTTTGATGTGAAAGCAGTCTAAACACCAAAGAGCACCAAAAAATATATATATAGTTTAAGAGAGATACGAATTTAGCATTTATATCATTACGTTATGCGTAAACCCCAATTTGATGTCTCAGGAATATATCTAGTAGCAAATTAGGTTTTTAGGATTTTAAAGTTCACTACTAATCTCTCACAATTTAAGAAAAGAGAACAAATTGGTACTTCTATATAGGTCAGTATAATTAAAAAATAAAACTCTATTTTAATTTGTTTGAACGGACCAATTTATATCTTCTTTTTTTTTCAGTTGTGAGCAATCAATAGGAAACTTTTAAATCCTAAAAGATTAATTGTCTCTCAATATATTTCTGAAGGATTAAATGAGTATTTACTCTTATATTATTGAGTACACAAAAATGTAAATGTCACCTTGTTCTCAGTAATATTATTCCATGCCTTGCCACTCAATGCATATCTGATAATAAACTTAAGAATATCCAATGGGATGTAGAAAATGATGCTGTAGAGCCAAATGATACCAGCCCAACCCCATCCAATTCCTTTCATTTTTGCAAAGCCCCAGTTTGCATACACAGCAATGAGTGTGGCAACCTAAGATAAAAAATATTAAAAAAAAAAACAAGTACCAACACTTAGTAATTTGTTATCTCCAAGAGAACTATAATATAAGCAAAACAAACGCCCTTTATTAGAGAACTCACCAATTGTGCTATGATAAAGGCTGTGACAAGCAAGAGGCCAGGCCTTTCAATAAAAGACCAACTCCTTGATCGAGTAACAAAGATGAGAGCCTGACTTACAATACTCACTTGAAGATAAATAGCTGCTGTGAGCTCATCCTCATTATACCTGATTGATCTAACACCAAATTTTTCCTGCCAATGTTTTTGTGTGTTTGATTAAACTTGAAAAAAAAAACATATCAACAGTTTCTTTTTTGAAATCAATTCTAATGCTACACTATCATTCAATCATATACTACTATTCGTAAGACTTATAAAATAGTGGATGGTTAAATTAAACACTTTTCTGATGTGATAATATATGGTTGAATGTTTGAATGAAACCTTTTGCCAGTAACAGTGTATAAAATTAAATTCTTTCTTGTTCAGTTAGCAACTATTATTAATAAGAGCTTTATTTCTTACCGAGAAGAAATCAGTTGCATGAGCAGCCCAAAAGAAAATCACAGTCATGATAGCAAGGTAGGTACCAAGCACTATGCCTGTTGCAAATATCTCATTCAGCTTCCATGAATCTGGCATAGGAGATGGCTTCACCCTATCCTTGGAAATGGTCATAATTGTCCCATCATTTAGTATGGCAATGATCAAAACCATAAATGGTGAGAAATCAAACTTCCATATAAGAGCCAGGAGCAAAAAGCCTAGCACAATTCGAATTGTTATAGAAACTGCATAAATGGTGTAGTTCTTCATCCTTTGGAAAATGGCCCTGCTTGTCAAGACTGCACTCACAATCACACTTAAACCAGGCTCTGTCAAGACTATGTCAGAAGCGCCTCGAGCTGCATCAGTTGCATCAGCCACAGCGATTCCGATATCTGCCTTTTTAAGTGCGGGAGCGTCATTCACACCATCTCCAGTCATCCCACATATGTGCTTTCTTTCTTGGAGTCTCTTCACAATCTCGTACTTGTGCTCTGCAATCGACATTAATCATTAATTGATCAGTGATTTTTGAATTCATTCATATCAAAATCATGCCTGAGTCAATGAAGCAAAGTCCTCCTTTAAAATTAATTAGATATGTTTCAGCTTTTTTTTTTTTTTTTCATGAAATCATGACAAGAAGTTATTATGAACAAGTATTGAAATATTAAGATCACCAATGTAAGTCATGTACTCATGTCACATATATTTCACAAACTATAGTACAGATATATAAAGGGTGAGTTTTGGCACAATAGTAAAGTATGTCTTGTGACTTAGAGGCCATGGGTTCAAACTTTGAATATAGTATCTCTACTTCCAAGGAGTAAGGCTACGTAGTACATACATCTACCATTTTAGACTCTACCGGATAAGAGTCCCGTGCACTTAGCCACTCCTTTTATAGTCTAGATATATCTGCTTACCAGGAAAGACACCGGCAAAGCCATCAGCCGTCTCAATGAGCTCATCAACTGGAAGGCCACCAATGGAGTTATCCTTGTTGCTGCCAAGGAGGGAGGAAGAAGGATACATGTTGCTTCCCATGCCGAGCCTGCGAGCGGTCTCCTTGCCAATAGCTAGTTGATCACCTGTAATCATCTTAACATTCACCCCAAGATGGAGAGCACGGCGAATGGTCTCTGCACTGTCATGCCTAGGTGGATCAAAGAGAGGCAAGAGACCCACAAACTGCCATGGTCCTCCTGGACTCTCTTTGTTCTTCTCTGGAACTTGCTGGTATAGTAGATAATAAATTATGAAGCTAATTTCAGTTTTTTACTCATAATATCAAAAGAGTAATGTTATTATACCATTTTTTTTAGAACATCTTTTAAAGGACACTATAAGATGTCCCTTAAATAGTAGTTGAGATGAAAGTTAGGATACACTCTCAGTCAATGTTCAGGAAACAACTAGGAGCGTCTCTTGAAAGATGTCTCCAAAAGTGGAACAAATAACATTTATATTGTCAAAAAGGTAAGAATATTTTGCAATTATAAAGAATCACAGCTCACTTGTTTAGCAACAGCAAGAGAACGGAGACCCCTGTCAGCAAATTTATCAATAATAGAATGAGCTTTCTTCTTCATATCTTCCCGTAGATTGCAAAGAGCAATGATCTGGAAAGAAATTCAATATGAGGAACACTATTGGTGGACATTGTACAGGAAAATTAGATACATAAATTAAGTGCAATAAAAAAATCTAATTACCTGCTCTGGGGCACCTTTGCTTACTCTATGCCACTTGCCCTCAGCATCTATGTATGTTATGGCTGTACGCTTGTCTACTGGATTAAAGGGCAGGAAATGCACCTCTGTAATGCCATCTCTAGCCTGTAAAACGTGTGACAATTTTGTTAACACGGTTATAATCTATGTTATAAATTTTATTTTTCGTTTGTGCTTCAAATCCTAGTAGTTGATCCAATGTAAGGTATCTAGGCAAGCATCAACTAGCACACCAATATATCAATGGGAAGAAATAACAAACCTCCTTTGGGTCACCCAACATTCCAACAATGCAAGCATCAATAGCATCTTGGTTCTCTACCCTAGATGCCCTAGCTCCAAGCAAAATTACAGTGTCCTTGTCAGTATCTTTTGCAAAAACCTGCAATATGAACAAATCACTTTGATGGTTATTAAATCAAAAACAGTTGTAGATAATTAATTATAACCATCAATGATCAAATCTCCTAAAAGCTAAAGAGTTAGGTGAAAGCTACTGAATGGCTACGTATCTCTACATCTCAAATCACAATTTTTTTGTTTAACATAGGGTGTGTTGGTTAGGGGGCAAAAATAAGAGGTAAGTTTTCATAGATGAACTTTAAGTGTAATTTAATACATGAAGTTTGTCTATGAAAACTTAACCTCAATTTTTACTCCTGAACCAAAAATATCCTGAATAGATGGATCTTAATTCATACATAAATAATCAATATAAAAATATTTATCATTTGTGACAAATACTTGTGTATGGTCATGGAGCACCAGGTGGATTGTGCTCCGTCCAATAATCAAGTGACATTTTAGATAAAATTACATGTCTTACCACTACCTGAAACTTAAATACGACTCTTTTCACTCCAAGACTGTACAAGAATTTCTTGTCATTTACGTACCTCCACCAAACTCTTGTCAACGGTGAGCTTGTTCAAGGTTAATGTGCCAGTCTTGTCACTGCATAAAACATCCATCCCAGCCATCTCCTCTATGGCAGTCATCCTCTTGGTGATAGCACCTTGTTGGGAAAGTCGATGGGAACCAATAGCCATTGTCACTGACAAGACTGTTGGCATGGCTATAGGAATACCACCAATGAGAAGCACCAAGAGATTGTCAATTCCACTCCTATAGGGTCTGTGTTGAATAGGGTACATGACAATAATCTCTATAACCATGCCGACAGCAATTGAGCAAATGCAGAAGTTACCAATGGCTGTCAACACCTAACCAAGTCAAAACCATAAAATGCATGTCAAACAAGTTGAATACTCAATAATTAATGCAAGGATTTTTACAACATTGTAATAGAGAATAGCAAATCTATAAGGAGGTAAGTCATGCTGCACTAGTGAGATTTCTGAAGGTCACAAATATTGAAAACAACCTCTTTGCTTGCAAAGATAAGGTTGCGTACATCTATACTAGATGGGACTCACGTACATTAGGCTGCCCTTAATAGAAAAGAGCAAAAGATAGTACCTTTTGGAAGTGCCCTTCTTGGTTAGTGCTGTCCACCAAATGAGCAGCCTTACCAAAGAAGGTGTGTACCCCAGTAGCAATTACAACAGCCTCAATCTCTCCCTGCTTTACAGTGGATCCGGAGTAGACTTCATCACCGGGATTCTTTGACACAGGCAATGATTCACCAGTAAGTGCAGACTGATCAATCTTGAGTGGATCTCCATCCAAGAGACGAGCATCAGCTGGAATTATGTCTCCTAATTTGATGCTGATGATATCTCCTGGTACCAATATAGCTGCTTCCTCCTCAACCCATTTTCCATCCCTTAGAACCTGCCAATTCATAAAAAGATCAAACATAGAATACGTTAAGCTCACGATGAGTACTGATATTTGTACTCACAATTGGAACTCACTGTGTGACACACGCTTACAAAAAGTTGTGGGGTCCATCTCTAGGTAGTGTGTCATGTATTTTTATCCAAAAGCTTTTTTCTTTAGTGAGTCAAGTAGGAAAATGAGGAGAAACATTTTTTCTCTGAGCTTATTATACACGTATACCAAAAGGAAAAAGACCTTGACTTCTGTGAAAATTATACCTTGGTTTTTGGAGCAAGACCTGCCATCAATGCTGCAGCAGCATTGCCTGCATTGTTTTCTTCTATAAAACTAATGGTGGAGTTGATAACAAGCAATGCTAATATTCCCACAAAGTCCTGCCAATCTGGTGGCTTGCCCTTTATGTTTTAAGGAAAATGCCAAACAAAATGAGTTAGAAAAGGATACAAATTAAGCAAAGAGTAAAACATTATTGAATCTTCTTTGTTTTTATCTTTCTCATGATCAAAATGCATGATATAACATATAAAAGTTATTACCCCTCCATTTGCCAATGCAATGGCCATGATGGCAGCAGCTTCCATAACCCATGACAAAGGGTTCCACATAAAGCCCAAGAACTTCAGCAATTTGCTTTCCTATTATGAAAAATAATTTGTTTGGCAAGACTTAATAAATAATTATGATTGAAGGTAGAAGACATTATTCAGTAACACAAATATATATCAACTGTTAGATAGAGATCAATTCATTGCCTTCTTTTCTTCCAATTTGTTGGGCCCAAAAAGCTGCAACCTGTTTTGGCCATCTTCAGTTGTCAGTCCTTCCTTTGAACAATTCAGTTTTTCAAACACTTCATCCAATGGTATTCGCGCCTATAACACAAGCACATAGATACCAGAATCTCAATCAAATTGGCAAACTTTCAAATTGAAATAGAGCTACATAAGAGTTCAAGTGAACAAATAAAATAAATTAATGTTTCAGATATAATTTATTATCATAAGATGCCTATTAAACTCTATCATACATATAAGACAAACTTAATTTGCAGTAAACGAGTAAAGCATTATCATATACTAGGATAATAGCAAGAGCACCAAATAAGGGCAGTTCCATAGTTGAGGTGTGAGTACTATGTGGAATAAGTATACACGGATAAAAAAAGATAAAATGAAACACAAGATGGTATAACACCTCCAAAATGAAAGTCCACGTAATTGTTTCAACTTTAAATAAAAAAAAATTATAAAACTTAAATTTTATATGTAATTGAAAAAACTAAAAACTGATTTTTATCGGAAGCTACTCTTTTATCTTTTACAAAAAATAGAAAAATATATATTTTTTGGATGAAAAAATAGTTATCTTTGCCCCTAAAATGTTTATCTAAATGCACCCTTATTTATATAGAAGACTAATGTAGACTTCTATGAAAAAGAGAGAATCAAACAAAAAGCGTAGTTGTCAAATGACAAGGTCATGGCATGGCAGATCTTAGCCTCCTGCCATGGAAAGGTTTGTTGATGATGGCATTCATGGTCGATTTTGTTCCATTGCCATGAGCTGCCATCCGCTATTAACAACTACGATAAAACATAATTCAAATAAAATAGATAAAGGAAAAACAAAGAAAACTATGTGGAGTCGATATAATTTATATTTTTTCAATTCAGCATGATAACAATTGTAATATTCATAAAACTTAGTTATCTCATCGCGGTGTAGTACAGATATTATGAGTTCTTCCTACGTTGTTAATCATAAAACAAATAATTGGTAATGGATTGAAAAGCAATTGATGATTTTGAGCCATAACATTTAGTATGAATCAGGAATCCAAACACAATCAGAAAATTTTCACAAACGTTCCATTAAATATATATATAAAACAAGGGATCACAATTTTTCACATGAATAAGAACACAATACGTACGCATAAACCAAAAAAAAAAAAAACACTGACGTAAATCATAAAATAAATCACGAGTTCAATAAATTTCATTGCTTTTGAAATTATAATGTACCAAAAAAAAAAAAAATGAAAAGAAATTCACTGATTAAAACAAATGTTAAAGATCGATACTGACAAGATCGACGTTTTCCGATTTGATTTGTTCGAGTCCTTCCATGGCTGATTAGTCCAAGAGAGAGAAAGACAAAAGAAGAATTTCTCTTAGAAAAAAAAAAAAAAGGGTACGTCCTCCAAATCCAATTGCGGCTCCAATCGAACCTGCTGAATGACACCATGTAAGAGTGAATAAATAGTGATATGATTGTTCGATTTAATTAATACGATGCATGTATGATCATAGAATTTGTGCTATGATTTCGAAAGCTTTACCGAAACAAATGAAAAAAACAAAACAAAGTGCATTCACCTGGTTTGGGTTCATTCAGCAGTGAGCAGTAACACTTGCACTTTGCGGCACTCTCTTTAAGTACTCTTTTGTACGTAACAACGCAACCCTGTTAGGAAGATGGATTCGAGATTCTAAATTGACCAATCAGAGGCTCCCATTTGGCATATTGGCCCTAGTCACTCGCCAACGCCCTCTTATATTCCTGTTAATATATTTTCGGTTTTTTTTTTTTTGTGTACAATATGTTTTCGATGGTTTTTAGTCATTTGGGTAGTTTTGATTTTGTTTCCTCTAAATTTTGTGCTTTGGTTTTGATTTCTCCTTTTTTTTTATTAGTGATTTTTCCAGTCCCCTATAAAATTCAACTACCAATATGTACTTTTTAGTTATTTGTAGCTAAATATAAGTCATATACCCTATTAACTCAAGTATTTAAAATCTATCAAATCAATAATCAAATATCAAATCATAACCCTTAATTATACAAGGGTAAAGGTATCCCATGGATATCAAAGCAAATACCTTTTTTGTTATTATATATATATATATTGCCCATTTCATGTAAACCAGATGTTATTTATAAGAATTAAAACACATTTCTTAAATAATTTATAAGGATAAAAAATTAGATCTTAAATATTTTTAATGATTAAATATATGTTAAAAAGATTTATTGGGACATAAATTTAGAACATCAGAGACCAAAAACAAAGAAAGGAGCAAAAGAAGGATCAAAATCAAATTAAAAATTTTAGAGAAACGAAAACAAAAATGACTTACATTTATAATGATGAAAAACATATTTAAGCATGTATTTTTTAAAATTTTTTATTTTATTTTTCCTAACCTGATACTTTGCGATCATTCGATGTTATCCTTTCTTATTCAAATCAGCTAAAAATCATATTCCATTTCGGGATAAGAAAATAATATTTGAAAAGTTACTTGATTTAGTTTCTTAATTTTTTTCTCACATGCTTAATATGCTTAAATAATTACAAATAGATTTTGTTACTGTTCTATATATGTACAATTAAACATTAGATCAAATAAAAATAATAAAAGTTATCAGTCTATTCACTTTTAATACAGAATAATTAGAATAAATTTTTCGGTAGTATTTTAAAAAGTTTTCAATTCAGCAATTTTGAATGCAACTGAATCGTAAAACATTATTTATCATAATCTAGAATAATATGTATAGATAATAAATACAATAGATTTAGTATATTTTCTTTAACTTTTTCCCAATTTAACTTTTGTATTGAAATCAAATGTATACATTACATAGGTAATTTACCTACCACTAGGGGTGGAAGTAAGACCATTGAGGCCTCTAACCTAATCTACATTCTGCCTAGTTAGGTTAACCTATTTAGTAAACAAGTTAGGTTAAGACTTTTTAAAATTTTTTTTAGCTAATTAGGCTAGGCTTCAGGCTATAAAAATAGCCTATTAAGCCTAAAGACTAGCTGGCCTACTTATATTATTATATTATTATCATCATCATTTAAATATCTAATAATAATAGAAATATTTTAATCTATTTGAAGATATATTTTTTAACTAAAGTGTTTTAGTCTATTTTAAAATATATTTTTTGATATATTTAGTAGTATTTTGTCTTATTTAAGAATAGGTGTTTTGATTTTTTAAAAATATTTTATAATCAAATAGACCTCTGAATACTTTCAAGGCTAACCTTTAAGAACCAGACTAAGACCAAATATAAAAAAGACCTATATTAGGTAATAAGTCCAGGTTAGGCTCCCGACCTATTTAAGCTAAAGCTTAGCCCCTCCACCTATTTCCACCCCTACCTACCACATAATTACTATTAATTTATATTCAATTGAAATTATTAAGCATAGCATATATCTATATCTATAATAAAAATAAATATCCCTATGTTTAAAAATATTAGCCATATGCTCAATTAATAAGAGGTGTACTCTTTGTTGAACATGCACTTGACCACAAACAATGACCCACATGTAGAATAGTTAGAGGAATCAAAGATACTATATGTAGTCACAAGAATTCCATATAAATGTAAAATGTTTGAATCGGTGATACCATATATGAATAATATCTCATCACAAAGTAATTCATTTGAGTTATCAAAACAAGATTCTACAAGCTCCACATTCTACCATATTCATATGCTTGAGCAGTAAGATCACATGGCTAAATTATCAAGATTTATCATAATGAAAGCATGAGAACAATATATAAGAACCAGTTTGGGCATCAAATAGTTTAAAAACTAACTATTCCAACTTCAAAGCAATTGCACTGAAGTTTACTTTTGAATAAGTTCTCAAATAGGTTTCCTATATGCTACTATTCCCATTGGATACCTCTATTGCACCTTGATGGAGTATGTTTGGGACCTGTGGCACCTAAAATTCCTCATTGGCTATATACAAAAACATCTCCACAATCCCAAACTATTGTCAACTCAAAAATTTCATTTAAGGCAGGAGACAAATTTTGGAGCTTTGTATCCAGGGAGGAATCGCTCCATTTGGAGGACAACTCAATTTGTAGGACTTGTCAAACGAGTTGCTAAATTAAAATTTCATAATTTTTGTAGGAGTAAAGTGTGAGAGGCCATGAAGTCCAACATTGGTTGAGAGTGGACTAATGGAGTAATATATAATAGGGAAGGAGTCATCGTGAGAGTCATCATGACTCATCGTCTTAAGCTTTTTATCAAAATGTGATGTCTGACCCAATGGTATGATGCTCTCACTTAGCCTATCATCAAATAATTTAAGAGGCGGCCTCCCTCTTATCCTTATCTTCCAAAGCCACTGTGAGAACATTTTACCATGACATCTTTGAATGATAACTAAACACTATATGTTCTTGCTCATTGTATGCATGATCTGTATAACTAAACCCAAGTGCATTGAGCTAGCTAGCTTGGCAAGAAATGTTCTTGCAATCTTGGGGTGACAGGTTCTTTGTGCACTGAGCTAGGCAGTAAAAGGGTCTGATTTTCAGAGACCTTTGCTTCCTTTAATTTGCGGCATATCTGTCACCGATAGGATAGGAGAAGAGGCTGCTTCATCAGCAGTTGAGAAGGTACATCACCCCTGCAGAAGAACATCCCATAGACTGTCCTGGAAGCGTTTCTGTTAATGTTGCCTACCATGTCATGGTAAAATGTTCTCACGGAGGTTTTGGAAGATAAGGAAGAGAGGAGATGATGTTGGCATTGGCAGTGGTGATGATATTTTCTAAAGAAAGTCTGTATAAATCAGTAAGTTCATGTACTTCAGCAGTCGGAAAGTTGAAGAAGCTAACAAGGATAAACAGGAAGACAATAAGCTTGAAGAAATTCGAATCTATAGTCATGGTAATAGGGTCTGTTTAATCTTGGAGAGCAACAACCACTGAATAGTAGATGGAAGTATTGCAGTATATAAAGGAATGAGATTTTGTTGACTTTTTATTTTTTTAATTCAAACAAAAAACATTTTTGAGACCCAATAAAAAATTTGGTGTTGACAGTATCCCCTTTACATAGTCTTTTAATTTAAAAGGATGAATACAGTAAAAATAACTAATTTTCATTCTAGTCAAGTTTTTTCAAATTTATTTACAAAACAATAACAACTAAACCCTCTCAATCTCTCATAAACTTAACAATACTTAGGAAAGTGGAGGCATTATTACATTACCTCCAATAGGCCAAAAAGTGAGGTATCGCAATACCTAAAAAAGAAAAGGAGTATCATCAGGGCAGAGCTAGACTAAAAGAAAATATATATTTTAGAGTGGCTAATACTTAATAATTAATTTCACACAAAGAAAATATATATTTTAGTAATTTTCATTTTGTTTCAAAATTAAATAAAAATTATCATATACAAAAGAAATAAATATTTTATAGTTAAAATTAAAAAAGTATAATTAAATAAGAAATTAGATAAGAAATATCTATTTAATTAGATAGCATATTATTCAGTATAATCTATAAATATCTAATTAAATAAGAAATTTGTTAAGAGTGAACTAAATAAATTTTTTTAGGGGGCCAAATTAAAAAATGAGCAATATATAAATTATATTTTAGGTACCCCTTGAGTATCATAATAATTTTAGTGTGTTGAGTAGGCATTACAATACCTACAATGGAAAACACAAGGCATGACAATACCTCAAAAAAAAAAAACAAAGGCTGTACAATACCTTCAATATGTCGAATGGCAAGGCGTCACAATATCTATGGTGGAAAAATAAGGCTTCACACAATACCTAAAAAAAAAAGGTGTCATCATACCTTCAATGTATTGAGTAGATGTTACAACACTTATAATCAAAAAATGAGGTATCACAATACCTTTAATGTGTTAAGTAATAGGTACCACAATACTTATAATATAAATGAATTAGAATGCATATGAATTAGGATGCAAATGAACTAGGTTTCACAATATCTAGAATACAAATAAATAGGACTCAAAATACCTAGAATGCAAATGAACAAACTTCTCAATACCTAGAATACAAATAAATTATGCAAATTTTGAAATCAAATAAAGATTTTCAAAAAGAGTTTTTCAAATTTCAAGGAAAAAAATCTATGAAAAGCTCAAACAGAGTTGCATTTCTTATTGAAATACTTAGAAGCATTCACCATTGGATCATCATCTTAGGTTCATCTTGCTTTAAGGAAAGGCTATATGGGCTTGTAATTGGTGAAAAAAAAGATCTTTGAAGTAGTAATGACTATGGGCCACTGTGGAATAAGCCCCCTCAAGCTTACAAACACAATTTGATGAACAAATGATGTTACAAAAATCTTCGACTCCTTCTGATATGAGAAATTCCTTCAAATGGCCCTCCAAGTTAAAATTCTAAATTGCAACTAGTTCAAATACTTGCTTTCATCTAGATAGCACAATCCATTATTCCAAATTTTTCTTCTTTTTTTCATTTTTTTTATCTTTTTTTATGGACATCGAAATCTTTGTCTTGAAAGTTAAATTTATGAAAATAAAAGTAATCAATCATCGATCATAATAGACTTTCTTAAGTTTGTGCTTTGGCAAAGGGTATAAGGGTCATGAAAGAAGGGATATTGATGACCCAAAGAGGTGTTTAAAGGTCAATCAATAGATCAAGAATCATTATTTTTTAGAGAATGACTTTCTCAATTGAAGTTGCACCTTCCATGAAAATACTCACTTTTTATTTTGGAATGAAATACTTGTCTCAACCTCCTATTTCCATATTTTTCAATTTGCTCATCTCTATACTTTTGTTCCCTTCATTTTCTTACTTTTTATGCATTCTTCTTCTTCCCCAGCCTTCTTTTCATTTTCTTTGCAAACACTTGCTTTAAATGTGATTCTTTCCTTCATCCTTGCCCTTTTTGCTTTCAACTATGGATCATGTTACAACCAATTAAAATAGGTTAACTCTAAAAAAAAAAAAATAGCCCCAAGTATTAGGGAAATCCTTATCTAAGGTTACCTTAAAGAAATATTTCGGAAAATAAGGTAGCAAAGTATTCTTTTTTTTTTTTTGGTCTTTTAAGAATAGAAACATGGTCAAAATTCATTTCAAATCATAATTGCTTATTTTCAGTAATTTTAATCCCAAGACAAAATATCAAGTATATTCTTCGAATTTTTCCTCCTTTTTTTTTACTAATGAATGGAATAGATACGATCAACAACATCTTAATAGAAGCAAAACTCATGCATACACAATAGATTTTAAGAAGTAAGTATTGTTAAAGGGACAATCTTCACTAATGTGCTTTAGAATCTTCATGTGGTATTTGCAAAATTAATTTTGGTTATTCCACTAAAAAGGGTATTTAAAAAAGCTAGAGAGTTTTGTTTTTTTGTTTTTTGGTGAAAGGTCATTGATGATGGTTGGAAGATTAAATTTTGGCAAGTGGATGAGTTAGGATGAGGACAATTTGCACTTTTTAAAAAATTTTAGGAAACACAAAAGAAAAGCATTTGAAAAAGGGGTTAAGAAGTATGTTGAATGTCATTTTTGTTGTTTTTTAGTGGGGAAAAAATGCTAAAAGAAAAGAAAACCATTCAACTTCACTACACCTCAAAGGTAAAATTGTAGAGCCTAAACAAGCAAAGCCCTTAAACTAAAAATAGTGTAGTATTGGTGACTTGACTTTCTATGAGACAAATGTCTCCAAGCTACCTTCTGTACATTAGAAGCCATATTCAAAGTATGACTTGAATTTTTGCAATGTTTACCCAACATCTTTTCAGTGGCAATAGCATCAATTGGAGAAATTCAAATATGTAGGTGGAAGTTAGGAGCTCACTTGACTTTTTGGCGCCAAAAGGCTCTATATATAGAGCTACGAACACAAAGCTTCATAAAATAATCCAATCTATCTCCTCCTCATTTCTGTGTGTATGGAGAAGAGTTATTTGTTACTTCTAAATTCTTCTCTTTTGTGAGTTGAGAGTATACACCAGGAAAATACTTTAGGTACTTTGGATGTATTTGGAACTTGGTTTTGAGTGGGATCTTACCACTCTTGTATCCTTATTATTTGGGATTTTGATTGAGTGGAGTGTGCCCACTTTTGTATCTCCATCATATTTCCATAATGAAATATTTGTTTGTCGCCTTTGTTGTGGACGTAGGCTTTAAGCTAAGCGAACCACGTTAATCATTTTGTGTCATCTCTGCTTTATGCTTCTGATATTTGTTTCTGCGTACTCATTTTGTGTCTTTGGCCTACCATTTCACAACAAACTGGTATTAGCGCTCATAAAGAGTTCTGGAAAAATTTTGGAATGTGGAAATGTTGAACACGTTTGGTTAAGTGACAAAGTGTTTTGCTGAAGGTGGAGTTTTGAGAGGCAAAGATGCCTTTGTTGTGCAAGCATGACTTGCTTAGTTAATTTTGTGATGCCTGACCTTTGATTCAAGTTTAGGTAAACTAGTGTTAGGTTTAGTACTACTATTCAAGGATTAAGGGTGTTGATTCTAATTTGTGGAACCCAAATGTTGTTTCATCAAGAGATAGTTTGGGTATTTAAGTATGCCTATTGGGCATACCTGAAGGCGACTTTGATAATCTAAGACTTGATGGAAAATCAAGCCAAGATGGAGATTTGTAGTATTAGCGGCTTGACTTTCCTATGAGACAAATGTCTCCAAGCTACCTTTTGTGCATTAGAAGCCATATTCAAAGTATAGCTTGACTTTTTGCAATGTTTACCCAACATCTTTTCGTGACGGTACATCAAGTGGAGAAATTCAAATATGTAGGTGGAAGTTAGGAGCTCACTTGTCTTTTTGGCACCAAAAGGCTCTATATATAGAGCTACAAACACAAAGCTTCAGAACAACAATCCAATACACCTCCTCCTCATTTTCTGTGATATAGAAGAGTTATTTGTTACTTCTAAATTCTTCTCTTTTGTGAGTTGAGAGTATACATGAGGAAAATACTGTTAGGTATTTTGGGTGTATTTGGACTTAGTTTTGAGTAGGATCTTACCACTTTTGTATCCCTATTATTTGAGGTTTAGGTTGAGTGAAGTATGCTCATATTTGTATCTCATCATATTTCCATAGTAAAATATTTGTTTGTCGCCTTTGCCTGTGGATGTAGGCTTTAAACCGAACCACGTTAATCTTTTTATGTCATTTTTGTTTTATGCTTCCGCATATTTATTTCTGGACTAATTTATTTATGTCTTTTAGACCTGTCATTTCACAACAAAAAGAAAGGAAACAAAATGAACAATAAGAGAAGAACAAAGCTGACCACAAACTAAAAAGATAAAAAAAAAAAATAATGCTACACAAAAAGAGAAAGAAAAAAAGACTAAATACCCAAATAGGTCCCTTAGGTTTGTATTGGGGGACAAGTTAGTCCCTTAGGTTTTGAAAATCTCAAATTGATCCCTCGTGTTTCAAAAGGGGACAAACTGACCCTCCGTACAATTAAAAAAGGACAAATTGGTCTCCCCAACTTTTATCTATAATAGCCTATGAAGAAGCATAAAAGGGGTAGTCTGGGTCTGGCATCCAAGCTCCTACATGGTTCAAATCCTCTTCCCCCTACACCCACACAAGGATGGATCTCACACTTCCACTCTAAAAGCTTTCTCCCTATCCCTCATCATCCAGCCTTGGGGAGCTCTTCATGTCTTCGCAGAACAATATTGAACCCCCCCTAAAACCCCAAATAAATAGATTGGAACAAAGAAATCTACCAAATAAAATGACAAATATCCATTATGAAAATTTTCAAGCATCTAAATATAGTTACATTGCATGAGGTATGCATAGGGTGTATAGATATCCAAGTACATTTGCATTTTTCATGTGCTTTTCAGATGTTTTGGCAAGTTTGGTTTCGTGTTTTGAAGCTTTCTGAGTCTTCTATCAAGCTTTATTTGAGTTAAGTTTTTCAATCTTGGCCTTTTCAAATATTTGTATTATCATTTTAAATTTTGATTTAAATACTTTGTTGTTGCTTTTAGTTTTGTATATTTGTTCCCTTATTGATATGTTCATTGTTATTGATGTGATAGTTCTTGTTATCTTAATTGATGTGTTCATTGATATTTCATTTCTCTTGATTATGTAACTAGTCGTTTAACTTGGATGCAGGGTATATTGAAAAATAATTTGTTGGCCGTTACTAAAAAAATAACAATTTAATTAAATATACATTATCATAAATTGAATATATAAATTAATTTTAAAAACAAGTTAGTTAAATAATTAAATAATGAACAAAGTATAAAAGAGTATCATAAAATTTAATATCATTTGGACAATTGTATTCAATTAGAGCACAAAATTCATCTATAAAATCATATTCAAAATTGAGACAATAAAATTGTGTAACTAAATTCAAATTAATTAAATCTAAAATTAAAAAAATTTAATACAATAATAGTATATAAAGGCAAAAAATGGAATTGAGCTTTACAATCTTGATTCAAATTTTGAATTAGCAACCCATAATTGAAAACATAATTATAAATATTTTGTACATTGGATTTTTTTTTAATTGAAATATATCAATAAGTTCATACTAAGACCATTACATTCCAATAAAATCATTAGTATTGATAACCAATATATATACATATATAATCTCCAATATTTTATAAATCTATAGCATTAAAACTATCTATACTAACTATCAACATATCTAGTAGCTATGTCATTCATATTGTTTTAGCATCAATCCAAAAAAGATTATAATCCTATGCTTCTAAACTCCATTATCATATGGAATTAGTCATATCACTTATAGCCAAATTAATGTCCTTCTTAACTATAATATTCTTCTTGGAATAACTTGTACAATTCAATGTGTTTATTGAAGGATGTTTCTGATCACATAACTTGTCCCTCTAATCTTGAACTATTTTCAAAGCTTCTAAAACAATAGGTGAATACAATTCAAATGTGATAATGAACAAAAAAATAAACACCTAAACTAAAGAAAAATATTAAATATATAACAAAAGATGAAAAATATAAATGTAATAATAAAAAGAAAATATGTAAACTGATGGTGGTAAAAATTATTGTAAATTAAAATAAGGTATACTACTTATCCTTATCAATTTTGATGACATTGAAAATTGTCTTTTTCCCATTTTCTCGATAGATATAGAACTTTGAATTTTTATAACTTAGGATATTTATAAGTGAAGAATTCTAACATGAAATTAGTATGACTCATTGTTAGAACTGATATGGGAAACCATATTAATAGATTAATTAATATTATATTACTATAGATTAATACTAATTATATTATTGTATATAATAAATAGAGGACCATTCTATTAGTTGCAAATATAAAAAAAAAAAAGAATTATTATTTGAGTTTGTATTATTGATGAGCCATAGAAAGATAGGTATTGATATAGTGACTAGTGATTGTAGGAAATATAAATTATTATGATATTGTTATTATTACAATTATAGATATATTGTAAAATTATATGCATTAATTTAAAAAAGATTTAAATTTTATATCAAAATATGTGTCGTTAAATGTATTTTTACTTTTGAAAGAAATTTTTTTCTAAAAAATTTAAAATTACCAAAAACTAATAACTGACATTACAATTATTATTTAATATTCCTAAATATTATATATATATATATATATATAGCGAGGTTTAACATTTTTTTAAACATATTTTAGATGAAGATTTGCTTATGAAATTATATGATGCATCATTTGGACAAATATTTAAATTTTAATTACAATGAATTAAAATTTTGAAATAAATAAATTATTATGTTTATTATTTAAATGATAGTATGTAACATTCGCCGCATTATGGACTCGCCCCACAAATTAATACGGGTATTTTCAACGTGCTTGTCTTCACTCACACGCTTTCTAGGAAAACTTCCCAGGAGGTCCCATCAAAATTACCCCAAGTCAAAGCACGTTTAACTGTGGTTCTTCGTGATAAACTAAAAGAAAGATGCATCTTTGTGGCATAGGTAGTACCAATCAATTCATAAAGTCATCATTAACTGTATAGTCTCATACCTATACAACTTAGGATCCTTTCATTCGGTGTTTCCGATTCATGTACCCCTCG
This sequence comes from Dalbergia oliveri, assembly GCA_030441495.1. Taxonomy (NCBI): domain Eukaryota; kingdom Viridiplantae; phylum Streptophyta; class Magnoliopsida; order Fabales; family Fabaceae; genus Dalbergia; species Dalbergia oliveri. Next base: position 6,757,794 of record JAMLFY010000016.1, read on the forward strand.
TTGGCAGAAGCCGCTTCCTTCTTATTCTCTTAATTACTCTATCGGTTACATAGTACAAATATTTAAATATTTAATTAGATAGTGATAAGTTTTAAAGATATTTAATTTTTGCATTACAATCTTACTATTAAATGCTGATGATTATCAGGGATATTCTAATACTATGTAATAATTATAGTTTTATTTTTCAAAAATATAATTAAAAATTAACTTCATAAAAATTGTGGGCACTAAATTATTCTTGTTGAGACACGTGAAAAACTTTATCTCATAAGAGTCTGGAATATTAGTATTATAGATATAGATAGATGACTCTCAAATATTATAATAGTGGATTAATTTTCACATCATATAACAAGTGTAATGGTTTTTAGGTATCTCCTTATTTGTTTTTATATATTTATTTATGACCCATTTTTTTATCAATAATAGATAAAATATTTAAAAACTTTTAAAAAATAGAAGAGATTGATGATGAGATTTAAAATAAATAAATTATTATGTTTATTATTTAAATGATAGTACAAATATTTAATTAAATAGTGATAAGTTTTAAAGATATTTAATTTTTGTATTACAATCTTACTATTTAATGCTGATGATTAACAGGATATTCTAATAATATGTAATAATTGTAGTTTTATTTTTCAAAAATATAATTAGAAATTAACTTCATAAAAATTGTGGGCACCAAATTATTCTTGTTGAGACACGTGAAAAATTTTCTATCATAAGAGTTCTGAATATTAGTATTATAGATATAGATTATAAATGACTCTCAAATATTATAATAGTAGATTAATTTTCACATCATGTAGTAAGTGTAATGATTTTTAGCTGGTATCTCCTAATTTATTTTTATATATTTATTTATGATCAATATTGTTTTTTTTATCAATAATAGATAAAATATTTAAAAACTTTAAAAAAATAGAAGAGATTGATGATGAGATTTAAATAAATAAATTATTATGTTTATTATTTAAATGATAGTACAAATATTTAAATATTTAATTAAATAGTGATAAGTTTTAAAGATATTTAATTTTTGTATTATAATTTTACTATTAAATGCTAATGATTATCAATGATATTCTAATAATATGTAATAATTATAGTTTTATTTTTCAAAAATATAATTAGAAATTAACTTCTTAAAAATTATGGGACGAAAATTATTCTTGTTGCAACACGTGGAAAACTTTCCCCATAAGAGTCTGGAATATTAGTATTATAGATTATAGATTACTCTCAAATATTATAATAGTAGATTATTTTTCACATCATGTAGCAAGTGCAAAGGTTTTTAGCTGGTATCTCCTTATTTGTTTTTATATATTTATTTATGACCCATATTTTTTTCCTCAATAATAGATAAAATATTTAAAAAATTTAAAAAGATAGAAGAGATTGATGATGAGATTTAAAATGAATAAATTATTATGTTTATTATTTAAATAATAGTAAAAATATTTAAATATTTAATTAAATAGTGATAAGTTTTAAAGATATTTAATTTTTATATTACAATATTACAATTAAATACTGATGATTATCAATGATATTCTAATGATATTATAATAATATGCAATAATTGCAATTTTATTTTTCAAATATATAAATAGAAATTAACTTCTTAAAAATTGTAGGCCTAAAATTATTCTTATTGTGACACGTGGAAAACTTTTCTCATAAGAGTCTTGAAATATTAGTATTATAGATGATTATCAATGACTCTCAAATATTATAATAGTAGATTAGTTTTCAGATCATGTAGCAAGTGTAATGATTTGTCCGTATCTCCTAATTTGTTTTTATATATTTATTTATGATCAATATTTTTTTTTATCAATAATAGATAAAATATTTAAAAAATTTAAAAAAATAGAAGAGTTTGATGATGATATTTAAAATAAATAAATTATTATATTTATTATTTAAATTATAGTACAAAAATTTAAATATTTAATTAAATAGTGATAAGTTTTAAAGATATTTAATTTTAGTATTACAATATTACTATTAAATGCTGATGATTATCAATGGTATTATAATAATACATAAAAATTGTAGTTTTATTTTTTAAAAATATAATTAGAAATTGACTTCATAAAAATTGTGGACCTTAAATTATTCTTGTTGCGACACATGGAAACTTTCCCTCATAAGAGTTTGAAATATTAGTATTATAGATTATAAATTATAGATTTTGTGAGCTTTTCACCTACTTGATTTGTTTCGAAATTTCTTATTGAATTTTTGTTTAAATACTCTGACCCCTTCAATGTGCCACTGATACTAAGATATAAGTTTGAGATAATTTAGACCATGCAGGTTTGATGAGTTCAACCTTAAAAAGACAGAGGCATAAGGAGGGGGACTAGGCCCCAAATTCTGCATATTTATTGTATGATTATATATATATTTTTTATATTATGGTCTTTCCAAAAAATTTAGTCATCTCTATACATAATAAATAATAAAAGCCTTTTGATATAATACATATGATATAAAAGTATCAAACATATAAATTTTTTTAGAATATATTTTTTAAGATTTTTTTTATTAAAACTCATTTTATCAACTTAGTAGAGTTTCTACTAACTAGTTTGTTATTTATGATACTCTATTTTGATGTTAAATAATACATTGATATATTTTATATTGAACCTAAGAAATGTTTAAGAAAAAAATTATTGACTCTTTTGTTAAAAGAAGAGAGAATAAATAATAAAGTAAACTCTAATTTACCAATAGTTTATATAAAAAAACACTATATAGTGACTTATTTTATACTTTCTATATGATAATTTATTTTATTTTATATTATTTATGTTAACTAATTTAGTCTCTTTCTCCAAAATTTCTGACTCCACACTGTTTAAAGAGGTACACCAAGGAGAATTTAGTTCTTTAAAAATCCACTCCAAGCCTCAAAATATGGCATAAAGAGTTACCTATAAGGAGTAAGGAATACTATAGAAGGCTCTGAGAATTTGCTCTGTCATAATTTCTATAGCCGCAAGAAAAGCCACGACCTAACAAAAAAAAAAGCACAACACAGGAGCATAAGAGACATGAAAAAATTGAAAATTGATCAAGGCTCCCTAGAATTATGATATTACATATTTTCCCATTTGCGTAGATATCACAGCATAAACCTTTGAGTTTTCAACAGTCTTATGAAAGGGCACCTCTAACTTACAATATAACTCTGCAAGCCTGCATATAACAATAAAAAGGAAAAAAAAAATGTAAATTAGTGAGTTGTCAGGTAATGTGTTTTTTTATTCATGATATTGGAATATTATGACTTGATTCATTATATCGCATGCTTAATTACCTTATATGTTTCCAAATTTTAAGTATTAAATCATCATGGTTGAACACCTAATATCTATCTGTATAGGTTATGTTGTTGCTACCTACTAATTTGATGGTTGCAACTATATACCGATTCATCTCTTTCCTTTTTTTTCAAAACCCAAGTAATAATCATTTTTTTTTTGTCAACAAGCCCAACAAAAAAGAACGATTGTAATGCTGTGCAACAAAAGTAAGTTGGGGAAACATACCCAAACCAAACACTCTCTTTAGGGGTGAAAGTAGGTTAGGCTAAGCTAGACTTTGACTTAAATAGCTTAACTTGTATTACCAAAAGGTAGTCTAAGTCTGACCAATTACCTGACATAGGCTTATTTTATGGCCTTAATTTGACCTTTTAAAATTCTAACATAACCTAAAAGCCTATTTGAAGACATTTTTTATTATAAAATTTTTAGGCAAATTATTTTACCTCCTAAAAGTTGGTAAAATTCACCCAACTCTTCTGTATTTGTTCAAACATCTAACCTCCTTAAATGTATTGCTCATTATACGATAGAAGTGAGATAGTGTAATAATTTTACAAATTAAAGGAAGGCCGGTGTAATGATTTCATAAATCTAGAGTTCTAACAAATTGTACAAATAGAGAAGAGGTGGGGTGAATTTTATCCAATTTCAAACGAGGTTAATGTAATTTACCCAAATTTTTTAAAAAACCAAAATGTAAACTCTTAAATAAGTCAAATGACTTCTAAGCATATAAAAAATATGTAAATTTAAATTGACTAAAGGCTTATTAATTATATTTAAAAGTATATTTTTAAATAGATTAAAATGTTTATATTATCATTATATTTTAAAATTATAATATTATTAATAATCATATAACTAGGTGAACCTGTTAGGCCTAAGAGACTATTTCTATTACCTGAAATATGGTTGTTTAGGTAAAAAAACTTTTTAAAAATTCTAGGCCCGAACTTATTTACTAAAGGGCTGCTAGGCTTAATGTTAGGCAAATGCAAAAAGCAAGTTTGGCTTCTTCACTCCTAACTTCCATGTATATGTTTTCTTTAAAACACACAAAATAAAAAGACAAGACTGGCCCAACAATAAGAGTTTTCAAAAAAGAACAAAACCGAAGTAAAAAGCAAAAACAAGATAAAAAAAAAAAAGAAGTAAAAAGCAAAAAGAATGAAATAACAAAAAGAAAAACATGTGACCCGAAGAAAAAAACAAAAAAACCATAACAGCAAGACAAAAGGACAATCAAGAACATAACCAAAAAAAACAAAAAATAAATAAATAAATAAAAGAAAAGCAAGAACGGAAACCTTAAAATTTGGAAAACCAAGAAGCAAAGAGGAAAGGGACAGTGATCACAGTGGACAACAGAAGATGGGATAAGGCCGACGGCCGACAAGGCGAGCTGACGCGGGCACGGCGCGGCGGTGGTCCGAGGATGAAAGAAGCTGCGGAGGCGCGGCGGTGGTGATGGCTGTTCGCGGTTCATGATGCTTATTATTATTTTTTTCTTCTCTCTCTTGTGAATCTTTTGTTCTACTGGATAATGGTTTGGATTATGGTGTGTTTGGTTTAGGTAGATTTTCTGGCTTGAATTTGTTTAAAGAGAATGCATGGTTCTGTGTCTACATGTTTTTGCCTATTTAGGTGGACTTACATTGTTTGTGACTTTGTGTTTGTGTTACTTCCTTCCTTCTTCCCTGCTCTTCTTATTTTCACCTCTGCCCAGCCATGTTGACTAGAGTAATATTATTTTTACTCACTATGTAAGATATTATTTCACACTTATATCTATTATTAAATTGGATGTAAATCCACTTAGTTTGGTCTCACATCCTATCCAATTGAATAAATCTCTTTGTATACATCTCTTTCTTTATATATATAATGAACTCATATCAAAAGTCAATCGTCATCGACAAATACAGTATGGATAAATAGGATGTTGGAACAATTAGAATAGTGGGAATCACCTCTCTTTATTAAGGATTATTTCCAATAGTGGGTCCAAGACTAGCATTTTTAATGTTTCATAACACATTAATATTTATCTGAGGACATGACCAATGTCTTGTCAGATCACATTAATACTTTATCAGTTGGGACCATGTCAAATATCTTTTCATAATACATTAATAATTTATCAGTGGGACCCTCCAATGTCTTTTCATATGTATAACTTAATACTTTCTTTTAACGTAGATACATATAATGAAATGATACATAACATATACGTCGTTTGGTTTTATACGGTAATAATAAAATTAGTTTGTTGATCATTTTAGAAAATAAATAATTTATTTAAATATATTTTATACAAAATTGAGTATATAAATTTATTTTAAAAATAAGTTAATAGTTAAATAATTAAATAAATTAACAAAATATAAATGTGTTATTCTATTTTATATTTTATTTTGAATATCATGTTTATAAGTTTGAAAAATTCGATAAATAACCTATAACAATAAAGAGCCTACTATTTTATGAAAATTTTATACATTTGGAAAGTTGAAATTGTTGAATAATAAAAGAGAATAAGGAGATAATTTTATTATATCATGAGTTATTTATAGGGATGACAATTAATATCCATGAGAGAGAACATGTCCTATGCCCCCGTCCCATTTAGAATTTTGCATCTCATCCCCTATCCTTATATATTTTAGTAATGCAACATAATCCAAACCAAAAAAATAAAAAATGAATACATAATACAAATCCAATATAAATAATTGAAAAAATAAAGATGTGTTATCTTTGTCCATACCCCGTTTAACAAATGGGACTCCACCCCATGAAGATAAAATATGTCCCTATTCCCATCTCTATTGTGGGTAATCTCGTCCCACGTGTACTTATTTCAATTTTTTTTATCACCTCTAGCCATTTATATCTTTTTAATAAGTTAAAATATTTTATTTTTAAAAATATAAAAATATATTTCCTAATTAATAAAAAAATTATTAAATTTAATTTATGTGATTTCAATTACACCCAATTTCCTTGTATATACTTTTAGTAAATTAAAATATCAATTTTAAAATATATGTTATAATTAATGTGTTATAATTAGTAAAAAAATCACATATAATCTTAGTTTATGTCATCTCAATTATTGGAGTAGTATATCAATTACACAATTATTTTCAATAAAAAATGATGTAATTATTTAATTTTTTTAAATAATTAGTATCATTATCAAAGAAGTATAAATTGTGGGATTGTTTATTCAAATATTTTAATGCTGAAAAATTTCAAGTCTTGTTTTTCAAAAAAATTAATATGAAACAATTGTGGAATGGATAAATTAGAATGTTTAGGTTGTAAAAAATTAATATGGTATAGTGAGCAGGTAGATATTATTTTTTTAAGATTTTCAAAAGCTTTACATTTACAATTAGAAACTTCTCCTCCGCCAATCCCAATCTACATTCATGGGTTTCTATTTCATTCGGAGATTTGAATCCTATGATATTCACATGTTTATTAAAAAAATTTCAAAATACTTTGAAATTCAAAATATAAATATCCATAATAGCAAATACAACTAAGACAACATAATTCAAATTAAAAATATAAATATATACATGATGCAAATTAAATCCAATAAAGATAATTAAAAAATAAAAGTGTGCTAAGATTTTCTTGTTGTCATTAATTATTATAATTATAATAGTTTTGTTATCATCAATACGATAATTATAATCATTAATTATAAGATTTATTTGGTAACATAATTATAATGGCTTTGCTATCTTTAATACTATAACTATATATATAAAATTTTAATTTTATAATATATTCAATTATCATTTTGTTTATATTATTTGTTATTTGTTAAATAATTTTGGTTGAACTATTTTGTTAAATAATTTTAATGAAGAGAGATATGAAGTTATGATTAGAAAAAAATAATTAATAATTGGAAGGTAAATTAAATTCAAAAAATTATTTTAAATATTAAGATTATGAAAATGGTGGGAGCATAATTTTCTTGTGAATGACACATAAAAAACAATTCATCTTATGAATCTTAATTATTAGTATTATATATAGATTATAGATTATATTAAATTCTTCGAAAAAACATTAACTATGATATAAGTTTTATTAAAATATCAAAACTTATATAGTATAACATGTATTATTATATTTTTATTATCAATATCATTACAGTATAATGTGGCAAATTTTATATAGTATAATAATTTTTAATAAATTATATATTATACAAATTAAATCTGACATGTAAAAATAAAATGATATGTAATTAATGTTATTCTTTAAATTTTTAATTTAAATTTGAGAGTGATTGATTGATCATATTTATGTGTTGATTTGCAGTATTAAATTTTTAGTTATAATTTATTGACCATGATAATATTTGCTGATTTTAATTAATAAAATAATTTAAAATTAATATAACTGCTTTGTCAATGATAGTACAAATTTAAGGTTGACTCAATAATATAGATTTGACATCTCTTCTCTAAATTCATGGACCTATCCAAAACTAACATAGATTATGATTAAAAAATATATATCTCATTAATTTTTACAATATATTGTTCCAAGGATTTAATTTTGATGCATGGTTAATGTAAAAAGATATTTTACATAGATATTCAATTATATGAAATTAAAGTATTCAATCGCTAATTACCATATTTAAATGTAATTGAATATAACAAAATAAAAAGAATATCATATTTAAATCATATTGAAACCCTAAAAAACCTCACGAATCCCATTTAAAATAAGTGAATAGCTTTCATACTTGAAAATTTCATATTAAAATTAAATAATAATAGAGTATATGTGAGTTTATAAAAAATACTAAAGCATTAAATATAGAAAATTCTATGAATTTAAGTCAATAATATATCATACTAAATATTTTATATTTTTAAAAGTAAAAATATATTTCAAAAGTTAAACTAAATTATTTAAATCAGTATTAAATTAATTCCATAAGATTTTAATTTATTTATCTTGATAGGCATGTTTTCAAATAAAACATATAATTTTAAAATATCCATCTATTATTTATGATTGACATAATTGCGATAGCTTACTTTAATTACAAATTGATAATTACATATTGATTGAAAACTATCATATAAGTTAATTTCAAATTATGCATTCATTGATAATATATATAATGTGTTCCGTATAGAACTATAATACATTTGAAAGAAACCATGACTATATATTGAGCCAAATAATTTTTTGATAAATAATCTAAATAATATAATCATAAAAAAATTTGAAATGTATTGGAATGAAAAGTACTATTTCATAAATTTAAAATATAGAATAAAAATTTACAAAGTCAATCAACAAAAAAAATAAAAATTACAAACTGATATTGTAATATCTAATAATGGGTTTTGAAATTGGGTTATGAAGTAGCAGTGAGATTATGATTTATAATTGATATCTCATAATTAATAATTAATTATGATTGGTGTGATTGGTATTTATCAATTAAGTGTAATTAACATAGATTGAGCATTGAAATTTTAAATGAAAATTGTGGATCCTAAATCGCTCTGAAGTGACATATATAAAAGTTTCCTCATAGGAATCTAAAATATTAGTATTATAGATAATGACATTATACATCAATCCATAAAGTAGAACCACGTAATCCCTCAATAAACAAATAAGACCGAATTACTATGCATGCAATCTAGCACCAGACATTTAATTGCATGTTTATGCTCATATCATCGGTAACATAATATCCCTTTCATATATTTCATATCATGCAATCATTTTTCTTAATCATAAACAATCATAGTTGTCATAATCATCATCATTTCATGTCAATCATACTTTCATAAGCTTAGTTACACAAAACACAACACCTAGCACCACTTGCAGTTCATTTACTTTATCGATATAATAAAGATAGCAACTTTCCAAAAAATTGGTTTGAAAAATAAATCTAAAAAAGGTTACTAAATGGCATGATAAGTTTCTGAAAAAAAAAAAAATTGGGATGTACTTCAACATGTTAGGATTCATGTGTAGAAAATTTGGATAAAAAGGAGATCTTAGATGAGGTTTTGAAAATTGTAAAAATTTGGTGCACATAATACTTTTTCTAGCACTATCGAACCAATTTTCATGAATTTTAGACTATAGCAAACCACTACAGAACTTTCTACAAAAATTCAGAGGAAAACCTCAAGTTGTCAATGACACCATAGAAAAATTTCAACTTAAAATTCCATTGTTTGAAAGAGTAACAAAAATAGGAAAATTTACAGCTTGCTAAAACAAATGCAGAGTGCTTACAAGGACAATCTTGGTTTTACAATTTTTAAGAATAGGAAATGACCATGTTTTCTCTCACTTACATTGACCTCCAATGTGGTTTAGTAAAATTCATCCCTCTATTTATAAAATTTTTTCTAGAGATCTTAAGTTTATGAAATCATTACGCCTTCTCTCTAGTTTGTAAAATTATTACACTACCCTCCTTTGCACATTAAATGGTACATTTATGGGAGGTTAATGTTATCCACACAAATAAAGGGTAATGGGTAAATTTCATTAAACCTAGGGGAGATAAGTGTAATATGTCCCAAAATAATTTGTGGGAGTAGTTCCACATCACCCCATAAAAATTCTAGCTAAAAATCTCATTTCCAGGTAAATTTAAAAATTCATGCCATTTTAGTACCAAAGCATAAAATCAAATTTCAACAAGTCACACAATTTAGCAAAGTGATCTTAAGGGCTTCCTAATCAACACAACTCATCCTTATGTTAATTACTCCTTCCATTCCTTATTAATAGTCGGGGAAAAACCGTGTCATTTTGGTATATTAAAAAATGAATCTATCTAGCAATAATTTGTTAATACATTAGCTTTTTAGTGTTCCAAATTGGCAATTTTCCCCATGACTATTAAATAAGGAATGAAGAGAGTATAACTAAAAAAAAAACCAATCACTTTCATTCCAACACAGGATTTTCAGCCACACTTTATTCTAAAACTGTAAAACTCTTATTCCAAAATAGAAAATTCATCAACAGAAATTTTAGCAATTTAGAAAACTTCATTGAATTGATTAAATGGATAGAAACTTAAAGAATGCAAGTATAAATCCCTACCTGATTGTAGATCAAAAGAGGTTAGGGACTTCTACAACTCAAAGAAGTGGATCCAAGCAAAAATCTTCTCCATTTATCCATGTGTAACCTACAGCCTCCCTTCGTGCACCTTGGGATGATTTTTGTATCTTCAAAGGTGGTGACATTTGTGTGTTTAGCGAGTGTATGGATCGATGATTTGTAATCCTCACATTGATTATTGGGAAGGTATTTGGGAAAGAATTAATGGAGTGGTTTGAAGAAAAAGGAAAAAAATATGACGGAGAGGAAGAGAATGGAGGAGGAGGCTGAAATTGCAATCATCAAGAGAAGGGAGTGTACTTACTTTTCCTTATATAGTAAATGTGATCAGGGTTTATGTGTGTGTCTCCCTTTTTTTTCTTTAATACAAACTATTTGGATAATAAATAACCACCCAAGTTTAACTTTAAGTGTAATATTTGTTTTTGTCTTTATCTTTAGTATACGTCTATTCCTACTATTATTTATTTTTAATATTTGATTATTATACTTTATATATATATTATGTATTAATATTACATTTATATATAGTTTAAATTATTTTTTCAAGTTCTTTAATTCTGCAAACTAATTAATTTGATGAAATTACTACATTATTAAAATTAAGACATTTGACAGGAAAGTCTTGATAAATTTATAATTGTAGCTATACTTGTTTGAATTTTTGCTAAAAGGATTGTTAGAAAATTGAATGTGATTCAAATTTACCTAATATATAGTATCTCCTCTCTTTTTTCTTTTTGCTGCTTTGCAAGAAGGGCGAAGCCCAATAATGGTATCTCTTTCGTTGGGCACATATGACATATTTGAGTGATCCTTTTCTTTTTCCTTTATAGCCTATCAATTCCAGTGTCTTTGTGGTAGGCATGTGCTGCCGGGTCACTCTTGTGGTTGAGATCCAAGACAGTTGATACTTGGTTGAAGCTTTATGGCTTATTGAATCTAGTGTGTTTACGGTTGTTTCTCCAGGCAGAATTTCCCAAACTCTCGAATGCTAACTTATAATTGCATTTTCAATATGATAAATCAGGATAATGCATATTGGCATAGTATCAAGGAGGTTGACAACTGATGAGTAATATTTCTCTAATTTTCATAAACTAGGTTACTAATCTCACAGAGTGTATCCTGAATTTACTAGGTGACACTAGTAGAAATCTTTGGGTATGAACCTCATTACAAGCAAAAATGTTATTCAAATACCCAAAAATGGATATCTATTGGACACCAACTTAACAATTATTGGATTTGATGTTATAAATAGAATATGTGATCCACCATTATATTTAATAGTTATTAGGTGGTGTGTCCACAGACACCCACTTTCCTGTTTGGATAGCACCACTCACCATACAAGATAGGTCATTGTGGACAGTTTCTTTTTCTTTCTTCTAAACAATTGAGGAACTCATTATATGCTAGTACACTTAAAGCTCATTTGAGATATGTTTTGGCTAAAATTGACCCTAAAACTGAACGTCAATTCTACAAATTTGTATTGAAATATAAACAAGAAAACTAAAAGCCGATGTTGATAGTTAATCAATTATTGAAATAATTGGCTCTATACCTATGTATGCATATGAACAATAATCCGAAGCCACTTGTCTTTTTTTAAGCCATATGTATGTGAACTCATCCCTCCATTAATTCAATTTTTTGCAACTGTCTGGGGATGATCTCCTCAAAAACTCTGACACCAACCTTGAGAATGATGAAGAATTGTTCTGTAACAACTGAGTTGGATGATCAAACTCTGCAATTGTCCCTGTACACATCAGAGTAATAATATCCTATCATACTTGGTGAAACTTAGAAAAAGCTACATTCAACCTTAGACCATGCATTGCCATTATGATATATATGCTTAATGCTTTCCTAGGTTTCATTATCACTAATGTTATGATCACATATATTGAAATTACAAACTCAATCTTCAAGTACCTTCATCAAGGACCAAAACCAAGTCATTATCAATAACCGTAGGAATTCTGTGTGCTACAGTAATGACCGTGCATTCATCAGTTTCTTGTCTAATAGTCTTTTGAATCAAATTATCAGTTGCAGTGTCAATAGATGCAGTTGCCTCATCAAGGACCAAAATTCTTCTTTTCTTCAGCAGCAGCCTAGCAAGGCAAACAAGTTGCCTTTGTCCAACACTCCAATTTTCTCCATTCTCAGCCACTGCAACATTGCGAATTCAATGAATATTCCAAGTTAATAAAATAAATAAATGAAACTACAAAAAACTTCACCAGAACTGTGGAGTGGTGATGTACTTTTTTTTTTCCAACAAATAAATTTTACCTGGTGCATCAAGAAGCCTTGGATCCTGCCTTACTATTTCAGCAAGATGGCACTTCTTGAGAACCTGAAAAGCCAAGTTTTCTTAATAATGATGTAAATATTGGCATCACATAGAAAGAGTTGATAATACACTGCTTACCTCCCAAAGCTCTTGATCTGCATGTTGTTCAAGTGGATCCAAGTTAGTCCTTACAGTGCCGAGAAACAAGGTTGGATCTTGTGGAATTATACCAAGCTTCGATCTTAAATCCTGTAGACCAATCTTGGAAATATTCACACCATCAATGAGTATGCATCCTTCCAAAGGCTCCACCACTCGAAAAAGGGCTTGCACCAAAGTGGATTTCCCACTACCTGTCCTTCCCACTACTCCAATTTTCTTTTCCCTGGAAGGTGCAAGTGACCCCTTTGAGAACCATAGGAGCAGCAGGATCATACTGTATATGGAGGTTATGAAGCTCAATCTTTCCCTCCATAGGCCACTCTAGTTCAGGTCTACAATCTTGAATTATTAATGGCGCTTCACTTGGTATGTTGGAGAATTGTAATATTCTCTCAACGGATATGATCTTGTTCTCAACATTGCAAAGGTTCCATATCACCCATGCTTGAAGGACAATCAAGTTCAAACCATATGTAGCTACCAAACCACCCAAGCCTGCAAATCACAAGTAATTAATTAATTGTTGAAGGCACAAACACAAGATTTCTATTGTTAATGGTTCCAATCTTAATTATTTCTTCTGTGATTTATCAAGTGTTAGATACCAAGCATGAATTATAGAGACTAAGTACATTTCAGATATATACATATTCAGCACACGCCACAGACTACAGTTACCAAATCCTTCTTTGAGAATCATAGCATCTCAGTCAAGTCTCAAAGATCAAATGCAAATTAGCAACTTGCATTAAAAATTGATTTTCTTTTTGGTTGCAAAGACAAAACTTGAACTTGTAACTCTCCTTCCCAATGTTTTCCTTAATCACTCAAATAGAAAAACAGTCTCTCACATACATAAACAAAACTGCTATCACTACTTACTAGTAACATGAAAAGGGCATGGAGGAGCTTACTGGGATCAATGGCAGACCTCGGTAGAGTAACCAAGATGATGAGAACAAAATAAAAGACTAGATTGAAGAGAAAATTGATCCGGACCGACAACCATTCCATGGTGGCATAATTACCAAAGGCTACCGAGAGTAATCGTCAATCAGATCCTTGACTTTGGTCAAGAATATCTGCTCTTGATTGAAGCAACGAATTGTGGCAGCCCCAGCAATTGATTCTGAGAAGTGATGCAAGATCGGGGCCTTTCGAATCCCTACCATCCTGGCTAATTCCCTGGCAGTAGTTATGTAGTAAGCCTACAAGAAAAGAAACCATAACTTAAGAATACAAGTTTGAGCCATGCAAGCAATAGTGAGCACATGCCAAAAAAACTAAAATAATAATAATACTAAACTGTTGACAAAGTAGGACTCCTTCCAATACATAAAAAGAACAAAAATGTTATTCTAGCATCAAAAAGGGATACCCACTATTTCACCATTGGATTCGATGATAATTCCAACTATCTCTACTTGTTTATCACATTCGACGATAATAGAGTGATGTCCAATTAAATATCATTTTTGGATGTTGAATTAACATATTATATAAAGAACGGAACTTACCTGATACCATATGGAGATGGCAAGCACGACAAGAAAGATGAGAATGACTTGCCAGGCAACCAGGGACATTAGCATGATTATACTCAATAACTGGATAAGCGCAAAAACTAGTCCTGCTAATCTGTACGGTATGTCGGTGTCCACCGTACTTTGATCTGTAGATGACTGTAATCGTCACAAAGGAGAAAAAAGAAAGAAAATCAAAATCTGAACAGAAATGATACTAATAATAAAAGATATCAACATCAGTTTACAAAGAACAATAGTTAAACTCACCCACCCTACTAAGGATTCGGCTGGAAGGTGTGGTATCAAAAAACGACACAGGTGCTCTGAAAACTGACGTGATCATTCCTTGGAAAAGACGCTTAGCAGTCTCCTCAGCAACCACTGCCATTAAAATGGTCCTTCCAAGCATGAAGATGCAGCTACCACCGGACAAGAGAACAAATGTTCCCATAAGCTGCGCATTGGAGACCCTCCCCCCATTTGTTCTGTGGCCCAAGAAACCCAGTAATTGCTTCCCATCTGCAGAACCTGGAACAGTATCTGGCAGAGGAGAATGGCAGGAACAAGTGCTCCTTTGTAAGCAGATGTGACAAAGGCCGAGTAAACACCCCATTTCACCCTACCAGTTTCTGCTTCCTCCTCTTCTTTGTTTCTCTTCCGGATCTTATCAGCTTCAGCTTGATTCTTTTGGAGAGGCCTGCAGCTGCCAGGATCGTCTTGTTCATAGCATGGACGAATTTGGTCTACTGTTTCTTCATGAGCAGCCATTTGGCGAACAAGCTCACAATTGGGGCATGCTATGAGGTCTTTATAGCTTCCTGACTCCACTATTTTCCCATCTTTCATTACCTATCAAAAAGTACATTGATGGTGACAATTCAAGTTAAATAACACTAGTAGTAACTTCGTTTCATCAGTAGAAGACAAGTGTTCAGTTCAGTAAGCTTACCAAGATGAAATCTGCAGCCTCCAAGAATTCAAGCTGGTGGGTAGCATAAATGACCGTTTTGTCAGATAGAAGTTTCATAAGACATTTCTGCAAAAACACTTTCGATTCTTAGTGAATTACATAAATGATGAGAGTGAATTAGTCCAAGAGTGCATGAATATAAAATATATATATATATATATATAGAAGCTCAATAATCACTAGCACTACTAACCTTGAACAAATGAGTTCCGGTATGAGCATCAACAGCACTGAAAGGATCGTCAAGGAAATAAATATCTGAATCATTATAAACAGCCCTTGCCAGTTGAATCCGCTGTTTCTGCCCTCCACTTAAGTTTGTGCCCCTCTCCTCCACAAGGGTCAATTCCCCATCACCCCACATGTTGATGTCCTGGTCCAAAGCACATCCATCCAAAACACTTTCATAAAAGCCCCGATTCATTTGCTTCCCAAACAAAATATTTTCTCGTATAGTTCCAGACTGAACCCATGGACTTTGGGGCATAACTTCTGGTCCCGTTGACTTTGATTGGTGGTCCAGAAACCAATGGAATCTCACCAAGCATACAACACAGCAAGCTTGATTTTCCAGACCCTACTGACCCACAAATTGCTACCTTTTGACCCTTCTCTATCTTTAATGTTTGTGTTATTTGAATTGTTGGTTTCTTTTGGGCTTGATCACTTGTTTCCCAGGCATACTCTCCGGGCTTGACTTCAACAGCATATGATGAAGTTTTCGAAGCATGCTTGTTCACAAATTGGTTTTGATCCTCTTCATCAATCAACTCTTGGATTCGATCGACAGAAACTTTTGCTTGAGCTATCATGGAAGTAAGCTCGGGAAGATTGTAGATTGGTTCCTGTAAGATACGAAAAGTTGCTAATGCTGAAAGGACTGTGGCTGCAGTTAGTTCTGTGTTTACAAGTATGCAAACACCGAAAGTAACAACAGAAACTAAGGTTGGGGAAGTCCAGAAAAGAGTGGCCACTGCTGAGCATGTGTGGAGGTATTTCTGCAGCCAACTCTTCTCAGTGTCCCTAAGTTGGAGGAGTTTCTCTAAGAATGTCGATTCCCATGAATGCAGCTTCAATATTCTGATGTTCTTCATGGTCTCTGAAGTCATCTTGATTCTTGTGTCTTTAGCTTCCATGATCTTGGAGTGGAGAGTTTTCTGAGTATTGGCCAAAGGTATGTTACACACCATGAACAAAATGGTGACAGCAAGTGCAGCAATGGAGGGCAAGAATCCCAAGTTTATGTATAAGATCACCAAGGCCAAAATGACCTGAACTGGAAGCAACCAAACTCCATGAATGTACCCGAGGAAGTCCCCAATTCTTTCAACATCCACATTGATCAAATTTATGATTTTGCCATGGGTTGGTCCAGCACACTTTACCATCAAGGACTTTCTGTAGATTAGAGCCATGAGTGCTGCACGCACACGGATTCCAATTCTTTGAGCACCAAAGGACCATTGTCTTTGACTCAGTGACTCCACTGTCTTTGAGAGGAAAAAGGAATGCAAGAATAAGCCCCCATTCGATGCTTGAATTGCCATTATTATCCAGCAAGAAATTGACAAAGTATGTAATCAGCAGTGGACCCATATATGAGGCGATTGTGTTAACTCCTTCAAGTATAAACAGAGTAAACAAGTCAATAATACTAATCATCACATAAATGATGATGATAATAATAATAATAATAATAATAATAATAATAATAAAGTGATTTCTATGCTACCCACCCAAAATAAAAGATTCTACTTAGTCCAATAAAAATTAACCATGTGTTAATAATTTTTTTACATAAATAATGACTTGTCATTGTTGATCTAAAATTTATTTTTAAACTCATTTATTTATTTCTTTGCAATTTTAGCCCCAAAACCTTTTGATGTGGAGGTTTAGGGTTCTTAAGATTTTCTGAAAAATAGTTTGTTTAGATTATTGAAAATTGAGAAAATACTTAGTTTGATGTTTAAGCGTTTGAAAATAAGAATGGATGGCTTGGGTTTGATGTTTAAGAATAAAGAATTTTAAATTTTCTTGAATTGGTCCCAAGTTAAAATTGTAATAATAAAAGTTAAGTAGATTTAAATATAATTTTGAGATAATGACAAGTCATCATTTACGTGAGCCAACATTTAACACATGGAGAATTTGTATTTATTTTGGAAGGGTTGTAAACCCTTTTTATTTTGGAAGGGGACCATAGAAATCACAAATAAACGTACTTAAAATCCAAAGAGGAACAGTTGTAATGAGACTAGCTAGATAAAATACCGTACCTGCAAAAACTGCATTAAAGGCCAAAGATTTCCATATAGAACGGGTAATCGCTTTTGTCAAAGAAGCCCCTTCAGGATTCTGGTTGCGAAGAGATTCTTCCAAGATAGAAGAAGCATTTTCTGCCGTTTCAGAATGAGGAACAGCAGGGATGTGAGCAAGTTCAATTTTTTGAGTTCGACCCTTTCTAAAGATGGAGTTCAGCCATCCAAATGTGAGTTGGTTCCACATGCTTGCGTCTGTGAAGGCCTCTTCACCACTTTCTTCCATAGAAGATTCCAACTGTGTGTGTAGTAAGGGCTGTTCCATGTCACTGTGTTCTCTTGTGCATAAATTGTGGAGTGCATTGAAGCACAGGAACAGCAACATAGGAGATGAAACCACACCAACTATGTTATCCTCTGACAGGAAGAACCGCAAGTCCAAGGAATCAAAGTTGTCCATTACTCCCAGAGAAAATGAGAGTGTATTAATGATAGTGGCAAAGACCCACCACAGAATTAGTACAAGGGGGAGTTTTGTCTTCATCTTCACTGCATAGAATGAAACTATGGTTGCCATAACCCAAGTTAGAGCTGAGGACACAGAACTATAATGTCTTATCATAGTCCTCCTGTATTCATGGACGGCAAAAGCCATGTTCAGAAAGCTAAGAACAGCATTGGAGAGGACAGTCACAGTGGCCAAAACAGTTGGTCCCCTTTTCAGATATGCAACACCTTCACGCTTGCTGCTTTGTCTCAAACTGTGAACTAGAACCCATATCAAAATCACGTAGAAGAATGCCACATTGGCTATTCCCAGAAGAGCATCCAAGATGGCCATGATTTGAAGTCAGTTTCTATTTGCATAAATTTGTATTCTTTGTCAAAACACTGCAGAATGTTGTTGTAATGGCATCAAAGGAGCAAGAGCAAGATAGGAATTGAACTACTGATTCTGTATTTCATTCACAATGATATATACTCAATACAAAGAGCTTAGAGGTTTATATACATGTACAAAGGGCTTGTGATAGAAGACACAGATAGATATATACACAGCAGACAAATCTACACAAAGTTATAACAGAATAACAATCCTAACTGTGAGTACATAATATTCAATTCGATATTCAATTCTTTGCATGAGAATCTTTGATGAGTGAGTACATAATAATACATTGAAACTTGAAATTTCAAAGCATAATCAAACAAACCTGTGGAGATATGAATGAGGGAAGGCAAGGATGAATTTACAAGTGCGTGTTAGTAAGAGGTGAGAGTGTTGGTGGGTAGGCACTGGATATGTAGCTTTGTACAGAGATACTCTTGTACGTAGCTTTGTACGTACATGTATAATCAATGGTTTTGTTGTTTCTAAATTAAATTAAATTCATTGACAATCAAATATTGATTTAAAAAAAAAAGAAGAAACAATCGAACTGTGAAGATAGTTTTTTATATAATCAAATTTTAAAGTAATATGCTTATATAAAATTATATCTGAAGAAGTATCAAATTGTGAAAAGATATTATAACGATCATATTTGAATATCTATGTCAATTCTGAAATTATATTTTAATATTGAATTTGATATGAAATTATGAAAAGATATATATTACACTATGAAAAAGATATCAAATTATAAAATGATATTATAGTCAACAGATTTAAATATCTATGTTAATCATAAAATTATACTCTAATATCAAATTTTGCTATTAAATTATATTCAAATTATAATTCTAATATTTCTAATTTATAATATATTATATTCTTATATTCTATTCTAATCTATTTGCTAATATAAAAGCAAATAAATCTTTTATCATTTCTAAATTGAATTAAATCAATTAACAATAAAAAAATTGATTTTAAAAATAAAAAAATAAAAAAATATTATATTTTTTGATACAATCAAATTATAAAAATATGTTATAATAATCTGATTTTAATATCTATTTCAATTATGAACTAAGATTCTAATATCTAATTTGATATCAAATTATCATTATAATATCAAATATTATGATTCTCATGTACGAGGCATCGTACGTACATATATAATCACTTGAAAAATAAAAAACGTTTCTTTATTATTATTTTATTTTTCGGTAGAGTGATGACAGCTAAAACGAAAAGGAAAGTGTTTCACGTGAACAGTTCCATTAAAGTCCTCATGCATGCGGCAGAGGCACGACCAACCGAAAGAATTTTTATTTTATTATGGTCATGGCATTAATTTTTTTTTCTTGGTATGCGGCATTAATTTTTAACCAACATAAGAATCTTTCTTTTTGTGACTGGATAAAAAAAATAAAAATAAAAATGGTGACCATGATACTATTATTGAGATAATATATATCATAATCAGGACACACAAAAAAAAAAAAATACATATCATAACATTTGAAGTGTTTTATTATAAAGAAATATAAAGGTCCAAAGGAACTAAATCTGAGCATCCATTTGGTTTTACGTATACTATTTTGGTTTTTTAAATAAAATATTTCACAAACCCCTCTCTCTTTCTGTTTTGTTTGTTCGGCGAGTATTAGTTGACTGGCGGTTTAGTTCTTGCGAATAAAGCTAATGTTTCGATTGACATTTGGAATTGATCGTGAAATGAAATTGGAATTAAAATCTATAACCTATGATTTATAGGGTGCATTTGTTTCTTATTATTTAGTTAAATAATCACTTTTTTACCTAAAAAAATAACTTTTCGTATTTTGGGATAATTTTTAAAAAATAATTGAAATTTTAAAAAAATTAATTTTCAGTTTTTTTAATTATATATAAAATTTAGTCTTCATAATTACTTTTTTCAAAATTTGAAACAAACACACCTATAATCTATTAAACAACTAGGGTACGGTCTTGTCTTTATGGGGATGGGTAGAGAAATGGAGTCCTATTTATTAAATGAGGCAGGGACATGATAGCACACCTTCAATTTTTTTAATTATCTATATTAGATTTGCATTATGCATGTATTTTTATTTTTAATTTCGATTATATTACATTAGTAGTATTTATTGTTATGGATATATATTTATGTTTCAAATGCCAATATATTTTTAAAATTTTCTCTTTTTTGAATTTTTTTGATAAATTTGTGAATATGCGTAGGATTCAAATCGGATGAAGAATGAACCCTTGATGGTGATGAGGATGTGAATGAGATGCAAAATTCAAAACAGGATGGGGCGTGGGACATATCTTTTCTCTTATAGATACCCATTATCATCTGTATAAATTACTCATGATATAATAAAATTATTCACATATTCTCTTTCATTATTCACCAAATTCAACTTTAATTTTGAAATGTAAAAAATTTTCATAAAATAGGCTCTTTATTATTATAAGTCACTTAGCGATTTTTTCAACCTTATAAACATGATATTTAAAATAAGATATAAAATAGAATGACATATTTATATTTTATCAATTTATTTAATTATTAACTTATTTTCAAAATATATTTATATACTCAATTTTCTATAAGATATATTTAAATAAATTATTTATGTTTGATAATAATCAACAAACTATTTTTATTATCACACTTATCATAGGTCAGAGACGTTATAATTAATTTTGCACTCTAAGTCCAATTGCACCCTACATGTCATCATGCATGTCTTCATTTGAATGATGAAAATTTCTTATATACTCCAGGAGGATGCTGATTCTTCCTCCACTAAAAGTTTGCATCGGATCCATCTGACATTGTATATTTGCCTAAAATTTTGTGATTAAGATTGTTAGAGGAGCTAGGAAGAATTTTCTAATTTTGTGGTTAAAATATTTAGAGGTGTTTCCACTAAAGTCCTCATATATGCAGCACTGCAGAGGCATATGACACAGACGACGCATTGAATTTTATTATTGTTCTGATCATCTCATTGAGCATTGTCTGAGGTAAGAATGTTTCATTTCGGGTTAAATATAAATGCATCATTGGCTATTCCCAGAAGAACATCCAACATGGCCAAGGTTCGAAGTAAGTTCCTACTGTAGAATGAAACACTGCATGTTGTTGAAAATGCCTTATCAATATTCCATTCTTTGCATGAAATTAAAATTCTCCGAGTGAGTGAGTGCGTTATAATACATTGAAACTGAAAATATGAATGAGGGAAGGCATTGGATATGTATAGTCATAGTAGATACTCTTGTGCGAAGCTTTGTACATACATATAAAATCAATATTTTTATCGTTTCTAAATTAAATCAAATTGATTGACAATCAAATATTGATTTTAAAAATAAAAAAGAAACAAATCAAATTATGAAATTTTTTTTATGAAATCAGAATCTGAAAAAAATAAGATAACGATATAATTTGAATATCTATGGTAATTATAAAGTAATATTCTGATATCTAATCTTATCTCAAACTATAATTCTTATATCAAATTATATCGAGAGACTGAAATACAGATTTACTCAAATAATAATGAAAAAGAAGCCGATTTAGCGTTTTTTCTTTTAATGAAGTCATGTGGGCCATTTTAACGGGCTAAAAATCATAACGGGCTTACAATGTTTTTCACAGGTCCATAATCTTTCATACGTAATAACAAGAGTTTCATGCACAACACAGACATGCCTACATCTCTTAAATTTTATTTCTTATTCATAAAATTTTATAACTTTATTACGTATAATTTCTAAACTTTCATATACGTTCGAATGTTGTTTACCGACATAGTTAGGCATTATTGTTAGATTCGGTTTCAAAAATTGACCCGATCTAAAAATCAGGCGACCATTGGATTGGCTTGGATTATTATTATAATTATAATACTGCATTTAGTAATTGCGTTTTGCTTTTAGAAGAGGTTGTTGTTTGTGGATTAGATGTGTTTTTGGATATCTAAATCGAATGTATTTGAAATCTAATTGATTTTAGGATTGAAATTAAAACTGGAGAATTTATAGTTATCACAATAAGTAAGGCTTGGTTTGTTAGTGCTCTGAATTTATGTTATATGGGCCTGATGAAATATTTATAATATATTTACTACATATTGCTATTATGGCTTTTGTTGAGACCAACTTTTTACTTTTACTTTGTTTCACCAAGTAATACTATTATGGTTTGTTAAGAGCAACTTTTAAAGAAGTCTTAACAGCTCTAGAAAGGCCACAACATTATAGTGGGTTACCTTGATTGAGAGAGATTTTGATGTGTTAACTTGCAATGTGTGATTGAGACTATGGTGTGTTACTAGCATTTTGGATGAAAGTGAAAGCAAGTTACCACCCTAGTATCAACTTTGCTATTTCAACACCCACTTTCTCAAACACCCAAATACCCTATTAACAAAATATATGGATCCCACCACTTATTTTTTCTTTCAACTTATTTTCTCTCAATCACTTCTCTCATATTCATATGGGACTCACACCTATACCCATGTGGGTGTTGAAATAGAATTACTCCCCTAGCATATATATGTTGTTTTTGGTGATTGGCAAAAGGCAAAGACAAAGGTGATTCTCCCTTCCTATCATGCAAGTAACATGCCAAATCCATTTGCTATGTGTCTTGCTCTTGCATTTACTATGTGCTATAGCTTCAAATGTCACCTCTGTTTTGCTATTTTTAATTATATGTCACTTGCCTGTTGCCCATGTCTACATGGCTGATCCAAAGTAGAGTTGATGAAGTGCATACAATGCGCAATGGCAAATCCAAAGTAAAATTGATAGTGTTCTAGGCTTGGTAATATAATTGAGGAAAGTTCGTTGATGCAAATCACAATAACAAGTGATTAGGAAAGAGAAAAGCTTATCAAGTGGACATTTCTATCATGAAAAATGTTATGTGTACTCATTTGATATGGACACCATGTCAATTCACTTCCAATCTATCATTGAATAGAATGTGGATCCTTTTTAAATGGAGTCCACACCCCATTCAATAGTGAATGAAAAGTGAGTGACATGGTTTCTTATGTCAAGTGAGTATAAATAACATAACTCTTCTCTTGTATAGACCTCACAGGAACTCCACTCTTCCATATAAAGTTATTGGCTTCGTGACTCTTATGCTCATTTAATGGAACTAGGATTAATTTTATATTAAGCTGCGTAAATGAAGTGAATATGTAAAGATAAGTCCAAGATGATCTTATGTACGACACTACAATGCCGAAAAGAGGTTGGTAGCATGAAGCAAAACAAACTTCTACATTGTGTTTGTCACTTTTATAACACATTTAATCACATTCTACAAATTTTATTAAATTGCATACATTTTATGTCAATACTCCTTAGAAGGTGCCTCACGAAAATGGCCTAATTGCAATATGTATAGTCCAAACACCTACTTTAACTTCAACCAGGGAAAAAAAAATGAAAGAACTACTATAACTAGAGAGTTTAAGATGGGTATGTATAATGGCTGCTCCTTAGGTGGTGTGTCACCACCATGATGATTGGTATTATTTTATTAAGAAAAAAAGATGAAATGTCATTTTTTGTCCTCATTTATTTTTTTTTATCTTATTTCTTTCACCCTTCATCCCCATCACTCTTCACCCACTAGCCTGTCTGTCCTTTACATAATGAGCAAATTACACTAAACTTTTTTTAGATTTGGTGTAATTTACCTAGACTCTACTCTATTTGTTCGGATAATAACACTGACTTCTCTTGTATGCACTATTTATTGTTTGACAAAAGGGAGGTTGGTATAATGATCTTACAAACTCAGAATGTTGGTGTAATGCTTTCACAAACTTAGGGACCTCCTAGACCAATTTTACAAATAGATGAGAGGCAAGTTAAATTTCACCAAATCTTAAGGAGATCGATGTAATTTGCCCTTTGATACTTGGAATATCACCCAACACACAACTAGGTGAATGGAGCAAAAAAGAACCAGTGAAATCCAAAAATCAAAAACTAAACAAGATGGCCATCTAATGATGCGACACCAAACCAAAATATTTGCTAGGAAAACTTGACACCTGGATAAACAAAAGGCAACAACACTAAGAGGTTGAATCTCCATGAGGAAGAAGTTGAATAAGCCTTCCTTCTAATACCATGATTGTTCTCACACTTTTACAATGTCAAAGAGACATCGATGACACCTTATCCGAGTCATTTTAAGTTGGTCCTGCATGTGTTTTGGACCATAGCATGGTCCTTAAAAAATATAAAACATAACTTGCCTCATGTTTGCAATTAAAGTCACCTTAGTTATAGCAACTAAACAAACAAAAATGATGCACTTCTATCCAAGTCCATCAATCCTAAAGCTAAATTTGATGCACACCATCAGAGATACATCCAGTTTCTATGTTAGCATGCTTAGAAGTACATGTCCGATTAGTGTCACGTGCTCAAGCTACAAGTGGTTCAAGTTGATAAAGCTTATCATATGAAGAGGAACCGGTTGCCACTGTGGATAAGTAGATCAAGAAGCTTCGACCAAAGGAAGTGGCTTCGATGAAGGTCATTTGGAGGAACCACTCAGCGAGGATGCCACTTGGGAAGCCAAAGAAGCCATGAGGATAAAATATCCACATATTTTCCCTTTGTGGGTATGTTTTAAGATTTGGGATCAAATCTCTTTTAAGGGGGATATTATGTAATTCCTAGTATATACGTGTCGTGACCAAGTGCTAGGGTCCCAGAACCCACTCTTGTTGTCAGGTACTGAATTTTGCCAAGTCTAGATCCTACACGTCCTTTGGAGGGCTATATGATTGAACCATATTCTTGGGATCAAAAGTCCAATTGTCTAGAGGGAAAATAAGTTAAAGAGTGATTTTTAATGAATTTTATAAAACCTTTAAATGCTTCAATTTGTTTTTAGCCTACAAGTTTTGAAAATCTTGGAGATTCCAGATTTGAATTTGGATTTTGATTTGTTGGGATTTTGATTTTTATGATATTTTATTTAAATCCAAATGGGAGGTATTTTCTTATTTATATTTATGTTTTAAAGTTAACATTAACTTAAAATTAAGAAATGTAAATAAGTGAGTATTGAGACAATCCATATGTCAAATGGTAGAAAAATACAAAAGATGGTTGAATTGTTACCACCATACCTAGGATCGCTATAGTGGTGTCATAGGGCAGACACATGCGAAACGCCACCGTTTCACATAAGTGAGACCACCCCTTTTAAACACTCCAAACTCGGGTTCCTCTCAATCATGTTGAACCCTATCACTCCCAAACGCTCTTCTACTCCCTTCTTACTCAAATCCACTTCATTCCTCCTCCTCCCAAGTGATTGAAGGTAAGATTTTGTTGGTAAAGTCATGTTCTTCCTCCTCCATGTTATGGGCTTTGTTGTTTCTCTCTTTGTTGTCAAGTGAGGATGCTCCCCCAATATTGTTAGGTTTATATTTGAGCTATCCAGGGATTGTTAAAGTCTAATCTAGAGTTTTGTGATTTCAATGATGATTTTCAACTAGAGAATGAAATATATGTTTTAATGTTAACTCATGGGATCATCATTGTCAAAATGATTTTATTAAAGAGCTAGAGTATGAGTATGACTTGATCTGGAGATTTTATGAATTACCACGATGATTCTAAAAGTAAAATAATTATGTATTATAGAGTTTTATGCTTAGAGAAAGACCAGAAATAGAGTTATAGAGAAAATAACTTATTTTATGAATTATAGACTAGACGATAGCTATAGAGAAAAGAAGTGAGTTAATGGCTGAACCCAAATCGTTAACCTTTGTACCAAGTTGTCTCAGAGGACAATCTCATAGAGCAGAAAACGGAATCTAGTTAGGTATCCAATTTAGATCCTAGAGGGATCACAGAGAAAACTTGTTATGCCATGGTTGACATACATAACTAAAGAATATATTTATATTGTTAAGAAATGCACCATCAAACCCTTTTCTCTAGTAAAGTACTTTTACTTATGTTTTACCAGAGATTTCTAGTTTTATTGCCATTATATTATAAAAAATGAATATGATTTCAAAGTTATTGAATTAACCAATTTTGATGATTAATATAATTATGTATTTATTTGTCCTTGTTGTTGTCCCATGAGAAGGTTATGGGTAAAGGCCTACTCATTGAGTTTTAGATAAAATTCGCCCTCTCCCTTCTTCCATTACAGGTGCAGGAGTTGTTACGGGTTCCTCTCTTCCACCTCCTCCCTCGAGGAGAGAGATTCCAATTGGTGAGCTTCACTTTGGAAGTGAAGTATTCTTTTGCATTTTGCTTAGAGATAGAGTGCTCCAGTATACATTGTAGGGTCCAAACCATAGAAATAGATTTGTATTGATTTATCATGATTATTTTGTATTTATATAATTATGGCTTTCATGGTGTGTTTGTACAGAGCAACTCATATAGTTTATATTACATAGATAGATTTAGAGTTAGATTATGAAATTTATTATGAACTTGATTTCAAAGAGTTAGAGATTTATATCAGAGAGATGTTTTATGTTGTCTTGAAATTTTATTTATTATTATTATATGTATATAGAAAGACTAGAGGTCATGAGGCTTACGTGAGGATGGAACTCCTCACGTGCAATCATGTTCCCAAGTCGAGTTATGACACTATCGGCTCATCTAAAATGATTTCATGCTTGATTATGAGTTTAGAAATGCTTGTTTATGAATTTATGGAATGGAAAGTTTTTTCCTATATAGTTATGTATGTAAATATATCCAATGGTTTTGATTGTTGCATGAATATTGCTTTATGTATCATGTGTTTCCTTGGTTGTCCCATATGGGTGATGGGTGAGAATTCACTCACTGAATCCATTGACTCACCCTCTCACTTCCTCTCACAAGGTGCAGATATTGTTCAGCCTCCTGTTAGGAGGCCCTTCAGTGGTGAGCCTTATTTTGAAAAAAGGCTTAATCAGGTGCATGTTAGTATTAGAGTGCTCCAGGAGATGCATAGGCAGGATCTTGGTGATGTATTTATTTTCAAATTATGTATTAGATTTCAAAAGTTGAATCTTTTATGTTTATTTTTTTTAGAACTCAAGTATGTATTTGAGATGTAACTTATGATTAAAGATTTATGTAGCTAACTAGATATGCATTTGTGATTCAGTTTTCAAATGTTAAGTTAATTTTCATATTTTAAAATTTAGATTGTATGATGAGGCCGTTATGATTTCATGATTAACAGATTTGGTTAAAAGGGTTTTCAGCTTGAACATTTGATACTTCAATTTTCACGAATTGGAATATTATGTTTTGAAAGATAAATTGATATTGATTTAGAAGAAAATCTTATTTTAAATATAATATTATTCTATTATATGCATTTAGAAATAGACACGTCATCAAGAAAGCTTACGTGGGTATGAGATTCCTCACGTGCCGATCATGACCTAAGTCAGTCGTAAAGAGCTATGGGACCAAGTTGAAGAACCATACAATCAGGCATGAGGCCCTGGTCACCCTATTGATGGAAAACTGGAGAAATTACCACCTTCAGAATTGAGAAATGGAGTGTGTTTCTTGATCACTGTTGGGCAATGACAACCCCTTACCTCCACCTTTCTTGGGATGTGTAGATAGTTAGAAAGGTAGTTTCATGGAGGATTGAAAATGGTGGAGGCGGCAAGAGGGGTGTCAATGGAAGAGACGAGTGAGAGGGTTAAGATGAGCAAGCAATGGCTTCTTTGCTATGGTTGGTTGGTTAGGTTGACAATGAAGGTTTTTGAGTTGAAGTAAAGTGACTTAGAACTTAGGAGGAAAAAATGGTGCAAGGGAAGAGAAATATTTGACTCGGTTGAAAGAAGAATGTGAGGGTATTTCTAGCAAAAACTAAAGAATTGGAGTCCTTAACTTTAATTTTCACAAAAAATCAAGCAGATAACATTTCAACTGAAAGATTTTATTAATACTTAATCTAACGACTATGAGGTGAGAACCGTCACATGGTCCAAAACATTTATTGGATTGCCTTAACACGACCCGTGCTCTCCTCCACCTACACGCAATGACGGCCGCCCTACTCCCCTTCTTTTTGCTCTATGTTGCAAGTAGTAAAACTTGGGGAGCTTTTGCAAGATCTCATCCTCTCTCATTAGTCACGACGTCCTCCTTCTTAAACCCTTTAGAAGCTTCTCTGTCAATCATTTTTGTGAAGCAGGGGGGATGGCCAATAGAGGCAGTAGTGGACGATGGTTGGCGGTGGGCAATGAAGAGAGATATGAAAGAAAATAAAAATGAAGTATGTCAAAGAAATGGGTAAAAGAGGAAATCTATTATAAAATACTATTTATAAATTCTGAAATATAAATATAAATTTTAATACTAATTTATTTTAACCATAAAAAATTTTGATCAATGTTTAGATTTTGTCATCATATGGTGACAAACTCACCTGAAACCATATAAAATTTCGCCATGTATAATGCATAGAGGCGGTTTTGGATGAATATAAACCTAATATCTCATATTTACATATATTTTACTGAAAAAACAAACTTGGGTTTCATCTACTTTGGTTAATATGTACTTATCTTTTGATTTTACTAACTTTGTTTTGATTATACTCAAGTTAAAACTATTAGATTTTATCCAAATTTTTTTCAATGTATTTTGTCTATCTATTTATGTGAATTGTGATGGATCCAGAAAATATAAATAATAATGGCAAAAATAATATAGATGCATAATAAGAAATTTCATATAAGTTTTATCATAGTATGGGGCCAAAATAAAAAATAGAATGGGGACTAAATATATACTTCTCTATACAGCTCTAAAACAATTCTAAAAGTTTTGTGGAGGCATATGCCCCCAATATCATATGAATGCATCCGTCCCTGTCTGTGAACACTTGAATGAGTTAGTAATGGGTTCTGCGTGATTATTGGTATGGTTCTAACTCTAGAATTCCAGAAATATGATATGAGCAAAAGTTGCTATAGACAAATTTTTCCATAAACTATGGATTGGGAGTCTCCAAAAGCAAAACTAGATATGCTACATGTAAATTAGGGAGGCTTCTAACATGGTCTTAAAGAGTTATGAATCATCATGTTCCTTGTAATTTAATGGGTATATCTACAATATACCAATTACCTAATATACACCGTAGCAATTCATTACTTTTAAATAGTTTCAGAATTTGATTAATGTATTTTAAAAGTGATTAAACTTTATCTTCTGAGTGATTCTAGAATATTCCATAAAACTCTGATGTTTCATTAAATTCAGCACCATCCACAGATAAAAATTTTGTTTAATTTCAGAATTATGCACAACATTTTATAACTTTAAAGGAGTTAAATTCAAATTTTTTAATTATTGCATCATGAATAATCGATATATCGATACACCATGCTAAATCTCATTCATTAGACTAAAAGGAATGTGATGATCCATGGCGTACTCTTCAAAGACCATGTTGAAATCGTCACGTGAATTAGAGACTTGTGATGGTAACACCCTTGAGGTTCAGTAACTGGTATCATATGTCAATTCCCAATATTCAGCTGCGATAATACTTGTCCTTGAGGTTCAACGTGCTTGGTATCATATGTTTGTAAACACCATATTTTATCCACACACTTTTGGCTTTATTTTTATTTTCAAAAATAAAAAATGTCTCATTCAAAAAAAAAAGCCATTCCCATTTTTTAAGTCCATTTTCTAGTCCATTTTTAGCCCATTAACCCAAAAAAAAAGGACCAGCCCATTTTATCTATTTCCTTTTAGCCCACATTTCTTTGATCTGTAAACCTAAACAAAAAAAAATGATAAAATTAAAAATTAAAAAAAATTAAAAATGGAATGAAGGAGTTGGAACAGAATGACAGTACATCAATGCGAAGATAACAAAAACAACTTAAAAAGGTGGAGGACCATGCTCCACTATCCCATGAATTGAGGGATCATCATTACAATGATCGTAATAAACAGACAAAATCCCTCAACCATACCTCTCATTACTGGAAAAGAATTATAATGGACCAAGCAATCAATTTGCAAACGGGTATAAATGCCTGAGTTCACCACCATGTAGGGGACCAGGGGAAAAAAAAACCAAGTCAAACTTACTCTCGTACTCTCCACCATCAACATCCAGAACCTACAGCCTCCATTTTCGTCATTAAGCATACAGCCATCATCATCACCAGAAACCCATCCACCACATAACCCACAACCTGAGCAAACCAAAACCACAACCAACATCAATACAGCCTCTACAACCACCACCAACATCAATATAGCACAAAAAAAAAAAGGAAGAACAAGGTAACAACAACATCAATAGTTTCATTATCATCAAAATATAAAACTTGGAAAAATCAGAATAAAGGGAAAGAGGCCGCGGTCCTTCTTTCCCACCACCGCCACGGCCTCATCATCATCATCACCTCACTACCACCACAGCCCTCTTTCACCATCACCACCCTCTAACCCCTACAACCCTTGCTCTCCGCCTCACTCACGTCCTGAGGCCGCGGCGAGCTCCTCCCACTGGCACCGCGGCCTCGCTCTGCCTCCTCTTTCTCTCTCCCTTTTTGCCTTCCGCCCTCTCTTCTTCTCCTCTTTCAGTCTCTCTTTTCCTCTCTCTCTTTCTCACCCTCCTCTCTCATTCTCTCAATTTGTGTGTGTGTGACTAAAAGTGAGGGAGTGTTGTGTGTGCGTGTGAGTGTGTCCGTGTGTGTGGGTGTTTTATTTTTTGGATGTGTATGTGTGGTGATAGGATTAGAGAGTTAATGTTATTATTATTATCATTATTATTATTGTTACTTTATTGTTTATTTTTGTGAGAGATCAGATTTTGATTGGTTGGACTTAAGTTTATTTGATCTAAAAAAAAGATTCATATAATTTGGTTCAAAATAAATCCTTGAGTTTTTAATTATGCAAAATAAAAAAAGAGTGATTTAATTATTTCTTTGATTTTGAGAGAATTTAATTTTTTAATAAAAAGATGAAAAATAATTATTTTTTCAGTTTAATTATTTTATATGTTTGTGTGTTGTGTGTCTAAATTAATTGTGTAATTGTATTCATGAGATGATTTTATTTTTTTAATTATTGTGTATGCTTGTGTATTTTACTTAAATTAATTGTGTATTTGTATCTCTAATTTAATTTTGTTGAAATTAGAGCTTATCAAAAAAATATTTTCCTTTCATTTAATAATGAAAAATCCATTTCTAAAAATAAAAAAGAGATCAATCAGCACATTTTCATTCTCTTTTAATTAAAATCAATCAACACATACTTATTTTCTATAGAACGATGTGGCTGACTTTGCACAGAGGATACGTCGTAGCCAAAATTAATTTTTCATTAGATCTTGTTCTCTTTTAATTTTTATTCCTTTCTTTAAGTTTATTTTATTTTATTTTATTTCACATAATTGTGATTACTTTCATTAGTTTGCTTGTTCTCTTTTAGTTTTAGTTTTCCTTTGTGAAGGAAAACTTTAAACTGAAATTTTATTTTCATTTTATTTTCCTTCAAAAATTGGAATGAAACTGAAACTGAAAGTAAAACTAAAGCAAACGCACCCTAAATATTATTAAAGTTATAATAAATTTGAATAATAAGCTTAGGGTAACCGTATTTATACGGATGTATTAGGGTGCAGTGGGGTTAAGTTTCCACCATTCCCTAATCATAATCAAACTCCGAACCTTAAATCTCTTTTAAAAGACCAGTATATAAATTCAAGGGTTTTCCAATTTTTCAGAATTAAAATTGGTGGCGACTCCCGTTTTGTCATTATAAAATCGGTTGTCATTCTTCGTCGGCGCCTTCGGGTACATTGTGACAATGTTCCTATGATTATATTAACTGGCTGAGTATTATTTATATTATTGTGATTGTCTACATACCCTTTAATATCCCATGGAAGGGATTTCAATGAGAACTCACTTCCTGTATTTTGGTAACAAAACTCACCCATCCTTTCCTTTTTCTCTATTTACAAATATAAGCACTGCGGACACTTCCACACCATTTTCCTTCCAACAGCATTAGATTACAATTGCCAAGCTCATTAGGTGAGGTGTCTAGTATTTTGCCTAGACGTGCTCCAGTGCGATGCAAGGCAGGATTTGGGATTTTAGAGCATGTTATCTTTTTCATAGTCATGTATATTAGAATGTTATTTTGGGTTATATAAGTCTTTTACTTTTCATAGACATTTCGTATATCAAGGACTTTCCGTATACTTCATGCTAATATGGCATTATACTTTGGAATGGATGATGAGAACTCATTTTATAATTATGATATCAAAAGGGTGATTGATATATAGAAAAGAATAAAAGTATATTATGGATCTTTTGTGCATATGGAAATGATACAGGTCATGAAGCTTACGTGAGAATGAGATTTCTCACTTGCCGGTCATGCCAAGGTCGAGACATATTGTTCCGCCTTCTGTTTAGCAATAGTAGTTGTTCCCAGTGGTGAGTCTTATTTTGAAATAAGGCTTAGTTAGGTGCATGTTAGTATCAGAGTGCTTCAGGAGATATGCAGGATCTCGGTCATGCATTTATTTTCAGATTATATATTAGATTTCAAAAGTTGAATCTTTTATTTTATTTTTTTTAGAGCTCAAGTATATATTTGAGATGTAACTTATAGTTAAAAATTTATATAGCCAACTAGATATGCATTTGTGATTCAGTTTTAAGTGTTAAGTTGATTTTCATATTTAAAAATTTAGATTGTATGATGAGGCAGCTATGATTTCATGATTAACAGATTTGGTTAAAAGGGTTTTTAGAGCTTGAACATTTGATACTTCAATTTTCACGAATTGGAATATTATGTTTTGAACAGATAAATTGATATTGATTTAGAAGAAAATCGTATTTTAAATATAATATTATTATATTATATGCATTTAGAGAGAGACTCGTCACCAAAAGGCTTACATGGGGATGAAATTCCTCACGTTGGTCACGATCCAAGTCGGGTCGTGATAGAGCTATAGGACCAAGTTGAAGAACCATACAATCAAGGCCCTGCCCACATTGTTGATGGAAAACTCTAGAAATTAACACCTTTGGATCGGGAAATAGAGTGTGTTTCTTGATCACTGTTTGGGCAATGACGGGCCCTTCCTGCACCTCCTTGTTGGATGTGTAGATAGTTAGAAAGGTAGTTTCATGGAGGATTGAAAATGGTGGAGGCAGCAAGAGCGGTGTCAATGGAAGAGAAGAGTGAGAGGGTTGAGATGAGCAAGCAGTGGCTTCTTTGCTATGGTTGGTTGGTTAGGTTGACAATGAAGGTTTTTGAGCTAGAGTAAAGTGACTTAGAACTTAGGAGAAAGAAAATGGTGCAAGGAAAGAGAAATATTTGACCCGGGTGAAAGAGAAGCATGTGAGGGTATTTTTAGCAAAAACTAAAGAATTAGAGTCCTTAACTTTAATTTTCAAACAAAATCAAGCAAATAACATTTCAACCGAAAGATTTTATTAATACTTAATCTAACGGCTATGAGGTGAGAACTGTCACATGGTCCAAAACATTTATTGAATTGCCTTAACACGACCCCGCTCTCCTCCACCTACACACAATGACGCCGCCTGCTCCCTTCTTTTTGCTCTATGTTGCAAGTAGTAAAACTTTGGGAGCTTTTGCAAGTAGTAAAAAATTTTGATCAATGGTTTAGATTTTGTCATCATATGGTGACAAACTCACCTGAAACCATATGAAATTTCACCATGTATAATGCATAGAGACAGTTTTGGATGAGTATAAACCAAATATCTCATATTTACATATATTTTACTGAAAAAACAAACTTGGGTTTCATCTACTTTGGTTAATATGTACTTATCTTTTGATTTTACTAACTTTGTTTTGATTATACTCAAGTTAAAACTATTAGATTTTATACAAATTTTTTTCAATGTGTTTTGTCTACCTATTTCTATGAACAGTGATGGATCCAAAAAATATAGATAATAATGGCAAAAATAATATAGATGCATAATAAGAAATTTCATATAAGTTTTATCATAGTGTGGGGCCAAAATAAAAAATAGAATGGGGACTAAATATATACTTATCTATATAGCTCTAAAACAATTGTAAAAGTTTTGTGCAGGCATATGCCCCCAATATCATATGAATGCATCCGTCCCTGTCTGTGAACACTTGAATGAATTAGCAATGGGTTCCGCGTGATTATTGGTATGTTTGGTTCTAATTCTAGAATTCCAGAAATATGATATTAGCAAAAGTTACTACAGACAAATTTTTCCATAAACCATGGATTGGGAGTCTCCAAAAGCAAAACTAGATATGCTACATGTGAATTAGGGAGGCTTCTAACATGGTCTTAAAGAGTCATGAATCATCATGTTCCTTGTAATTTAATGGGTATATCTACAATATACCAATTACCTAATATACACCGTAGCAATTCATTACTTTTAAATAGTTTCAGAATTTGATTAATGTATTGTAAAAGTGATTAAACTTTATCTTCTGAGTGATTCTAGAATATTCCATAAAACTCTGATGTTTCATTAAATTCAGCACCATCCACAGATAAAAATTTTGTTTAATTTCAGAATTATGCACAAAATTTTATAGACTTTAAAGGAGTTAAATTCAAATTTTATAATTATTGCATCATGAATAATCGATATATCGATACACCATGTTAAATCTCATTCATTAATTAGACTACAAGGAATGTGATGATCCATGACGTACTCTTCAAAGACCATGTTGAAATCGTCACGTGAATTAGAGACTTGTGATGGTAACACCCTTGAGGTTCAATGTACCTGGTATCATATGTCAATTCACAATATTCAGCAGCTAATACTTGTTCTTGAATTCTCTTGAGCTAGTTGGTTGACCAGATCAATTGGTGCAACAAACTAAGCCCCACTAATAATTCTTGCATATGTCCATGTCAAGGAATTAGAAAATTGAGACCAGTGATCAGAACTAAGAAGAGGCCAAAATCAGAAACTTAATTAGAAGTTCCAATGCATAGCCCTCAACCCATGTGATGGCATGGTATGTTGCTATGTGAAGTAAAGGAGAAGCACTAAGAGATATAACTGAAAAAGGAAGCATTCATGACATCCCATGTGTGTATTTGTGTTGTATGCCTCTCTACTATGAATGTCTGTGAGAGAGACAAACCAAGTTACATTTCTTTATTTTTATTGGGAAATGTGTAAATGAGTAAACCAGCTTACAGTTTAATTGAAAATGGTAGAATCAAAAAGATTATTTACTCTTAAATTTGTATGTCAAGAAGAAACCTCAAGCTTATTGAAATGTCTTTCAAGAAGAAATTCGGGCAATTGAACCTGAAAACATGAAGATGCAAACAATAGTAAAAAGATGGGTTTGTTAGGAAAAATGAAAACCAACTACAAATAATTGACAAATAAAAAAGCGTAAATTGATGATAACTGTTTGCATATGTTATAAATTTGTAGTTATCCTTGGCCATAAACTGCATCAATATATAGGAGGTAATGTAACCATCTATGATCAATGGTCATCAATTACTCATATCAGCAAGTAAAATTTTAGTAGCAAGGTAGTTGAGCAGCTAGCTAGGCCCAATTCTTTGGAATTCAGTCGATGCACAATGAATATAATTGTGGTCCACGGTCATTAAGTAAAGGTCCAAAAAGGAAGACCAAAATCAGAAACTGAATAGTTGCAATCAACCGATAATAGACCCTGCAAGGCTACAACAAAAACCATAGACACAGGTTCACAAGACAAGACTATCGGCTACAAGCCTACACTAAAAGGCCAAAAGCCATGTGAATTTGAGATTTCCTTATTTGGATAACATGGTTTCCCATGTGAAAAAATGGAGAATGAGAAAGAATGCTGAAAGGGAAACATGCATGACATGCCATCCGTGCCTTGTGTGTGCATGTTTCTCTTGGTTTTGCTAGTTATACAATAATTACAGAGAATTTGGTTCAAATCCTTGCCTGAATTGTAGAAGCTCATGTACCGACATAAATGTATCTTCAATGTGCTCAAAGAACATGACATGTCATGAAATTGTTTGGTTCAAGGGACCAAAAATTTGGAAGAGTGAATAAACTGTGTTTGCATAGTTGTTCCCTTAAAAGTTAAAAGTGAAGACTCCCTTCTTAAGCCTTTACTGATAATAGTTACATACTTGATTGAATTTTTCCAATGATGTTGTACTACTGAAATGTACCCTTTCGGGCTTGGATTGTTTGGCACCTATATTATCACTTAGCATCTCATTTGGCCTAACCAAGACAGAAATATGACCCCTTGAATTTTGGTATACTTGCTAATTGCTAGCATACCATTGGAGAATATTCACCTGCTATGAATATATGGGTTTTTATTGTCGTGTCATTAGGCTTATCAAATTTATGCTTTTAAATGGTGGTGGGGACAAAATCAATTACCAGATAGCTAAATAATCATTAAGCATGAGGATAGATTAGTGGAATTCATTGTGCCGCCCATCTTTTCAATTATTATTTTTTCTTTAAAAGTAAAGTTAAATCAACATAGTAGTAGAAAATGATGAAGCAGATTTTATGATTGTAACAGCCGTTGTTTTCACCCGGCCAACATATATCACATGCAAAAAGAGTTCACTGAGAACATTGAACCCAATTTGATTCAAGGTGGACAGGAGCAAACATAGAAACATTCAGGGCCCCAACTTTGGCCTCCATAGTATTGAGATCAAAATTTTGTCAGGGTTCTTTCTCTGGCTATTTTAGTTTAGTTGTAACTAATTATGTTTTTAACTTTCACCTAAACAAAGAGTAACGCATACTCTTTCATTAGTATTTCTTTTTTTAATTTCTCAAATATTTTTTATTGATTTCATCCTATTTGAGATGCGGCCAAACACCGTTGGATCGAGTGCTAACAAGCGCCATGATTCCATACCTGTCGTTCACAATCCGTGCTAGTATGAGAAAAGGGCCTCCAACTCACCTAGTCTTCTCAAGGCAAAATGTTGGCCACCAACATCTCCCTCCCAGCATTTGCTAGCAATCTATACCTTTTTGAGAATCTAACCCCCAGCTTTGGTTTTGACACCATTTATTAGATCAGAGCTTATCACTAGACCAAAAATTATATATATTGATATCAATCATGATTTTTTTTTGTTATTATTTTTCAAGTGTCATATTCCGATTTTCCAATTTGACTCCGATCCCATTAGGACCTTGTCAAGGCAAGCCACAACCAGTAGACACTGAATGTTATACCTCTCCCACTCGAATCTTGATTCACCACATGTTAAAGACTACATGCATATGGTGAATCAAGATACTTTGGCGCTTCGTCCATATATGCTTGGACAAATTAGTTAGAACAGAATCTCATATGGCTAGAAATTGAGCACTTTATTGTAATTTATTATCCCCCAGCTACAATTTTTGACGCTTACTTATCTTATCCCTGATATTCCTCTGTAAGCATTTGATGTGAGCAAATCATATTATATGACTTGAGCATGATTGCAGCTCCAAAAGACATAGGGGTCCGCAATGTTGGAACCAAACAAGGTCTTGATTGTAAGCATGCAGGACACTCCCCATGCACATAATTAAAGTTGCTAGCTGAACAACAATCACATTTCCAAAGTGACAGAAAAAAAGTTTTCAATTCATTTATTTATTAGGAGAAAAGAAGAATGTAAGAGACATCCTTTGTGGTCTTTTGCATCATGCGGATTGCAAGTCTAGGCCATTTCATCACTAAGAAATTTTGTTCCAACATAAACTTGGAAATTTCAGTTCTCAAGAACAATGGTCCACAAAAGAGTAAACAGTGTGATGCAATCAATCCTTTAGCATTTGCTAAAATATGATTGAGAGTAGAGACTCTTTATGCTTAAATCGGATAAAGATTGGTCTCTACTGAACTGTGAGTATCATGTGTTGTGTTCCAACTTGTGAATTTGAAGAATTTAAAATCCAATAATGTCTGCTAAAGATATGGTTTAAGAAAAAGGGATGATTCTGGTTGAATTTGAAGCTCACATACTTCAAAATTGATCAGATTTTAGCTACAATGTTAAGAGGAAAGGACATTAAAAATGACAAAAGAAAATACAATCTTCACACTTTGGCAAAATTTGCATAAAATTGAAAAAACAAAGGGGGATGGTTACGTGGATTGTGAATGTATATATGTCTTGTAGTTAGTGAGCAAAAATGAGTATGCGGGTCAAAAAAGTTTTGCTTTATACAGAAAACAAAGGATCAAGGATGGAAGGATACTTCAAAAAGAGAATAAGAAAAGCCCATGTGGTCTGTTACCAACTAGAAAAAGCAAGTTAGAAAACAATAAGAATAACAAATGTTTATTCCTAAAGAAATAAGAGTAATGATATTTTAACATTCAAAAAGTGGGTGTCTATTCAGGCACCCACTTTATAACCATTAGACACTCACTTTTTCGGGTGTTAAAATCAGTACCCAAGAAGTAATGCTGTAGTACTATTCAGAAAGATTGATTGATGTACTGTAAGTGTAAAATCATTTTTTATACAAATATCAAATCATATATCAACACATCTTTAAAATTTATTTAATTCTTATAATAACCACCTTAAAAATCACATATATAATATCTTATCAGATAACAATTTAAAATATTTTACACCATTAATATATCAAAATTAATATCAATATTTCAACACAATTGGCATACTTGGTCATAATTGGCGGTATATGAAGAACGGACACACTATTTGGGTCCTGTGTTTACGTGTCAACCAAGTGTCCGTGAATATTGCATTACATACCAATGACACACGTCTGTATATATTGAATTTAAAATTTACTTTTTTCTTGCTCTAACATATAAAAACACCATAAAAACGTATTATAAAAAGGAAATAATAAATAATCTTTTGAGTTTATAAGAAAATAAAACATAAGTGAAGCTTATATGAATAATACATTGACTGTGTCTTTTTCTTTAAATTTTTAGTTATACATATACCATGTCCGCATTCTATAAATTTTCAACTTTAATGTGCTCGTGTCCGTGTCGTGTCATATCCCATGTCCGTCAAATGTCGGTTGTCTGCTAGTTCCTCGGATCCAACACCAAGGAATTGACTTTATATGTTTGGACAAAAGACAGTGTGAACATTTTTTCAAAACTGTTGCCTGCTATGTTTCCATCCCTCCCTTGTCATCATGGCCCGAGGTGCTTAGTCACTGTTGACTCCATCGCCTGCTACTGCCAAAGTAGTGGCTTTATGACAACAATGTGCTAACCATGTGTGAAATAATTTTGCCTTTACCTTGTCAGTACAATATATAGTTAAAGTTTGTCAGATATGTAGTATCCGCTTTCTTTGTTTTTCCGCATTTGCTTTGTGACAAATGTGGCATTAGATTAGACTAATGTTATTTGTATATAGATTATCACATTAAGATTGGATGTTTAAGAAAGCGAGTGACACAAAACCTAAGCCTCACCAATTATTATCAAATTTTCGCGCCACTCTTTTTAGATGTCCACTCTTAATGTCCATAATTTATGTACAAATAACATTATCCATCCTATTAGTATTTGACTACCGGCATGATTAGCCCAATTTTCCTCTTTCTCTGTTCCTGTTATTGTCTTTCTTGACATATAATCCAAAACTTGTTTGTATAATAATATGTTAATAAACAATGTATAAACAGATAAAAGCTGAGGTAATCATATCTAACATAGAGATCCCACAACCATCCTGCACTATTTTGAAGAATTTTGGGCAACTTTCTCTACTCCCTGCAGATATAAACAAAAAAAAAGTTGGAAAATTGTAATATTTTGATGCTAAATCTATATTACAGTCCACCATATGCATGATTTGGTTTTTTCCATGATTGGCTACATTTCGGTTCCACATGGTTGTCCACTAATTGGTGATGTGATTGAAACTCATGGTGGTGACTCTTCTATGGTACTAAAGCTTATGATATCTTTCTATTACATGGTGAATTAATTAGTACCACCCCAAAAAAGTGGTTTTGCATTGGCCAATGGAGAATGCCACATTTTAAGGCCTAATCCGAACCAATAGAGCAAAGTTCAATTGATCCACAATCAAGCAACTCCTGAATCATTTGCTCTATGTGATCATCTTCAAGTACTGGTTGAAATTGTTGTTGTGCAACTTCAACTTGGCCTTCAACGCCACCCAATTACTCCCTTCTTCAAACCAGTGTAACTCCTCATCATGTCTATTCGCTGGCCATCCAAAGCCACCCTCATTAGAGCTTGTTCCAGCAGTGGCATTATTGCCAGATGCAAATGAGTTATTGCGCCTATTTGATGATGATGACGATGGTTGAGGCTCTTTCTGTGGTGGTGCTTTCTGCTTGGCCATTTGAAGGGAAAGTGAGGCCATGTGACACTTGTGTAACTTTGCTGTCAAAGTAGCAGATAGTAGCTTTGATGAAGATGATTGTGGCACATTGGGGTTGTATGGGAAATTGGTTCTTGCTTTTGGTCCACACATGAGCCTAGCTGCTTCATCATATGCTCTTGCTGCATCCTCTGCAGTTTCGAATGTTCCTAGCCATATTCTAGTCTTCCTATAGTCCAAAACAAAAAATTAAAAAAATTCAAAAGTTCTATAATTAATCACATCAATTGCATAATAGTGTAGTAAATTAATTACCATATATAAGAAAAACACATGAAAGAGCAATATCAATGCAAAACATGAAGAGGGTAATACTGTTTTTTCTTAAATTATTAATTGTTTTTCATGAAGGATAAATAATTCAAAGTTGATGTGGGATGAACACTTCAAATAAGGCTTTGTTAGAATAAAGGGGTTGAAGGGGGAAGTGAATTACAATAAAGGGTGGCGAATTTCAGAGACCCAAGAGCCCCAATGCCTTTGGCGGACACCTCTATAGCGTTGTTGGGGTCTAGCCATGATGATGAGGAAATTAATTAGAGAAGAACTTGAAGGTTGAAATGAAAACTCAAACGTGCTTGTGAAGAGAGGAATGTGTCTTAAGTGAAGTGAAGTGAAAGTGGTGTAGTGAAGTTGAAGGAGCTGGCCTAGATTTATATAAAGGGTCATTTTTTGCGGCCTTCTTTTCGATGTCACTTTGTGAATGGACCCACACGTTTCACACCCCCCTTTATTTTATGTTGTACCCCAAACTCTCCCTTTTCCAAGTGGGGTAATTTTATAGTTTCCAGTAATTTTGTAATTTCATAAACTGGTGAATCTTGCTAGATTAATCTTTGATGCCTGCAAAAATTATTAGTACAAAGCCTCACGGCCAAATATACAGCTACCACATCTATTTAGTCTTTTTTTGTTTTTTTGGCGGATATAGCCATCATTTTGAAATTAAATAGTGTAGTTTGGTAAGGTCTAAAGGTCTTAACCTAAGCAACCACAGATAAAACCCACATATCTATAAACTTTATGTCCTGAAGAGATTAGACATTCTTTTTTTACTGTTGACATCATGGTTCATAAAAAAAAAATAAAAATTAAACACCTTAGTTTTTCCTCATTTTTCATCCGTCACACAAGGCCATGAGTTAGTCTGTGAATAATTACAGTTAAGCAGCTTGCTGATTTGAAATTGATAGTTAATTGTTCAAAAAAAAAAAAAATAGGGCAGTAAATAATGCTACAACACCATGGGCTTAGGAGTTAGGACAACTATTAAGACGTTTTCTTTTAGAGAAGGAAAATACTTGAACTTCATTTTGAGGTGTGCCTCATAAGGTTGGGGCATATCCCATCTAAGGCAAGGACTATTAATATAAGTATACTCACTAGTTACGAAAGCCTTCATTTCTCATCTATACATAGTATCATGATTCTGTATTATGTGGTAGTGTCAGAAAATTATTCTGTATTATTTGGTTTGATATTAATTATTAATCAAGTGTACGTGTGTGTGGGTATATATACTTATTGTCATCATCATATTCCCAAAACCATATGCAATGTGCTATAACCAAGACAGACATTGATGATATCCAAATTAAGGAGTATAGCCAGTAAGGCAATAGTAATAATGGTCTTAAACGTGATTCACATATATGCGTGTAATTCACCCCTTGATTTTCAATATGATAGCAACTCTAGAGGAGTTAAGGATGCGTGTATATTATTAATTGAAGATGTTATAGTCATGTGGCTCACATAAGAGCTATGATAACATGAGAAACATATCCATATGCCACAATTCTAAGGTGAAGACATGAACTCATGTTTCACTTAAGAGTAATTAATGATAGATTGGCTATAAGAGCTCCAACGGGGAAATTTTGGAGTCTCAAATCTCACTTTGTGTCAGTCCCATTTCCTTTCTACTGCTGGAGCAATGAAGCTGGGATCACTACAAAAAAGTTGAGTATTTTCAAGGATACTTATATTTAAAATGTTAATAAAAATATTATAAAAAATATATATTTTTGACATAAAATAATCATTGAAAATATTTATAAATTTTTATTGAAAATTATTACATATAAAAAATACCTAGAAAATTTTTTGGTATTTTTTAGATGTAATAATTGCTAATAAAATTTTGTAAGTATTTTTAGTGATAATTTTATGTTAAAATTATTTTTCTTGATAACACTTTTATTAACACTTTAAATGCAGAAAACTGTTCAAAATACTCAACTTTGTTGTGGTGAATTGGGATTTCAATCAACAGATGGGTCTCGTCTCATAAGATGGACCAGACCTATATATTTATTACCCAATAAATCTTTGCATGTGGCCTCATAGTGGCCTTTTTGGTTTTGTTATTTTATTTTAGTGATCATATGAGATTAAAGTTGGTCAATTCTATTGGATAGAAGAGTCTCATTTGTAAAATACACTTTACTTTTTATAATGCATGAACTCATAAATATTGATGTGGCGTGTGATGGGGCTTAAAATGAAATCAATTCATTTGAGATGCTCTGAGAATTTTCTTCTACAACGTGCAAGAAATGAGTGGTTAAGAATTTTGGACTAAGTGTAACGGATCTTATAAAATTTTTCCTGCCAGTCATTTCATGTGTTTATTTTGAGAGAATTAAGTTAGAAAGGACTAATATGCATCTATCCTTTCTCACGTAATTATTTCAAGCCAACTTACGGGTGTTTGTGTGCGTGTTGGGGCCTTGTAGGGTAATG
Organism: Dalbergia oliveri; assembly: GCA_030441495.1. Taxonomy (NCBI): domain Eukaryota; kingdom Viridiplantae; phylum Streptophyta; class Magnoliopsida; order Fabales; family Fabaceae; genus Dalbergia; species Dalbergia oliveri. The sequence continues at coordinate 6,801,652 of JAMLFY010000016.1, forward strand.
TAGCTGCTATATTGGACCTCATATTATTTAGTTGCATTAGGCAATCCAATTTAGCAATGTTGACCAGAATATTGTGGTACCCATCTTGTTTCCCTTGTTCTCTCTAGGGTTAGGTCAGCCTCACATGCCAAGGAAGTTGGGTCTTGCTACACCAAGCAAATATGAGTCTTATCTATCTACTCCATAAAATGCATGTCATGTGAAAATTTGTAGGTACTTGGTATGTTAAATCATGTCTACGATGAAGAGTTTATTGATGCATGCATGTAATTTTCCTTTTTTAAAAAACTAAAAACTATGGAAGATTTGTTTAGTATTTTTGTAATTTTTGAAAATATTTAAACTGATATTTGTTTGTTTTTGTTATCTAAAACCTATGTTTTTCAAAATATATAATTACATATTTAATTTTCGTAACAGTTAACTAATTGCAGTAAAATAATATTGGCATAGTTTTCAGTAATTCCAACTTAAATAATTTAAGTGTTCTGTTTTATTTGCTTAGATCATTTAACTTTTAAAGGTATTGAAAGCAAAACATACAAGAAAAATATATATCAAGCTAAATTTTGTAATTAGAAGATAAAATCAGATTGTTGGGACAAAATTTAGCAATTGATAATTGGATGTTTTATAATGTCAAAGTTATATATCTTCTTTTCCGCGATCCAAATTGGCAATTAAAAATAGGGTTAAATATATATTTTTTGGGCCCAAAAAAAACAAGTTTTGATTTTGGTCATTGAAAAATTATTATTATTTTTTGTTTTGGTCCAAACATTTGTAAAATTGTTTGGTTTTAGTTTTTACAATTAATTTGTTTATGTTAAGTGCTAAATTAGTTAACAGAAAGTCATATTATTTAATCTTATATAATAGTTACTAGTCGTATGTGAATATCATTTTCTTATTGTCAAAATTCTCACCCACTAACCCATTAGACCTATATTGTTAATTCATCTTGTCAAATATAATAACCCATTTTATAGTAGAATTTTAATACATATGGTTATAATATGTCATTTACTAGACTACTGTATAAAATTGAATAATGTGGTTTTTCATTAGTTAGCCAACTTAGTATTTAATTGTGATAGACTAACTACAAGGATTAAAACAAAATATTTTTAAAAATATTTAGACCAAAACTAATTTTTATTTTTAGTGATCAAAATTAAAACTCGCTTATTTCTCAAGGATAAAAGACATGTTTAAGCCCGAAAAATAAAAGTAAGACATTTCGCCTTTCAGACACTCAGAGAGAATATAGTATTGCTACAGTGTACTTCCATAGCCTCTGCTTTTTCGCGTGTGCCTGGTTTTTTTTTGTAAGAGTAATGATATTTAGACTTATAATATATGAGACATATATTAACAGAGTATTATTAATCTTGGGATAAGATCTAAACAAATTAAATAAAATAAACACCTTATTTAATAATAAATATGTCAATATGATATTTCACAAAGTATAAATAATATTTTTATAATGATTTTTCCTGCATGCCATGATGTACTATTCTTGTTTCGTTTTATTTTTTTTTTTAATTTTTAAATGTACGTAGGCAGAGTCAATGAGATATGATAATTCCTTAACTGAAAATTCAACAAGTAACAAAGAAATTGGCTCTAGAAGACAAAAAATATACTAGGTTATTCTGCTACTTACGCTTCTCTGATGGTGATATATGGGGCCTCTAAGAAGAATGAAAGGACATTATAATATAAATAACAATAATAATTAGCTGTATAAACTAGTTTTGGAGCCACGTATATGTCAATCATATCATCGCTTACTTATGTATGTCTATCGTTGATATGTGGTAAATGCTGAACTTGGTAAATTAATGTTTTTACGAGCTTAGCTGAAAGCTTTTCACATCAATAGTAAAATTTTCCGATTGATTAATTAATGCTAGGCTTAGATTTGGTCATTCCCTCTCGTTATCAGTCTTTTAGAACTGAGCTCGGTAGACGAGATTAAAAGCAGCCGGCACTAGGCAGAGATTACAAAGATTCACAAGAAATATCATCATACTACATTTTCTACTTAAACACTAATTCACGACAATGACTGGTTAAAATCTTGGAAATTCATGATTAATTAACATTTGTTTTAACTAGTATAAGGCATATCATAAACAATCTCACCCGGCCCAAAAATAAAATAAAGAATAAAAAAAATCAATAAATATCCCGTATATTACACTATCACTTTAAACTTTTTGAAAATTTTAAAAAATATAAAAAATATTTAAAATTATATTTATATATAAAAATTAAGTTTGATTTATTTATAAAATAAGTTTTAATCTGTCATTTAATCATATATTTCTATTTGTAGATGAATTTGTTCTGGATTCATAGATATAAGTGGTAGCTATGTTGTTCTGAAGTCATGTTAGGAACAAGGGTATTTTAGTGCTGATGTTTATGTACTCTTTATACGCTTTGATCGAGTGTTGAACCTTATCCTTAGCTTCAAATTAAACTATTCTATATATATATATATATATATATAAATATAATTTATATAATTTGTTATATTTTTAAAATTATGGGTGGTTGAATCAAATATTTTTTAGCTGATGTGATATTATATGGTTTGATATATATGTAAAAAAATTTTACACTATAATAGTGCATATAAATTACATTTTTATATATAATATAGTTAATTAATGCTGGTAGAATGCAAAATATGTAAATAAAAACTAAAGAAAGATATTTAAATTATAAAGAAGATATGTTTATCAAATTTATATATTAATATATGCGATACTATATTAATTAAATAATGTTATATATTTGTTATATTATTTATAAAATGAATAATGATTTATATATAAAATATTTCAATAATTTTTTCTAATTTAATATTTATGTTTATATTATATTAACTTTTTTTATGTCTAATGTCTACATCCGTGCTTTCTAACTTGCTGCTGGACCTATACAATAACAGAGATTTTATATATGAACTCCTTACTGATTAAACCTTCTAATAATCATTTCATTGAATCAAACAAGCAACAAAGACAAATTTTTACAGAAAGAATTGTAATAGATGTAGACTAATTAATTGATTTTAAATGCAGCGGGCCTTTGAATTATATGCTTTGTGGGAGACACACGTCTCTCATAGTTTCTATAGCAAAGATGTTAAGATAATCATCAGTTATACCAAAATTAAGCAACGTGTTTAGTATAATTCGACCCAATTTGATGAGCCATTCCACAGAATTGTGTTTTGCCAACTTCTTTTAGAATTTAGATATAGTCACTGGCTATGCCAAAGGACATATATTTTACACGATAGGACAGTTGTTTTGTCTAACGTATCTTCTAATTTGAATATATAATTACTTGACTTTGTTTATTTATATCATATGATATATAAAGTTACGTGGCTATTGAGTGAAGAGAACACACGTGCATTTTCCAACTCCTTCTGGTCCTATATGTATTTATTATTATTATCCTAATAATAATGCTAGAAGGCTCTTCCATTTGTAAGGCAACTGATTAATGCATTATTTTTGTATATCGATCGAATTGCATGAAATACAAATAAATACCCAGCAGTACTAATCATGAATAATAATTATAATTATTTTTTTTGTTAGACATAATTATAATTATTATGCTATCAAAGATTTGAACATTCCCAGATAAAAAATAAAAAAAAAGATTTGAGCAACATTCACGGAGTTTAATTAATGATGAGGTCTCCTAGGCTTTCAATAGTGTGTAATTGCATGTAATTTTTTTAAAAATTTTGGGTAATCACTACTTGGCATGCATCTGCCTGGCGAACCAACATGTGTAATATTGAGACTAAATGATTACAATTGTTCTTTTAATTTTAAACTCTATATATATATATATATATATATATATATATATATATATATATATACGAATAAGATTATAAACCAAATATCAATTTTTTTAAAAGTTGTACTTGTATTTTTTTAAGCTTTCAAATATTTAATTAAAAAAAAGATAATTTAGAAAAATTAAATCATGTTTATTCTATATCAAAATTAAATTTATAATAAAATTTAATTTTGATGCATCAACAATAATAATATAAAAAAATTTATATTATCATCCAAGTAGCTTTGTATGACTATTCAAATAGTGATGATAGTGAAAATCAATAATATTTATTAATATAACAATGTATAATATAATGATAGTGTCTATACATTAATATAAATTCTTAATAATATACATAATTCTTGTGTAAAAATCTTAAATGATACTTAGAAGTGTGGTAGGGAATAATTAATGCTCTAATCACTACTTAGAGCAAATTTTCAAGGTTTAATCATTTGTTGCCCAAAGGCTACTCCAACTTCTTAGCAATTTGTAATTAGTTTCAGTGTACAAAGCACTTATGAGCAGCCTATCCTTTCACTCCCTTCCTCCCAACTTTCATTTCTCTCGGTTATGACTCTTGCAAATAGTATGATTACTATATGCTTTTTTATGATCATGAAAACTTACTAATTAGACAACCATGCGTGTTGCATTATGAGAATGAGAAATATTCAAAATATACATATATGCTGTGAGTTGAGGGTCTCATAAGAAATTCTCTTTTTTCTAATACCAACAATATTAATAAACTGTATTAATATTGTAGAAAGTGGAGACTTCCCTATTTAATCCGAACCATGTTTTAATATGCTGTCAAATATATTATTCTTAAATGAAAGAATGTGAAAGTTTCATTCAGCCCCTTCTGCAACTGAATGAGGGGCGTTACTGTACTATGGCCAGCATATAGCCCTTTTTTATAGTGCATCTTAATTGGTCTTCACGATATTGCCTACGTAAAAATTATGACAATAGTGGAATATTATGTTTTACTATGAGAATGAAACCCAAAACCTATTATCATCAGTCTGTTTGTTTCAATTTTTTTTTAAAAAAAATAACTAAAGTAATAATTATTTGTAAAAGACATTCATATCAACTTCTATTAAAAGTTAAAATCATTTTTTTCTGAAAAGAAAAATATTATGAAATGAAAAGTTTCACTATCTATTAGTTAGGGTCGACTGTCGAGTAGACTTTGTTGTTGAGATTATTATTCTTGATTCATGAATTGTAAATTGTAAGTTGGGATTTATATAACCACAATCAAAGACTAAAGCAAGTATAAGTCATGGGGATTAGACTAGTAGTGAGTGACTTGATAGTACCCATGAAGTTATGGGTTCAAACATTGTACTTTTAAAATTCTGATTAAAAAAGGAAATTAAAGCAAGTGTTGGGTTGAAAGTTGGTGTTAAAGATTATAAAATCACTTATTATAATTTTTTATTTTAAGTTTCTGGGCAGAGGTTGGAAAGAGCGCTTTCTATAAAAATTTAGATTCTTAGTTAAAAAATCAATTTTCGTTAAAAAAAAAGAAAAATAATAAAACAAACACATCCTATATATTTCTTATAAGCTTAAAAGCGAAATAAACATAAATACTTTAAATAAAAAAATTAATTTCTATATACTACCAATATAAAATAGTCGATAAAATATCACTAAAATAACAAATTATGTTCTATAGTTGTGACAGTGTATAGTTATTACCTATTATTTGTCACTTTGGTAAAATTTTATGAGTATATTGGTATACGAATTCACGGTGAAAAAGGATAGTTTTCTTAAATAATCTGTCTCTAAACATTTTCCTGATGGATTTTTCTTCCTCAACGCTTGTTGATAATTCACTTCGAGTTCAGGTTCTAGATGACCATAAAGTGGTTTGAGTGCTCTAGCGTTCAGCGACCAAAGGAAAAGGCAAAGATTACGCCTGCTTTTGGAATCATAGAGAAATCCGAGAAATGATAATTTTTAATGAGGAGAAACTTTCCATGTCCTCCTATGTTCCTTTCTTCACATCTACTCAAACATCACTATAACAAACACTTTGATTATCCTCCTCCATCCATGCACGCATAAGAAGAAATTCCTATTGAACGATTTTACGGGTAACCTCTGATATCATAAACTAGGGGGCCCACATTCGATGTTTAATATATATTGACTTGTGGAGTTAATTAAAGAAAAATGTTATTTGTCTTCTAATATCATGTCACTCATACTTCATTTATTATTAAATGAATATAACCCTATTAAATAGGACTCATCTTTATTCTAATGTGCATGAGATATGAATCAACAATGTCCCATACCCGAGTACAAATAACACAACTTTTAATTCAAAGTTGTTAATAAATTTTTTAATTTAATTTTAATATCAAAATTATTTTCTATACACTAATATCAAGCGACTAATTTTGTAGTCAAGTTCAGTGCTACGGGTGTGGATGCTTACAGGCTTTGGGACTTGGGAGAGACCCCCAGAGGGACTACAGCTCATTCTTCTGGTGGAATCTTCTGGGTTCTTCGTTTGATATAATTTTTTCTTCCCCTTTCCTTTTTTAAGCTTCAGTACCGAAAAATAAAAAATAGTCAATTTTACATTATCATCCTCAAGGTTGCAATACACCCCACTAAGCTAAAACATCTGTTTTCCTATACTTCGCAATCAGGATGGCCCAAATCATAGGCACCATACATTATTATATTATCAACAAGAATGTTATTCCAACACCAGTTGGTCCAGTTAACACCTACTCCATCACTGTTAGATGTGATTGTGGCCCTACTTTCCCACCCATCCATCACATCTAATAGTCATTAAGTAGATGTCACAAAATGGGTGTTGAAATAATAATGATCAAAAGTGAAACTCTTGCTTTGTTGTGCATCATCCAGGTGTTGTGCTCTATTGAGCCAACCTACAAAGAAACAGCAGAGACTGCTCAAACAATTTCAGCAGATTAATTTTTTGGACCCCAAAAGTAATGTTTTCAGAGAATATATACAGCAAGGATTTGACCAATAGTTATAATAATATCACCAGCAAGTGACACCAGAGGATGAAACCATTTAAATTGAAAGAACAGACAGAATGATAATGTTCAACTTTTGTATATGTATGTACTAAACAAATCAGGCAAAGAAAAACAAGGACATGTAATTCAAAATGCAGTCTCTATAAGGTTATATCTCAATAAATAAGGCTTCAACATTGTCATCTTAGAGATGTCAGCCCAAAATACTTTTACAGATGATGCATTGATAATCCAGTTGTCTAAATGCTTGCTCGTGTACCAATTGGCTCTTCCCGGCTTGGACTTGGACTTATAATAAGCTCCAAACCAAGTGGAGAATCACCCCACATCATAGCAGGAATGAAATTAAATAAAATAAAAGGGCAGGAAATTAGACTTCTATAGGTGTACCAAGTGAATACATACCAAATAACCTTGTTGATCTGGAAAGGCAGCAACAAATCTTGTCAGATACTTCAGGGGTACCACTCTTTTGTACTCTGTTTGTCACAAATTAGAATATATATATTGATATATATTGAAATCAGTTGCTCCTCAAATAACAATATATAATTGGCACTCCTGAAACAGTTCCTTTTCAAATAAATAGCAAACATGAAATAAAATAGTAGAAAAAGTGAAAAATACACAAATCATGTGCCAAGTAAACGTAAGAACTATAATGTCCTAAGATGGTTTGGTCAAGTGTGGATAAGACCTGTTGCTGTCCAAGTGAATACAGTATATTGGACAGAGGATAGACCAATAATTAGAGGCGGACAGAAATCAAGAAAAACTATAGGTGAAACTGTTAAGAAAGATTTATATTTAAATGGTTTGTCTATAGAAATGTTTTATAACACCACCCTATCATTTGATCTATATAACTAATCCGCCTCCACATTGTGGAAAAAGACCAGGTTGTTGTTGTTATTACATATATAACCATAATAGTAAAAACCAAAAAAAAAAAAATGATGGTTAATTAGGATACTCATTAAGTTTGGGTTGCATCTTCCATGAATTCATTTTAATTATTCTTGATTCCCTACAATAAGCAGCTATATGGTAAATTATATATTTTTCTCTTATTTGTGAGCACCATAAAGAGATATGATGTAACCCTTTGGGTAAATTGTAATAAAACTTTATTTATCAAAGTAAAAAGAAAAAAGCACGGTTTTCTAGTCATTTAGATTGCTGAGTTAAATTTAACATATTGCATTCCAGGTACTAAACAATTTTAATGATCTTTTACTTATTTATTTATTTGTTCTTGATGCTCAGAAAAGAAGGGGGATCGTTCAGCCTCCTATTTGGGTTTCCTTGCAGAAATGTTACTGAGAAAGTTCAGATGATCTGGCTCAAGTGAAAGTGTACAGTGTGCAGAAAGCACTTCAGAGAATAAAGTCATTGGTAACTGTTGATGGAAAAATCGAACAATTGTCACAAATCACAGTTTGTTATCCAAGTTCCTACATTTTTATAAAAATACACAGCGATCTGATTATGCTTGCAGATTTCACAATATATTGCAAAATTATGCACTAGCACCAATGTTACTTAAATTGGACACTGATTATAGAATTTATAATTGAACTTTCATCTCCTAAGTATAAAAATCAGAATTTACATCACAGTGCCAACAAATTGCTTACAAGGCTACAAACAAAAGGACTATCAAAAATAAATTTAGAACGAATAAAATATCACCTGAGGATTCTGCAAGTTGAAGATAATCAGATTTCTATCTGCAGTTCCGACAATCATCTGTGGATGTATCATGGCCATTGCATAACAGCGATCAGGGAGTTGTTGAGTACGCACTGGATTTGACTGCCTTGTATCCTAACACATAAAAGTAAAGAACATAAATCATAACATAGTTTATGAAGTAGCTATAACTTCAGTGGAAGCCACCACACAGATACCAACGAATTAGAACATAAAGTGCATTTTCCGCACCAAGACACTAGAAGTTTTCATAGCAGATGACAAAGTACCACACAAAGAGACAATCATAAACTTAAAGGAAAAAGAGACAAAAAAAAAAAGAAGAAGGAGAACAGCTAGCACTACTAAGAGCTTCCGTTTCAGTAGTTTATGGGGAAAAAAAACAGAAAGTTTGTGAAAATAAACTGTTCAAATGAAGCCACCTATTCTGAAATATACACTTTTAGATAGAATATTCGAAGTTCAATTTTGTGTATCATGCCACCTATCAATTAAGTAATTAACATAGGCACAGTACAATGTATCCGAACTAAGCAATCATTAAACAGGAAATGCCACTATATCAATCTGCTAATGGAAATGTGTAGCACAAACAGATACAGTTTCTATGTCCCAAACATAGCCATAAATTTACAGTGTTGTGTGCTCTCTAAAAAATGTTCATCTGCACCAGGCCCTTACTCATAGAAGCTAGAAAAAAAAGACACGATGTTAGAGCTGGTACTGAAGGAATGATTGAGCTTTATTGAAAACAGGGATCTTAGCAATTGCTCAAGAACCCTAGAAACGGATACAAGAGGTGGAGATTAGAGCCCTCAACTCTGTTACAACAACTGAAATGAATGAATAACTACTCTCTAAACAACTCTTTTTCCCTACTTATAGTTCAATCAGCCCCTAACTGTCTTTCCCTCTAAAATTACTCACCTAACAGCTGTCATTCTTCTAACTGAAACTGCTTAGTGGGCCCTGCATGTGGCCCACTAGCTACCTTCCTCTTCCTCGCATATACCTTTCCATACATATGGTCCCTAACACAATCCCCCCTCCCCCCGGGCCCGGGGGGGGCGGAAGAACCACCTTGTCCTCAAGGTGACACATTTTTATCACGCAAATAAGTGATGCTAATTGCTGAACACCACATAACAGCAACTCTTTACACTGAAAATGAAGAAAAAGAATCAAAGAGCACACCTCAGTGTCTTATCCCAGCTTCCCATGGCTAAAAGATTCATCTCTGGTATCCATACTGTTGTTCCATCATCCTTCCAAGTGAAGCACAAAACCTTAAACAACAAAAGCAAACATCAGGTAAAAAGCACATCAAATGCCACATCAATCTCAAAGAACAATAATAGTAACAATAATCATTATTTTTTTTTCAATAAAATGTGTTGAAATTCATTACTAGTTGATCATGAGACATTGAAGCCTTGGGTGTGCCGGTGACAACAGTCCCATTTCTTGTTATCTCCCAACACTGAACCTACATTGTTGATTAAAAAAATCAGTAACTACTGTCAATCATGCAATGAAACATAACACAGAGATAAAGAACAAATGCTCATAAAGTAGAACTAAGGACCTGTTTGGTTTCAAAACAATATTTTCTGTTTTTAGTTTTAGTTTTCAACTTGAATTACAAAAAATGTCAGTTTGTTTTAACAGGCCCTAATCTTTCAGTTTCTTGCTCTCTTATTCAAGTTTGACCCAAAAAAAAAAGTCACAAACCAAATGCAATAACAAAAGTAGAGAAAACAAAGCCAATAGCAATAGGGAAAACTAAAACTGTTTGTCCCATGAAGTAGCCACAAGGAGATTGGCCTTGGGACTGAAACTAAGACTCGAAACAGAATCACCAGGTGGTTGAGCCACCTGAAAAATTTGTCCACACACCATAACAATAATAATAAAAGGAAAAAAAAAAAAACAGTGAAGCAAACAAGTTGTGGGCGAAATTGGAAAATGTAGAAAACATAATAGGCTGTGGCATTGCATTGATTCAAATTGCATACCTCTGAGGATCTATTTGCCTCTCAGTTTGCAACAAGCAAGAACTCTGAATGGTCATCAATATATTGTTGACTAAAGCACCTATTTGGTTTATTTATACTTGTCATTTGAAGAGCCAATTCCTCAAGGATCCCATAAATTTCATCTTGTCTCAAATGGACTACATTCCCTGCTGAGAATGTGTACACTTTCTTTCTCACCTCAATCCAGCTCTGACCGGCTATTTTCTTCAAACCTTTTGTTTTTGCTGAGACCCTGACCCTTGCAGAATCCTCCCATCTTCCACTTGCAGCATAAATATTGGACAGCAACATAAAGCTCCCAGTTATTTCTGACTTCAGGGTTAGAATGTGTGATGCTGTTTCTTCTGCAATGTCTGTATCTCTGTACATTCTACATGAGTTTAAAAGAGCTCCCCAAACACACTCATTAGGTTCAATAGGCATGTTTCTCACAATCTCACTTGCTTCTTGCAAATGCCCAGCACGACCAAGGAGATCAACCATGCATGCATAGTGCTCTACATTAGGTTCAATCCCAAACTCAGTGACCATCCGATCAAAAAGGTTGCGCCCACAGCAACAAGTCCAGCATGACTGCAAGCAGATAGAACAGCAACAAAAGTGATTTTATCTGGTCTCGCTCCAGCTTTAATCATCTCATCAAACGTTCTTAGAGCATTCTTGCCAAGCCCATGAATTCCATAACCCCCAATCAATGAGTTCCATGAGATTAAATCGCTGCCCTTAATGTTATCAAATACTAAATGGCCTTCCTTGAAATTCCCACACTTCATATACATGTTAATCAGACCATTTCCCACCAGAATATTGTCATCCATCTGAGCCCTCATGGCATAACCATGGAGCTCCTTGCCAAGGTTCAATGCAGCTAACTCTGCACAAACTGATAAAATGCTGGCAATTGCCACACAGTTGGCCATTACTCTGGCAAGCTGCATTTGCCTAAAAACTTCAAGTGACTCCTCACCACGACCCTTAGAAGCAAAGCCATCAATGACTGCACTATAACTTATGACATTGGGCCTCACCAGTGGATAACCATCTGATTTTTCCATCTGCAAAAACACTGCATAGGCCTCATCACATAATCCTGAATCAGCATATGCTGATACCAAAGCATTCCAAGTTACTAGGTTCCTAGTCTTCATCTCAAAAAACACTTTATGTGCATCCCCAAGATGCTCGTGCTTCCCATAAGCCCCTATCAGTGCATTCTTCACAAACAAGTAATCTTCATATCCACCTTTGACAACATACCCATGGATTTCATTGCTCCTGTCAACCCGATCCAAATCAGCACACACAGATAACACCACAGCTAAGGATTCAGCACTGATTTCGACCCCCCTTGTCCTCATCAACTTAAACAACTCAAGGGTTTCATCATAAAGCCCACATCTAGCATGGCTCGACAACAGTGAGGTCCATGTCACGCAGTTTGGCCTCAAACCTTCCAACTCCATCCGCCTAAAGATCCAAGAAGCACCAAGAGAATCACAGTTCAAGGCATAACCCGAAACCATTGTGTTCCACGACACAAGGCTTCTCACAAGCATTCCGTCAAACAAGTGGCACGCATCATCCATTCTCCCAAGCTTCCCATACATACCCACCAATTCATTCACCACATGAAGATGATTCCAAAAACCCATTTGTAAAGCGTGACAATGAACAATCTTGCAGAGGCCATTTCCACCAACATAGGAACAAGCCCGAATTACCAGCGGGAGAGTGAACCCATCAGGACAAAATCCAAGTTTTCGCATTTGAAGATAAAGCTGAACCGCGTATGCATAAAACCCATGAGAGACATTGGCTCTGATAATCGAGTTCCATAAAAGGTGTTGGAGACCCTCAAAAGGGACCAAATAGAACACTTTGCGAGCATCGGAGAGGAGCCCAAAGCGTGAATAAATGGCTATGAGTTTGGAAGCCAAGAAGGAGGAACGATGCACGGCGGTAACGAAGAATTGGGAGTGGATCTGGCGAGCCTGTTTGAGAGTGAAGCATTGTTGAAGAATGACATCGAAGGAGTCCACAAGTTCATGATGGTGAGTGACGGCGCAAGTGTTGAAAAGGTGGTAGGTTGAAGGAGTGAGTTTTGAGGTTGGTTGTTGAAAGGGAAGAAGAATGGCCAAACTCTCAACCTGCCTGTATCAAATTCCAAAGTTAAAGCGATACCTAACAATGATAGCTAGGAATTTCAGTGCCAATGTCCTTTTCTACTCAAAACTATACAGGAAACAGATAGTCATAATTGAAACTTTCAACACGAGTGAACAAAATCCTTCAATTAAACTCTCCTTCAACCACAACCACCCAATTTATTGCAGAAAAAAAAAAAAAAACTATCATATCATGACACTAAGGATACAATCATACAAGTATGATTGATCAATTGGCAACAACAAATTAATCAATAGCATAACAGAAAAGCAAAACAATCAATAAAGAACACTGACTCTGAACGGTTACATACCTCAAGCCATGTTTTGAGAAGATACGATTTTTCATCCACAGCAACATCAACAATATCCTTCCTCCTTCAATGGCATGAGTTGATCCACCAGGACCTGTGTGAGCACCCTGCACCTAAAGGTATGAATTATATGATGGGTAAATTTTAGGAACCTCCCAGAGTTCTTTTATAATTAAATTTATCCCCTTCTAATCTTACACATGACTCCCTCAATTCAATTGTTTATACATCATTACATTGATATCCCCTTGTGAATTTAAAATGACTCTTATACCCTTATCCCTACCCACACAAATTGAACCAACTCCATCATCACCACAACTATGCATGGCCATGTTCACCATCACAACCAAAAGTAACCAGTATCACAAAGTCACAAACCCATTAAAAAAAAAAACAACAACAACAACAATCAGGTTTTAAACAAAGGAAAACAAGATAACAAAAACCTAACTAAAAACACTATGTTTAAAATCCCCCAAACAAGCACTTCGTATCTGTGAAAGAGGAAGCTTGACAATTGCAGAAACAGGCTGCAAGAAGAGGCAATGGTGGTCCCATGGTGGAGCTCGCGGTGGTGTTCAGCCTTCTGCAACACTCCGCTCCCCCGCCTCCACTTTGCCACCGCTCGACGCCGTCGGCCGCTGGTGTTGGTCGATGCGATGTGGCCACCCACCGCCAGCGAGCACCAGCACTTTTTTTAATTTAAAGATGGGAGAGGTACGTGTCATATTAAAAACTAGGAAGATATAAAAAGAAGCTTTGTAGATTTTTTCTTTTTGGGTATTAGATTTTTTTGTATAATGGTAGCTCTTTTTTCTTGGGTCTGAATTGCAAAACTTGTTTTTTTCATATTTTTGGTTTACGAGTTACAAAAGTTTAATGATAGCTTAATCCCTAAAATTCGTGAAGTGGGCCTGAGTTTGTATGTGATCTAGTTGCAAACTGTTTAGCCCATTCGACTGAAAAAATCTCTTTAGCCCATTATGCCAAATTTCAAGTGTCAAAAATGTGGATGGGAGTAGTTTCATATTGTATTACCATGGTTCAGAAATTTGACCTGTCTGCCAGGTTAGCGAAAAGCTAGCTCTGATTTAGAATGAACTCCAAACCGCCCTGAAAAAATTAAAGCCTAGAAACCGCGGAAGGAAAGCAAGCTAATGACAAAAATCGGTTTAACCGTTTTTTTTTTAAATGTAAAATTTCATTATTTTGGATTTTTTTAAAAAAAAAAACTAAAATCTCATATACCCTAATTTTTTTTTCTTTTCTAATATAGGAAGTAGTAATTTGAGAGATTTGATCCATATGGATAATGTTTATTTTAATTAAGAGATGAATTATATTATACTCTATGGGTTTTGTTGATGTCTAATTTAGTTTTTAGTTATTTTATGACATATATTTTATTTTATATTTTTATATAAATACATGTTTTATTATATACCATATTAAATTCCTAAATTTAACCTTTAAACCCTTGCCCGACTAGTTCAATTCTGTTATTTTGAACCTTGCTTGTGACTCATGATCTGACCAAAATAAAAAATAAAAAACAAACTTGTGACTCATGATGCTTCCTTCGAATGAATTCGAAACTTCTATGAAAAAAAAAAAAACAATAACAGTAGCTTCTTTAAAAGCCATAATTTCAAGGTTTTTAAAAATTAATTCAATAATTTTTTATATTATATATGAAATTATATTGATGATCAAACATGTCAAATTTAAAAAAATAATTAAAGAATCTATTATCTATTATATTATATAATATATAATAAAAGAATAGTGGCACTGAAATATTTTCAAACCTATTTGCATTGAGAAATGGATAGAATCTTTAGTCATAAATACTATTTATAAATTAATTAATTATTATAGGTATATTAATATAAATTATGATTACGATGTGATTTCAATATATAATATTTATTATAAATGACCTATTATCTATCATTTAAAAAAAATCAGTATTTAGAAATCAATATTATAGATCAATAATATTATGGATAGATAGATATAGATATTCTAGGTTGCGATGTGATTTCGGTAAATAATTAGATAAAATCAAATGATATAAAATCACAAAACTTTTGATATAATGGATCAGATTATAATTAGATAAAATCAATCAAATTATATAATAAGAGGATATCAAACAAAACTTTTGCACAAGGATTTGAAATTAGCATTAGCTACCAATAATATTATATTGCAATTAAATGAAATTAAAAGCTTATTCTTCATCGTTCAATTCAATCAAATAATAATTAGAATTTTTCAATTAACTGTAGGTACACTAATAAGTGTTGTCTCTCTTAGTAATTACAAATTATTGACAAAAAATATTAAAAAAATCATCATAGTTTCTATAAAATAAAACTATAACTTTGTCATTTAAGATCACTCTTTTTCAATTTTTACTATTACTTTATATCATTCTAAGATTGTCATATTTGAAAAATATATTAAATGATTTAAAATAAACATATAACACATTGATATCTATACATCTCTATATGAAATGCACTAAATGACACTAAAATCTATGAAAAAAAATTAAAAGAGCATTTTTAGTCTTCGGTTTGTAATAAAAATTCAATGTGTGTGTGTGTGTATATATATATATCAAGAACATATATTAAGAACATAAACATATATTTTGTAATTCCCGAGTACACATGCCCTTAGACAAGTTTTGTATAGCCTTAAGGTCCTTAGGACCCACCTTTCCTGGAAAAGCCTGGATGCAAGAAACCATGTTGTAGTGCAAGTTCTGAGATTTATGAGAACAAGCTTGCTGTAAGGAGATTTACTTGCTAAAGCGAGTGAGCGAGTCAAGCTATGCTTCAGGCGTCAGCCAAGCTCGCTGAACGAGCAAGCCCAATGTCAACAATGCAAAATGACGTAGTTTCATTTATTGATACCCCTACTCCTATATATACCTCCTCTACTTGGATTTTTGGGGAAAAATCCAAGAACCCTAACCCAAACCCTCATTCCTCCCTCCCACTCTCACCATCTTGCAATCTTAGCTCACCTAAGCTCCAAGGTAAGAGTTTATCTATGGTTTATCCTTCCTTTCTCTTATCTTCCATGTTCTTGAGTTGGGCTGTTGTTATTCTCTATTGTTGTCAAGTGAGGTGCTCCCTCAATGTTGTTAGAGTTGTTTTAGAGTTATCTAAATATGATTAGAGATTGATTATGAGTCTATGTTGTTCTATGGTAGTTTTTAGTGACATTCCAAGCCCTTAAGGTCAAGTGTGGTGCCCACATACTCCCGCTCCGATGAGTGGATTTAGACTCATAACCTTAGTTTCACCATTATGATTATGTTTTTAGTATTATGATTGTTAAACATGAATTTAGAAGTAAAAATATATTATGTACATGATTTTCCAAGCTATGTCAAACCTAGCGAAGATTATGATTTTGAATATAGTATGAAAATGTATTTTAGAAAATTATGGGACCATGATTGATGTTATATGTGACGAAAATGTTTTATATGCTTAAGAAGAGATTTATTGGAAATTATGTAATTTAGCAATGTTTATGAAAGTTATCATATATGTTTTCTAGATTTATGATACTACCATATTTTCAGGATTTGGAATTTCAGACTACGTTTTAGATTATTCAGTTAAGATATTTATATATGTTGGAGAAATGTGAAACAAGAGTATGGCTCAATTTTACGAATAAATATGTTATATGATTTTCAAGTTTTATGATTATGAATCCCTGTTTTGAACTATGATATTAGAGTTATCAAGTATATGAAAATATGTTAGCTTATGATATAAATTTAGAACTTCAGTTTTGTGATACTAAAAGGTATGAAATTCAATATGATTCATAGGAACTGCCATATACATATTCTATGGGCATGAAATCAGAAGGCCTAAGCGGGTGATCCATTGGTATGATTTTCACAACCAGTTATGCTAAAGTGAGATTATTAGAGTTATATGCATCTAAAACTCTCAGAGTATTAAGAATTTACAAGTTTTAAGATCTTAGTTAGGAGCTCTTATTTGCAAGGACTAGCACCCATCCTTCAGTTATGGATTTTGTCTAACTAGTTTAACCAATAGATATAAGAAAGTAGACAGTCAGTTAACGATTGTGATGAGATCGTAACCTTGGTACCAAGTTGTCCGCTAGAGGACAATATCGCCCCAGCATATACAGAAAATGGGACCTAGTTAGGTACCCACAACTTATCCGCTGGGACCTTATGATTTCAACAGGTGCTCTTGTTCGCTATGGACTAAGTATCACCTTACAATTTATAATTTTATAGCTCTTATTATTATGTATGTATTTATCATGTTCAGCAAATACTATTTCTCGATGCTCTCCATCAGGAAAAATGATTTCATGATCTATTATGAATTTATAAATGCTTGTTTATGAATCTATGGAATGAAAAGTGTTTTCCTAACTAGCTATGTATGTAAATATCAAATGGTTTTATGTCACTGCATGTATATTATATTATGTATATTTCTTGGTTGTCCCGTGTGGGTGATGGGTGAGAATCCATTCACTTAGTCCGTTGACTCACCTCTTTCCCTTCCTCCTTCCAGTAGGTATAGACATCGTTTATTAGGTCCAATAGTCGCAACTATCCTTTAGTGAGTTTTACATTGCTGTAAGGTTTAGATTAGGTTTATGTTAGATTTAGAGTGCTTTAGTAGACTTAGATGCAGGATGGAAGCCACATATGTATTTTGAGATATTGTAGTTATTTTTAAAGTTTTTATATTTTGCTTTATGTTTCCAAAGTTTAAGTATGTATTTGGAGGCTATGGTTAGTAGGTTTATGTAATAAGCTATGTATTTATGACTTAGTCTTTAAGTCTTAAACCGATTTTCAAAGCATGACCAAAATGTTTTCGAGTTATATATGTGAAAGTTTCAGTTTTTAATTTCAAATATTGTATTTTAATTAGAAAAAATGATAATCAGTTAGAAGAAAATCATTTTGTAAGTATAATATTATGCTATATTATGCATTCAAAGTAATGTTACCCAAAAGGCTTACATGGGGATGAGATTCCTTACATGTCACATTTCCAAGTTGAGTTGTGACATATTTAGAAAAGGATGATTTTTAGAAAGTGATACATTATACTTCACTAACTTATCCATTACTTTTTCCATTGTTTCACTTTTAAAACATATATAACCAAATTATCTTATCAGTTTTATTCTAATTCGGAATACATTTTTGATTCATCACATTTATATATTATTTATTGGGTATAGTTCAACTTTTAAATAATGAAGAAAATAATATTACATGAACCATAAAATCTTAAATTTCATATATCATTGCACTATCACAATATTAAAGCTTAAATATTAAAGAAAGAATAAAACCTAAAATTTCGTATCATTATAATATCAACCAATTGAAAAATATAAATGATTTTAAATTTACTCTTAACAACTAACATATGACATATGTCTATACAAATAACACAATCAACGGCTAGAATATCAAATTATATTATGGTTAAGTGTGTTTGATCATATTTATATATATGATTTGATTTTAAAATAAACGACAATTAGTTGTAAGATATTTTATTTTTAATTTCTAAATCATTAATTAAAATGAAAGAGTCTTAATTTGATTTTGGATGATATTTGACTACTGAGAATTAATTAATTGTATTCACTATTTGATATTTGAAAGTTTTAAATACTCTAAGGATGAAAATATAAGTAGTGAGACATTAAATATAACCTGCAAAGAAGTGTTTAGAAATTTATCTTAACATATTTTATCCTATTGTGTTTATTTTCAGGTTCATATACCCTTTGAATTAAAAATATTTTGAATATATCTCTTGGATACAACTGTTATATGTCTTGAGAAAGTGAATTACTTATAAAATAATTTTCAATGCTTTACTTAAAATAAATCAATCTTATGCATCGCACAAGTCACTGTACTAGTAATCTATATAATCTAATATTCAATATTTACTTATATTTTTAAAAATATATTAATTATTTTTATATATATCTATAGATCAATTACTGATTATATTTTCTACAGCCAATTCAAACAAACACTTAATTTAAGGAGAATTAGCCTTTTCTCTTTTAGTGGGGTTCTCTCAGGGCAAAAATTTCCCTTAAAACTTGTGATCTCAACTTATTGAGAAGGAACCTAAAAGTTATGTAGATAGGAAGAGGCAGGCATACATGAGTTACACAATCACTCATTTCATTTCTGAGTTCAAAAATCCTATCGTGAGTTATAAACGCTATTAGATTACCAACTGTAGTTTTCTCTTTCGGCTGAACATAAACACAGCTTCAATGGTTGTATAGCCAGGAATTAATACATAAAAAAAAGTCACGGTGGCAATCTAGATGGCCCAAAACATAGACAGCATACAATATCGTATTATGAATGAACAATGTCCATGATGACATTGGGATAGAGAAACCTTACTTCTATCAATGTTTTGTTAACTCATGTGATGCAACACTAATTTTCTTTAAACAAAATCTCATGTTTGAGATTTATAAACAAAAAACTCATACCCCAGAGAGTTTTACTCCTATAAACTAATTCGGATTGAGTTAAATTAGTTAAAATTAAGTAAACTTCAAGTACTAGTGATTTAACACCCCTTCCCCAAAAAAAAAAAAAAAAAGTTTAATTAATCCTTTAGTTTCTATAATTTTACTCAATTTTTAATTGGGTCTCATATTTTAAAAATTTTCAATTAAGTCCCTATATTGTATAAAATTTTTCAACTGAAGTCCTAATTCTATAAGGCATTACAAAAATGTTAAATTAAATGAAATATTCCTAAAATATTTGTTAGCTATAGTTTTAAATTTGAAAAAAAATGAATCATAGTCATTCATTCCAATTAGAGCACTAATATAACTAATGATAAATGGTCCACCTAAAAACACCACCATATCTTATTTTGAAAAAAAAAAAGCAAACAAAATAAAAAGAACAAAAAAGGGTTCAACCGTTGGGGAACGTTATGCAAAGTTCTGGGCATTAGAAAAGGGTTAAGGAAACAGGGGTGACGAAGAAGAAGGAAGATGGTGGTGGTTGGCTTGCGATTGTTTAGAGGTTGGGAGATAGTGGCTCGCTTCGCGACATGGTGGTGCTCTAATCGCAAGGCTAATGCAGTGGTGGTTGCACAGCGAAGACACCTTGGGGCACTATGGAGGCCACAGTGATGGGTGCCTTGGCGTCACACATGGCTCTTGCGGCGAAGTCTTAGGCGCAGGCTTCCTCCTCCGTGCCAATCGTCTCAGCCAACGTCGCTCCTTCCTGATGGTCCCTTATCTCCACCACGGACGGCCCCAAAGGCTCCCCTCACCCTACAATTCCACATTGTCCCGCCACTGCCGCTTTCTTCTGCGCCTCTGTTACTGGCACACTTCTTCTTGTTGTGGTGGTGGTGTTCGAAGATGGGTCGTGCGGGTCTTACTCTTGGATCAAAACCATGCCATTGAGACGCCTTAGTGCTTCTTCCATAATGCTGATTAAGAGAAATTTGGGTTCTTCTATGCTTTAGAAGTTGCATTTCCATTTACATGTTTTATTATGTTCTGTTTCTTTTTGGTGATGATGGATACATTGATGGATGACGGTGATGATGAATGATGAATAATGGTGGTAGTGATAGAGTGGAAGGGGACGAGATAGGTAGAGTGGAGATGAATAATAGGATAGGATTTCTTTTTTAATATAAAATAGTCATTAAATAATATTTCAGAATATTTCATTCAATTTAAATTTTTGTAACGCCTTATAGAATTAGGAAACTAATTAAAAAAATTTATACAGTATAGGAACCTAAATGAAAACTTTTAAAATGTAGCTCCCAATTAAAAATTGTTAAACTATAAGACTTAACGAATTAATTAAACAAAAAAAAATCACACTTTTCTAGTCATGAAAGAAAGAAGAATCCATGTCATCCATTCGCATAAATTTCAAAAGATATCAGCAGCATTTGAATCTGTACAAGTGATTAAAGAGCACCAACCTAACCCCAAATCACTATACCAGTACATTGGCAGATAGAAAAATTGGCAAACATAAGAAAGAAATTTCTAAACTGAAACCAAGAGTATTAGTAACAATCTTTCTATTTTCCTTTCCCCACTTCTATCAGTGACTGAAATAAGAAACACTGTTGCATCAAAACATTAAAAATGAGTGATCCCTTGACACTCGAACCAAAACACAGACCTTTTAACTCGAACCTTCACTTTCTACCCGTTGCTCCAGCCCGTGGCTTACCTTTAACCTCAGCCTCCTGTTCCAAATGAAAGAGGTTACTGCTAAAAATCTCAAGCTTGTTGAATGGAAGAAATGGAAAGGAAACACAAGAATAGCATAGCCAATCCCATGTATGATTGCATAATGATAAACAAAGGAATGAAGCAGAAACTAAAATGAATGAAGCACCCCTCAACTTGCTTTCTTTTTATTTTTTTGGTATCCTCTGAAAAGCCAGGTATTTGGAATAAGAAGAAAAGACTTCTAATAAAATTTTGAGCTAGCACATCATTATTCTAAAGATATATACACCAAATGAAAGAATATCACTATTGTCCAGTACTTCTCATTCTGATTAATTCCTTAATAACTACATCTCTTTTAATTTCAATCAGTTTCATCCATCCAAAGGAGTTGTTATTATATGTTCTTGGGAAGATTATTTTACAACTTTAAACGCACATGTGTGTGCGAGTGTACCTGTGGCAAGTGCAAGAAAATGTTGCTCTTGGCTGTAGCTGGATTGTGATTTTCTGCACCTTTGCTCCAATCATAACAGACCTGCAGACATGCAAGAGGTTTCAGAATCACATTACCAGTAGTTGAATGCAAGGATCACATCAACATGTCAGCAAAAAGCAAGCAAGTTTGATTCAAGAATATTTTAAGCTAGCTGATGAAGAACAAAAATAGCAAATTTCTATGCCTAAATTGGACCAACCAATCAAAACCTCCATTGCATATGCATAAAACTATGACAGTTTAGCACAAACATCTAATCCATGTGTCAGGATGTGATTTAGGCAACCCATTTCATATTTCCTGTTTTCAGTAACCTTTTTCTGATTCTAGCCTTTTTCAAAATACTTATTTAATCATCATAAATATTTTATACATCTTTTATCTAGAAAAGCACTTAAAAAAAAATCAAATAAACCAGACTAATCTATAAGCTTTAAAATATATATATATATATATAAATTATACATATTGAACATTCAATTTATTTACATTCAAGACGAGAATTAAGAATATTTTGAGTGTACTTTCTAGGGAGCTTCAGATTAACAACTAACTCTCTATATCCTCAAACTAATCAAATCAATCAACTACCAGCACAAACCTGACATTTGAGAGGAGATGAAAAACTTTTTAAAGAATGAAGATAACAAGCATAATGCTTTCAGGAAATGGGCACATTGATATGTATGAGTTGACTTGTCCAAAATATTCTGTTGATTTAATAATATATCTAGAAACTGCAAACCCGAATATATGAATTCTTTACTTGGTTACCTGATCACTGTGTAACATGCATAATTGCTTAACATTTAGGTAGCATCATAAAATATTTCCACCTACCATTATGTTTAACATCAGAGACAGCAAACCATCGGATATAGTATTACATGTTTGTATCTCGTGTTTCTGTTATGCACGCATAAAGCATGGGCAAATGTGTGATACAGTGACAGAAAGGTGGGGAAAGGGAAGACTTCAGTTAAAAAGGCAAATTACGCATACCATACAGATATTACATGCCAACAAATGAAGGTTGTCTTATTTAAGGAATAACTTAATGTGAATGGAGAAGCAAAAGGCACACCAAAGAAAGTAAAAAAAATATGGCTTGTGAAAACATCTATTATGAGACATACTGCATAAGCAAATATGGAACCATCATTATTGAATGTGCTGCAAGGTATGGGCTGACTACACCTTTGCATGGCCTGCAAAATGCATTCACATGTTATAGGTTAAAGGACAATGACAACAAATACTTCAAAAAGAAAGCTAAGGTGCAAAGGAAAGGGTACATGATCAATACAGTTATCAGGGCTGTAAAAACCCAAAAAAAAAAAGAAGAAAAACACCATGAATATCTAATCTGATGTTGAAAAGGATTCACCCTTCATTTTTCTTGTAAGTAATAACAGGCAAATTGGAGACCATATGCTCCAGTCCAGAAAAACAAAAACAGAAAAAATAAATAAATAAAAAAACTATCAAGAAAGGAAAATAGCAGCAATAATATCCTGGCTACTGGAAAATGTCTGTGTTAACCCATACATACAAATGGATCCTCAATGAAACAAAGGTCCAAAAACTTTTATTCTGTAAGAAAAAGGTGAAACCGTGCTTTGGAAATTCCAGAGATCATTTTCAACAAGAAGAAGTGGAAGAGTGAGTTTTGAAGAAAAGCAGGAACCTTGAGTCTCTGCTTACTGTCCTTATCCCAGAAATTAAAGGCACCATCAGATCCAGCAGTTGCAAAAGTATGGTGTATCTGAATGCAAAAACATCAAATAAGATTATACACTAAAGAATATTAAATCAACAACTTTCAAAAGGAAGTTTAACTAATTTTGATAATATATGGTACATTACTGGATGGAAGTTTAAAGAGTTGACTGAATATATTTCATTGTTTTCTCTGTGACATTTGAAAGTGAAATTCTTGCTTTGTTGTGCATCATCCAGGTGCTGTACTCCAACCCTTCCCTCTATTGAGCCAACCTACAGAGAAATGGCAGAGTCAATGCTCAACAATTTCAGCAAATTAATTTTTTGGACCCCAAAAAGTAATGTTTTCAGAGAATATATACGGCAAGGATTTGACCAACAGTGATAATAATATCACCAGCAAGCGACACTGAAGGAGCAAGCCATATAAATTGAAAGTAGAGACAGAATTGATGATTTATTACTTCTGTATATGTACAGAACAAATCTGGAAAGGAAAACAAGGACAAAGAACTCAATTTGCAGTCTCTATATGGCTGTATCTCAGTAAATAGGGCCTCAACAAAGTCATCTTGGTTATGTCAGCTCAAAATCCTTTTAACAAATGATGGATTGATAATCCAGTTGTCTAAATGCTTGCACATGTACCAATTGGCTCTTCCCACCTGGGACTTATAATAAGTCCCAAACCAAGTGGAGAATCACACCCACATCATAGCAGGAATGAAAATAAGCAAAAAAAGGCTCTATAGGTGCATCTGAATCTAAGTGAATACATACCAAATAACCTTGTTGGTCTGGAAAAGCAGCAACACATCTTGTCTGATACTTCAGGGGTGATACCACTCTTTTATACTCAGTCTGTTAGGATTTCAATACAAATTAGAGGAAAACATGTATTGACATACATTGAAATCAGACGCTCCTCAAATATCAATATGAAATTGGCACTCCTAAAAAGGTTCCTTGTCAAATGAATGGCAAACATGAAATAGTAGCATAAGTGAAAAATAAACAAATCATGTGCCACGTAAACTTAAAGAACTAAAATGTCCCAAGATGGTTTGATCAAATGCTGATAAGACATGATGTAAAAGTCCAAGTAAGAAGAGCGGACCAGATAGAGGCTAGCACAATAATTAGTGGTAGTGTAAATGATTTAAAGGTGAAACCATTAAGAAAGATTTAGATTTAAACGGTTTGTCTATAAAATGATTTATGGCAATGACACTATAGCGTTAATTGATTTATGTGTGTAGCTAACCTATTCCTCACTGCCCAGTTGTTGTCGTTATTATATATAACCATAATAGGAAAAAACAAAAAATGAGGTTTAATGAGGATACTCATTAAATTTGGGTTGCACATTCCATGAATTCACTTTTAATTATTCTTGATTATTTACAATAGGAAGCTATGTGATAAATATATATTTTCTCTTATTTGAGGACACCATAAAGAGATATGATGTAACCTATGGTGTAAATTGTAATAAAACTTAATCTATCAATGTAAAAAGGAAAAAAGCACAGTTTTCTAGACATTTAGACTGCTGAATTAAAATTAACATCTCCTGGTACTGAACAATTTCAATGATCTTTTATTTTATTTTATTTTATTTGTTCTTGATGCTCAAAAAAGAGGGGGGATCCTTAAGCCTTCTATTTGGAATTTTTCCTGGAGAAATGCCACTGAGAAATTTCAGATGATCTAGCTCAAGTAAAAGTGAATAGTGCACAAGGCACTTTAAAAAAAAAAATCATTGATAATTGTTGATGAGAAAATTGAACAATTGCCACAAAATCACAGTTGGTTATCCAAGTTCTTATGTTTTACAAAGATAAACACAATCTAATTATGGTTGCAGATTTCACACTATCTTGCAAAATTATACACCAGCACCAATGTTTTTCAAATTGGAAACTGATTATAGAATTTATAGTTGAAATTTCATCTCCTAAGTATAAAAATCACAATTTACATGAAGGTGCCAATCAATTGCTTACAAAGCTACAAGCAATAAAAAGACTATCAAAAATAATTTCAGAAAGAATAAAATATCACCTGAGGATTCTGCAAATTGAAGACAATCAGATTTCTATCTGCAGTTCCCACAATCATCAGTGGATGTTTCACTGCCATTGCATAACAGCGATCAGGGAGTTGTTGAGTATGCACTGGATTTGACTGCCTAGTATCCCAATACCTGGAAACAAAGAACATAAATCATAATATAATTTATGAAGTAGCTAAAACTTCAATGGAAGCCACCACACAGATACCAAGCAAAGGAATTAGAACATAAAATGCATCTTTCTGACCAAAACACTTGAACTGTTTTATAGAAGCTTTCAAAATATCACCTGAAGAGACAATAATAAACTTAAAGGAGAAGTCAAAAGAAGGAAAGCAGCTTAGTAGTGAAAGCTTCCCATTCAGCAATTTATTAAAAAACAATCGACGTGAAGTAAACTGCTTCAGATGAAGCCACCTATTCTGAGCTATACCCTTTTAGATAGGATGTTATGAGTTGCATTTTATACATTATGCTGCCTATCAATTAACACAAGCACACTACACTATATCAGAATTAAGCAATCACTGTAAATTTCCATGTCCCTAACAAAACCATAAATTTTGTCTTGCATAATGTACACACATATTAGCTGTTGCATTATAGTGTTATGTACTTTTACTGTTTACACAGTGTTGTCTACTCTCAAATAATTTTCATCTGAACTAAGCCTAACTCATATAACCTAGAAACTAAGAAAAAACACGGCAGCAAATGTAATCACAATTTGAATTCAAATTTTTATGATTTTATCACGCAAAAGCGAAGCTGACCACCAATCGATTGAGAATCTTTACATTGATAATAATGAAGATGAAGAATCAAAGAGCATACTTCAGGGTCTTATCCCAGCTTCCCGTGGCTAAAAGATTCATCTCTGGTATCCATGCAATCTCTTTGATGGGAGCATCATGCATGGCAACAGTCACTGGTTGTCCTCCAGACGTAAGCGGCCACATCTTGACCTGCTTGTCACAGCCTCCCGAGAAGACTGTTGTTCCATCATCCTTCCAGGTGGAGCACAAAACCTTAAACAACAAAAGCAAACATTAGGTTAGAAAACGCGACAAATGCCACTTCAGTCTCAAACAACAATACTAGTACTCGTATTAATCTTGGTTTTTCTCGTATTAATCTTGGTTTTTTCAACAAAATGAGATGAATTTCATTACTGGTTGGTCATGTGATATCGAAGCCTTGGGTGTGCTGGTGACAACAGTCCCATTCCTTGTTATCTCCCAACACCGAACCTACATTGTTGATTAAAAAAACAAAAATCAGTAACTAACTGTCAACCAAGCAATGAAACACAACACAGAGGAAAAGAACAAATGCTTATAAAGCAGAACCACGGACCCGTTTGGTTTCAAATTATTTTTAGTTTTCAGTATAAATCACAAAAACAAAAAACCAGTTTTTTTTTTTTTTGTTGTCTCATGTTCTCATGATTTTGTGGATTTTGTAAAAGTGACAATTTTATAATTAATACCGAAAATACGAAAGAAAAAAGAGGAACATAAAACATTGCTTTCATTCTGTTTTCAAAATTCAGCGGAGTACCCAGTAAAAACAAGAAACACAACTAAAGTCTAAAACAACATGACATCTTTGTAATTGATCTTAAAAAACTGGAAATAGAAACAGAAAAGGACACATTAACAGGTCAGGCCCTAATCTTTCAGTTTCTTGCTCTCTTCTATCAACAACTAAGCCCTGTCCCACTAAGTGGGATCGGCCACATGAATCAAGTGACATCACAAAGCTCTATCATAAATCATATTGCTCTCTTCTTCTAAGTTTGACAAAGGAAAAAAAAAAGGTCACAAACCAAATGCAATAAAAAAAAAAAAGTAAAGAAAACAAAGCCAATAGCACAATGGGGAAAAAGAAAAAGCAAACCTGGTTGTCCCATGAAGTAGCGACAAGGAAATTGGCCTTGGGACTGAAACTAAGACTCGAAACAGAATCACCAGGTGGTTGAGTCACCTGAAAAATTTGTCCAAACACCACAATAATAATAAGAATAAGAATAAGAATAAGAATAATATGAAGGAAATGAGCTGCCACATTAACATTAGGCTAAATTAACTTGCAGGGTGTGCATTGCACTCCACCGCACTGCACTGCATTGCCTAGCATACCTCGTAGGATTTGTTGGGGTTTGTATTGGCGGAACCGAAAGTGGACATGTTGATGAAATCCCCCAAACAAGTAACGCAAATCACACAAAGATAGATTTGGTTCAGCGAGAAGAAAAGGGGTTTTTGCTCGAACGAAGAACAACAAGAAGGGCTTAAAAACGAAAGCCGTTTATGTACGTGTGAAACGGCACTTTTCACCAGAGAGAGTTTTGAGTGTGCAAGGGTATAGTCTAGCAGTTTTTAAATCTGACACAAATGCACCCTTTCTTATGAAATTCTTTTCATGTCCTTTAATCTTATTCGATTCTTAATTGGGTCCTAATAGTTTAAAATTTATAATTAGATTTATGAGTGTTTGAGATTTCTAATTAAATTTCTATTATTATAAAAAAATAAAATATTTTATAAATATTTTATTTTCATCACCCTCTTTGTCCTTATAGAAATAAAATATTCCATAAACATTAGATTACTTGATTCAAAAATCTCATATATTATAGGAACTTAACTATAAATTTTTAAATTATATAGACTTGATTTAAAATTAAGTGAAACTATAAATACGTAGAATAATTAAACTTGTTTTTAAACATTTTTGGATCATACTTGCTTTTTTTTACTTAGATATATTTTTTTAAGGATTTGGTTCTTTAAACGAAGGAGAGTAGTAAAGTGAGAAAATAATGGATTAATTACCTTATGGATCCCTCCTTTCTCACTTTACCAACCTTCATCCAAATCCATATTTTTAGTATACCAAAAATAATATAATATCACATATAAGTCATCTCATGTCTATATTAACCCAAAGAAGAAAAGACCAAGATGCCCTTGACATAAGTTTATAAAATATGGGCTCTCCATATAAAACTTTTTTTCTTTTTGAGGATTCATCACCATATTGAATTTGATTTCAGGATGTGCTAGCAACCTTGCAATCAAATTATAAGTCCAATTCAAGTAATTAATTTCTAATTAGCTATATTAATTAGAATTAATTCATTCCTGACAAATATATGTCCTATTGTGTGTGACTAACAAGATTCATCACTAATTGCAATGAGATTATAAAATCAAACTTTGATATTATTGGAACTCATTTGCAAACCTAAATACAATTCCCAAAATACCCTTAACTCATAATTTATGGAAAACACTTAGCATAGTATGTCATGACCACCCAAATAGTGGCAAATATATCGATTAGAATTCTAATAAACCAATAATCATATTTCCCATGCACTTGAATCTTGTCATTATAGGATCTAGGTCCAACCAAAGTCATGGATAATGTCAAACCCTATAGTTTAGACTATATAGATTCTTTGAGTTTCTCATTCTTCGATCAATATGACATAAACTAGAAACTCTTATATATTTAAGTTCAAGCACCTCGACCAAGGATTTTATGATCAAGAATAACTCCTTATCCATAGGACCTATCCTCATTTACATGAGGTAATGAATCTTATCTGACTAGTCACCCATCTCCATACATAACTAACTATAGCCATAAACCTTAATACTAATGCATGACATGAGTATACAAAGAGTCACAAACTATAGCTATTAATGTACAAGATAACCTTGTCATCTTATGTTAAAGATTATATGCACTAATATGATCTAAATAATGTTTCATTGACATTAGCAAAATTACCATGTGAACTTTATTGATTTGTCATGTTCAACCTGTTAGAGTTAAATGTAAGAAGTAAGGTCCCACATTAGTTGAGAATAGACCTAAGTGTGTAGTATATAATATGAGCGAGACATGACCCATTGCCTTAAGGTTTTGAGTGAAAATGTGACGTTGACTGGTAGTATGGTGCTTTCACTTAACCCGTTAGCTATATTTTCTCCTAGGCTCCCTCGCCCTAACACAACCCACTTATTATAAGTATCCACATATCTATTTTGACATCTAATGTTATATAGTATAGACACAATATTCCATTAAGATACTAATGATGAAAACAGCAGAGGTGATAATCTTCGAAACAATAACGCTCAATTAGAATTCCTATAATCGTGAACTCTTTTAAATATATTGTTAGACTACTTCATCAATCATATTCTCAACTATTGAGAATGAAGTATCTAACAATTATCTTATGGGCTTATTCTAATAAACACAAATTATGATAAAAGAATAATAAATTACATTTAATATGAATTATTGATCCATATATTTACTAACTCTAGACCATATAACTGACCGAGTCTTTCATCAAGTCTTGCAATTTATCAGTGTGTCAACCAAGGTACAGGCCATGAACCCAAATGGTTTCTCTTGTTTGCTCACCAATGTTTTGTGAGTTAAAATCTAGCAAGATGGGAATATGATTTGATTAGCTTAGAAAAATGTTTAAATGTAGCTTCACTAAATTTGGAAGACCATGCTCCATTTGCCACAAATTTATCGATAGTTGTGTTATTTTTATTCATTATATATGAGATATCATATTAACTTACGCTCAATTTACTCATTTAACTGAATATGACCTTTCAAGTAGGTATAGATGAGGTATAAGTGCCTACAATATCCTACACATAACGAGTACAAAATAATATTTTTCATCTATCAATCTCCTCCTAATCTTCCTTCATTGCCAAGTATATATACGGTTGTCCACAAAAGATGAGATCTGCCAAGTGTAGTGAGAAAGTCTCATGTTCTATCACTTAGAGATAGCATGGAAGTTCAAATCTCCTCCAATGCACTAAGCATTTACGCATGGGATCTTGTTCATTCAATTAACAAGTGAAATTCACTCATGTTTATAGGGAAGGAAATAATAAGGTCGTAGATTTTATTGCAAACTATGATGTTTTTGATTTGCATGACCTTTTAACTAGCAAAATGAGGTTTAATTACTTTTATTAATTGATAATACATGATTGAATTATATATATATATATATATATATATATATATATATATATATGTGTGGACACACACACATACATGTTTAAAAGACCGAAATAACATGTAAAAGGAATCCAAATATTTTTTCGGTGATGGGGATAAATATTTTCATTTGGACGAACTTGTATTGTTGGTATTAAACTCTAATACTAAGGGCGCATTTGTTTTTATTTTTTTCAGTTGAAAAAGTAATTTTTTAAAACTAAAATAACAGTCTTTGGTAGAAACTATTTTAAATAATTTTTAATTTTTGAATAGGAGCTAATAATATAAATGAATTTAATTTCTATTTATTAACATTGTAAATTTTGTTATATGTTATTTAATCATGTATTATCTCATCATTAAATATAGTTGTTAGTCTTATATCTATCACTTAAAAAATCATCTAAATAAAATGCTTTGATTTGATAAGAGCTAGTATATCAAAATTAAATACTCCATTCGTTTTAATATGTCAAGATGTATTGATTTATGAATATATCAAAAAATAAAAAAAAATTATTTTGAAATTTGGTAGTGCTGCTCTTTGACCGTGCTCTAACTCATGAAAACCACAAGCCAATTTATTTCATTTGGTAAATAAAAAAAGTTATGGTACTTTTACTCATAGCTTTTAAAAGTCATGTTCTCCTAAGAGCAATTCATGGATACTTTATTTTTCAAAATTTAAAAAAATAGTAAAAACTAATATAACCTTTAAATTTAAATAAAAATCTAACTTTATGCTTTTATTAGATTAAAACTCTTAAGTTTTTACTCTTTTTATAAATGTTTATGTGTATCATAATTATTATATATATTGAGAATTACTATTTAATATATTTACTAAATACTACTCCAATAACTCCTGTTCATTGTCGGCAACTTTTCCAGCAGTTTACGGGACAATAATAAGCAGTTATGTTTAGAGCTAGAGCGGTCAAGTCTACCTTGCATGAGACAAACAAACACAAGAATATCATGTACGTATGAACGAGGATGCGGAGTAAAGGTAAGGGGGGACAAGGTCATTGAATGACAAGAATTCTTTTTCTCTTTATTCATTCTGTGTTCACACCACACCTTCACTACACACACACACCCCACTTGTGATGATCCACGTCATCATTCTCCAACGAATGAAAAAAAAATATTATTTTGATTCATATTTTATAAAATACTATATCAACATATTCACAATTAAATGAATATGAGGCTAAATAAAGGTTTATATCTAATTCAATAATAAATATAATTGTGTTCACATGATATCTTATAAAGTGTGAGGCAAAATAATATTAAAAAAAAAGCAGACACAAAACAAACGTATAGCCCTGTTTTCCAACCTTGCTCACTCCCTCCTCTCTCTCTCTCTCTCTCTCTCTCTCGCGCCTGCTTCAGCTCGCTCGCTCACTCACTAACTCACTCGCTCGCTCGCCCGATTCCGAATCAGTTTGTGTTCCGAGTCAGAGGGACCGAGTCATCATCATCCATCTCCTCCTGGATTTCCTACTGAAGATGCGACGCTCCGCAACCAAGAACCGGTCAATCCAATTCCCACAATTCCTCCGCCGCGGATCTCTTCCGCTCCGGTAATTTCATTTCCATTCCCAATTTTTTCTCTTTTCTTTTTTTAAAAAAGTTCATCTGTTGGTGTTGAAGATTGTTGCTTTTGGTCATGTTAAAGTTGATTACTTGAAAGATTAGATTATAGGTCGGGGCCAGTTTTGCTTGGTGATGCCTGTTAACTTTTAAATTTTTTAGATTTTTCCTGTTTGATTTTAAATATTCGGTGAAATTTTTTGTTAATATATTATGTATATAATTTAATTTTGATGCATGGAGTGTGAAATTTGTTTACACTCGAGTCCAGTCAAGTCTTCACATTTGCGTAACTTTTGAAGTATTGGGACGGTAGGTAAACATGTTTTGCTGATGTGACAAGACAGTAGATAATTGGATGATAGTGTTGGATGGTAGCAGTGCATAGTAAAAATTAAACTCATTTTTTAATTAGGTTTTCTTTTATAATTCTTCTGGGTTTGGAGATTGTGGTGGCTGGTAAGGATTGGACTAAGTGGTATGGGTAAGAGTTGGATCGTGGAAAAAGCATGGTTTTAAGTAGTTTTTAACTTCTGAGTAGAAGCGGATATTAATAGCTTCTATGAAAAAATCACTTTCTGTCAAAAGAATTTAAAACAAACGGACCCTAAATTTAGTAGTCAATTTAGTACTTTTTGAATCCACGTCTGATAGATGATCGACCTCTTGAAGTATGGTCTGGGTAATACAGCCTTGTTGAAATGAAACCTCTTTATTTGGTTAAGAAAATGGGGCATCAATGTGAGGATCAAGCTGATTGTCCTGAAAGTTTAAGCTCTTATCCTTAAGAGGAAGGCTAGCTAGATATGGTAGTATAAAACTTTAGTTGGGAAATCCTTCTTTCTCTTATTGAAACTCTAAAAAGGACAAATGTTCATGTTATTTGCCACGAGTATGTCCTGTCAATAAGAGAAATCACATAAGTTTTATGGCTCAACTTATTGATAACTCAAAATTATTAAACACAATTAAAATATTGCAATTGTATTATGTTGGAAGGACAATCACATTATTAATGCTATTTCTTTGTATTAATAGGTCTTAACTTTACTGTAGCTTGTGCCAGGTATTATGCTGTAGTCTTGGGCTCTTGGCTTACATTTACTGTAGTATAGAACTAAAGACGGACTGTGCTTCTCATTTTTCTCTTATTCTGATGGCACAAACTTTGATATGATTGAAAGAAAATTATAGCAAGCCTTTCCGGCTATTTAAATGTTGGATAATCTTGCAAAGGGAAAATTCTTTTATGACTACTCTTACCATATGCTGGAAGGTCAAAAGGTTAAGTCTTTACTGAGAATTTTTGGTGGCATACCCCTGAGGGTTTCAGGAGCGAAATGTTTTACATCTACTTGTATTGGCATTATTTGGAAGATGGGAATTGAAGTCTATAAACCTGATTATATGTATTTTGAAGCATCTGTGTTGTTTATCGTTGCCTGTTTATTCTTGTCCTTTTTTTTTGTGTCTATTATGGAATCATATTTATGATATTATTCAGCATAATCGGATTAGTATCTAGCAAGTGCTATTGGAGCAGGCAATGAGTTGTTCAATGTTCTAATACAAGCATAGTTTTTCAGCTTCAAGTAAAGCAAGCTCAAAGGAATTGGAAAGAATTGATAGTCTATTTTATTCGTATGCGAATGGGTCTACTGGGCTGATTGAGTAAGTATGCTTCATCCACCAGTATGTTATTTTCTACATTTCAATATGTATGAATCAATTATATTAAGGTGTTGTCATTTTCTTAATCCAAATTTCAAGCCTTGGACATGGACATATGGGGTTACATAGCCCTTAATCTTGCTTGCTTCTGTAAATGAACTGTTCTAGCACATTTAATAGCTAGATGAATTCCATAAGTAATGCCTAGCAGGTCTGACAAAGGTATATGCATGAAGAAAATGACAATAGGGCCTTAATCCTGCTATGCTGAAACACTGGCTCTGTTTGGTACAGTTGATAGTATTAGATCTAACAGTAGAAGGTAATAGGAAAAGGCTTGATAGTATATATGATTATTGTACCATGACTATATTACTCTTCAGCTTCTCAACTGTCTCTTTGGCATCTCGCCCTATTCCTCCCAGAAACACTCCAAGCCTGAACCCAATTTGCCCTGCAAATCCTACAATCATATCCCTTGACATTCTTCACGTCCCCCAGCTCTGAAAGAATCAAATGGTTGTATGGGGTTTTGGTGATGGACAGCCATCTATTATAATATTGTTCCACTCTGCTGATAAAAACCACCTTATATTATCAGGTCCTCCGATATGGCTCGCCAAACACAGTCTTAGGAGTCAACCCCATGAGAAAGATAGGGTGACATGGCACTTGCTATTTAAGACATCAAAGATGCATGTAAAAAAAATAATAATAAAGAAATTAAAATATCGATCAAAGAAGAGTTAAGTGTGTTTATTTCCAGCAAGTGAATGTTAGTGATTCTTGGTGTATAGGTGACTTTTTTATTTTTTTAAATGTAAATACTATGTAAATTAGTACATGAACACCTGTTTACAGTTTGAAAGTAGGTTCATTGTATTTTAATTATCTATGGATACAGCCCAGAAGGAATTGAAGCACTTTGTGCTGATATGGAGGTGGATCATACTGATGTGAGGGTCTTGATGCTTGCGTGGTAAGCCACAATGCTACCCTTAATTGTCCTTTAATGCTGTATTCCTTTATCTTTATCTTAAATTTGTGTATGGAGCTGATGAGGACTAGATGTAACAGGAAAATGAAAGCTGAGGAGCAAGGATATTTTACCTTGGTAAGAGACAATTTTCATATGTATTTTACAAAGTCCATTGTTGATTGTTCATAATACTTCTTTTGGATTTATTTCAGTGTTTCTTTTTTCCTTTAATTTTATACATACAACATATAGACAATAAAAGGCAAAGTACACAATTATGTAGTCTTGAATTTTGATACTCTCTCTCTTCCCCATCAATATACTAAATATCTACAGGATGAGTGGAGGAGAGGCTTAAAGCACTAAGGGCTGATACAGTAAGTAAATTGAAGAAGGCACTTCCAGATCTAGAAAAAGAGGTATAATTGTTTAAGTGATATTCTTTTTGATAATTCATTGACTGTCTGTGGCTATTGTTACTTATTGGTGTTGGAAATTTTATACTAGTTGCTAACTAATTTAATTTGCCAACTATTATAAAGGTCAGGAGGCCATCGAATTTTGCAGATTTCTATTCTTATGCTTTCCAATATTGTTTAACAGGTATACTTTGATGTGACTTTTTGTAAAATTTATTTTGACCCTTTTTCCCATGTTCATTCAATGTATGTTCTATATCTAATTTTTCTAATTTTGTCAGAGGAGAAACAGAAAAGCATTGATATAGAGAGCATTTGTCAATTACTTACTCTTGTTTTGGGTTCAACATTTCCAACCCAAGTCAACTTATTTGTGGAATATTTGAAGGTGAGTAGTGGATTTTTCATTATTCTTTAGTTCTTACTAATTATTCTTACATGTTTTCATTATTTATGGCAGACTCAAAATGATTACAAGGTCATAAACATGGATCAATGGATGGATTTTTCGGTTTTGCAATGAGGTAGCCTCTTTCTCTGCTGCTTCTAGATTGTCGTTATGATAATTATCATGAGGGAGATATTTCTCAGCGTTTTCCCTGACAAAGTATTGATCTCATTGGTGTTTAGTTAATCTCGTGCTGCCTGTGGATGCACCTGCTTTTTGGCGCTGTTTACTTTTCATAGTTGCGCATATGAGATGAATCATATCTGTTGTAGCATCATTGACTTCTTAGACATTTGCTTTTCTGCACTTTCTTTGAATCCATAGTTTTTGAATCTGACTGACGTGCAAATTTTTATCAATTCACAGATAAGTTTTCCAGCGCTTAATGACTATGATCCAGAACTTGCATGGCCCTTGATCCTGGACAATTTTGTTGAATGGGTGCGAGAAAAGCAAAAGTGATCTTATATCTTTCAGCAGCCTGATTCTCTATAAACTTGGAATCATTGGTATGTGTGTTAATGGGAAATGGATTCTCTTGTGAAATCTCACATGACCTGGTCATGTGTTAATCTTTACCATTAATTAGATGCTATCGGGGTTCCCATACTTGGCCCCCATCCTTAATCAATGGTGAAAATCAAAACATGACTAGGTCATATGAGATTTTTCACACAAGAGGAATCATTCCCTGTGTTAATCAATTGTTTCAACCATTTATGCATTACTCTTACCTTTTTCGCTTTTGAAGTTTGTGTTCTAACTTATGCTGATTGATTTGTTGGCAGCACTTCTTCAAGTAAGAAACTTTCCGACTAATGAATCAGATAGATGCCTTGTGGCTTGTTTGTGTCCGCAACAAGCTCTTGTTCTTCTGTTGGCCCGGTTTCTTGAAGGGCATTCTAAACATAAACCATTGTCACTTATCCTTTAAATTTTCATTTGATGCTATAGATGCAGTTGAGGTTAGATACAAGATTGTACTTTGTGATCATTGCCAATCCAACATCATCTATCCTATTCATATCATCATTCACATAAAGGGCTTTTGTGAAACTGAGTTGAGTGAGACCAGTACCAAATTGACATAGTTATACACGCAACTTTATCTAGTTGTTCCCCATATGAAGTGTGAGCTATAGGGTACATGAGTTACTTTTGGCCTCCTCAGCCGTTATACATTCTTGATGAAAGTGATATTTGATCTCGAGTTCTTACATGTTAATTACACGTTTGGTTTCAATTCCTAAACTATGATTTGGACGAAAGCTACAAGAGAGAAGATTTTGTCCAAATTATGTTTTAGAAGTTTCCAAATAGGAAACCAAACATCATTCAAATCGCTTCACCTCTTTTAACATCTAATTGGTGCTTGTTAATTGGTCCGAGTCCCCGGGATACTCTAGTTTAACTTGACATTTAGGGTATGTTTGACATGGGTTAAAAATAGGACAGAAAATTTTGTGGATGGATTCTGCGTATAATTTTATATTAAGAATTTATTTATAAGATTTTGTCTTCTACTCTTACACTCATACCAAACACGTCTTTGAAAATACCCCAATATATGACTAGGAGTTGCTGACATATTACCCTAATGTTGGTAGTTGTTGAACGTTCACAATTGCGATGCGAATCCTTTATTGTTAGATGACCATCCTTATGGACAAGGGGAATTAGACCAAATTCTACCATGATGGATTGTGAAGTTTAGCAGTTATTTTTAAAATTATTTCCATTATTTATCTCTTCAATATGATTGTCTTACGTCATTTAACATAAGGAGAATCCAAATGGAACTCAATTGAAAGAAAAATGTTTGGTCTGAAGGCGCAACTTTTTTTTTCGTATACAAATCGAGCCTGTGTAATGCTCTAGTTGTCGCACTTGTGGGGCACACATATTGCCAAAATAATATTATTTGTACTCACTTTTATTAGAATCTTACTCCTATCTACTATTGATACGATGTGAAATCCAATTAATTTGGCTCTTGCATCTCTTTTAAAGATAAGTGAATGTGTTGACAGGATTTTATATGTTATGAATCCAAATAACATTACTCTTATTGAAGTTGATTGGTCGGTGACCACCATTTTCCACAATATCTTTCACTTTGAAGGCCAATTTAATTTCATTTATGCCTTCGGTTGCTCCACCATAGATAGCAAGTTTGGGTTTGCGAAAGAAATATATTTTGGTCGGATGATTTTAGTAAAATTTAGTAGCTTTACTTCCTTAAACAACAGTTACCTTCTTGTTCTTAGCCATGCAACTTTTTGTTGGTTAAAAAAGGGGAAATATTGTTTGCATATAGAGATACTCAATTGACACATGATGATACGACTTAAATGAGTTTGAATTTCACGTGCAACTTTTTGTTAGAAAAAAAAAAAGCAAAATATTGTTTACAGACATTCAATGCACATATGGTGTAACCAAAAAAAAAAATGCACATATGGTGATCACAATTCAAATGAGTGTGAATTTTAGTTACTTAAATGTTAAGCATAATGTTAATTAATAGTGAGATGTATATCTATAATCTATAATGAAATATATAAAGTGGATTGTCATGGTAACTATCTTTTGAGGTCTCTAAATTGTATCAAACTTTTTTTTTCAAGTCTACACACGTACTTGAATAACTTTAAACACTAACTATAATAAAATTAAATAACTTCTACCTCTACATATAAAACTATGCAACAACTTCTAATATTATTTTTAAAAATTCATATTAAACTTAAAAGATGTGGATCAACAGGTCAACTAATTGTTTATGAAGTCAATTTGGCATTTACATATTATTGAAGATAATATATCATTACAACACTAATATAATTAAAATTCACATTTATTTAAATTGCGCTCATCATATGTCCATCAAGGTATCCAACTTATTATGAACAAATATCACAGTTAAGAAAAAGAGGGAAAGAGTGAAGTGTGTGTTTCTGGTTTCTACTTGCTTTTGTGTCCATTATTATCAGTCAAAAGTAGTTGTTCCAACATCTAGCTTTGTTGACTCTAATATTGCCTGAGTAGGAAAAAAAAGGAGTAAGCGTCCAAATAACAAAAGTCATTGTCCTAAAAAGAAAATGAACCGTAGGGACAGGCCTTGACTGAAAATGACAATACCAATCTTCCAAAGTCCCTGTCTCTCTCACTATCAATGCTTGGCAATGGCAAACACATTGATCAATTACGCATCTCAGCATGTCTGCAACAAGAATGAGGACCATTATTGTCATTAATTCATCAGCATTTTAAGTCTAAGACACATTGACAGAGAGATAATGTCTGATTGCAAAGATTCACAAAAGTGTTGCACCATTAAATGAGGCAAATTATAAGGTTGACCTTATATGTTTAAGTTTATCATAAACTATTATTAGTTATTAGATGAATATTATTTTTTTATAATTTGATTCAATGATCAATAAATAGAGTTAATGATGATAAAAATATATTAGTCCACTATAAAAGCAGATTAAATCACACTACAATTTCATACTCGTGCTCCATTTCAACAGTCTAACTTTTTCTTTTTTTTACTAT
This sequence comes from Dalbergia oliveri, assembly GCA_030441495.1. Classification (NCBI taxonomy): domain Eukaryota; kingdom Viridiplantae; phylum Streptophyta; class Magnoliopsida; order Fabales; family Fabaceae; genus Dalbergia; species Dalbergia oliveri. The sequence continues at coordinate 6,841,137 of JAMLFY010000016.1, forward strand.
ATATATTTTCTAATAAGTGTTAATCTTCACTTATGCACACATATTAAGAAAATAATTGGATGAATTAGAAATTAGAGTAAATTTAAGTATATTTTATAATAATATTCTTATCTCTTACTCCAACATTCTCTCTTATATTTAATCTATCCATTAACTCTCTCTCTTATAAAAGTATCAACAGAAAAAAAAAAGAAGTAATATTGTCTAGAATTTTTAAAAAAACAGATAATAATAGAAAAATAAAATTTTATAGATAGATACTTATTGGAAAATAGAGATAGTAGTTTTATTTTCACTCAATTTGTTTATTTATCATGTCAAGGAGGCATTAACTCTTTATGTGATTAATAATTTCACACTACTATCAAGAAGGTATTAGTTTTTGGGTTTTGCTAACTAATACCCTTATAAGGATAGTAAATTCTAAAATTTTTTGATGGATCCTGCACTTTAAAAACATAAAGATGCATTTTTCTAGACAAGAGTTTCCATGTTTTATTCCTTAAACTCTTTTGGGGTTTTTATTTTACCAATTAAGGATATGTTTAGTTGGGGAGTAAAAGTTTGAGTAAATTTGCTCTAGATGAATTTCATGTATAAAATTACATATGAAGTCTATTTAGGGAACTTCTACCCTTATTTTTTTTTCCAATCAAACACACCCTAAATAGGGATAATCTTATCTATTTAATACTACATTCTTTAATACATGTCTATCTACAAAATTTTATTTTTTACTATTATCTGTCATTTTAAAAATTCTAGACAACATTAATTATTTTTTTCCTTTAGTTCTCTTATGAGAGAGAGTTAGTGGATAGATTAAATATGAGAGAGTATTGAGGCAAGAAATAAAGATAATATTATAAAATATACTTAAATTTACTCTAATTTTAAGTTCATTCAATTATTTTGTTAATATATGTGTATAAGTGAAAATGGATATTTATTGAAGAACGAGTTAATATAATTTTAAACTATTATCAATATTTATTAATTGTTTTTTTAATATATGTCTTTTTTTTAAAGCTAGCTGAATCAATTGAAACGGAGGGTGCATACGAAATGTCTTTGCATATGGTCCATCTTGTTGCAACACGATTTGAGAAATAATAAAATACAATTTATTTGTCGGGAGTAATTTAAGGAGGAGTTAAAGTTACTCTATTTTAAAGTCATCGATTATCAGGAATTCAACACGATTTTTTTTTTGTTTGTTTAGTAGAATTCAAAATAATCTCTCCACATATATCACTCCCTAAATTCAAAATGGATGTGAAATACCCTCTTCAAATTTTGAATGTAATTTTGATTCCTCTAACTGAATTCTTCATCAGTTAAAGTAATTAATGTGTTTACGGATTGACTTTTTGAATCAAGTAAAATGTAAAATTTTTCGATTGAGTTGAATTCAATCGAGCTATTGAATCAATATTGATATAGCCATACTGATTGTCGCTGCGGGTAATTCAACAATATATTAGCATACACATGTGACACATCTAGTCCTCATCCACCAAATTCTTCACTTGAGGTTGTTTCTTTCACCATTGCAAGCTACATTGTGAAAGGCGAGAGCATATTTAATGCGCGTTCAAGAAATATTTACAACTACTCATTCTTGATCTTTTTATATATAACTTATAAATATTTTTTTTGATAAAATATAACTTATAAATATTATAAAGTAAGACCCTATTTGATGCATTATATAGTATAAGACTTGATAATATTAGATATTATAGGACAATATGGAATCTATTGTATAAATTTTTATACTATCTATTGTTTGGTGTGCTACATGAGGGTGGTGGACAGGAGGCAGGTGCAAAGGGCGTGATCGACGAGTGGTAAGTTGCAACCGCGGGAGGTGATGAGCGATGACTGGTGGGGCGCGCTGGTGGGTGACTAGCTACTGCAGGCATTGGGTGGAGGTAGGGCATTGAAGTAGAAGAGTAAATCAAGTTTAATTTTATATTGGTTAGTAAAAATAATACTATTAAGTATTATCAGGGCTCTTGAAACCTAATAACTTAATTATGTAATCATAGGATAAAAATGACTTGATCATATAATATTATACTATCATATATGACACCAAATATGTAATAAAAATTATCATTATAGTATTAGCTAATATTGTCATATCTTATACTATATATCAAACGAGGTCTAAAAAGAATAATTGTGAGTGTTCCTAAAGCACACGTTAAATTTGATCACATGCAAGAATTTATCATGAAAGGCTTGGTCTATGGCAATTACCATTACAAGCCACTCTTGAGACACTACAAATTTAACATTTGGCATTTACACACACAATAAAAGTGAATCTTATTAACCTTATTGGAGATACAATCACTTGATTATGAAACTTGCCAACTTTATTATAAATGTTTGTAAGAATCAAGTATCAAAATTAAACTCTTATAACATGTTAAAATATCTTTGTTAACTTTTTCCCTCATTTGGGATTTTCCTCTTAAATAATGGATGGTATTTTTCCTACGAGATATGAAATCTAGAAGATAATTAATAAATTTGGAAATCTTACATACAAATTCGATTATAAATCAAAATTAAGATGTTAAAGGCAATTATACTTTATTTTGCAGTTTACTAAAATTTTTAAACCTTAATTACTCATTTAAATTTAATTTGATTGCTCAAATGATGAGTTGAAATGATAACGGTAGTTTTAAATTGCACAAAAAAAAGGCAATATTACAAGCAAAGTAGTATGAGCTCCGGGATTCCTGCCAGGTTTTTTGATATCTTTATCAGATCATTGGATGAATGAAAAGAATGAGAAATAACAAAATTTAAAATTGAAAATCCAATTTGTTGCTTCCTTTCTTTCGTTAGAGCAACTTCTGCAATTGGTTACGAAACAATAAATTTTGAAAGAAAAAAAGAAAAATAACATATCAAATTTTGGACATCAAGATGACGAAGAGCCAATAATCAAAGGTGAAGATGGAGGAAGGGTGCGTCTCTTTCTCTCCTTCCCGCACACGCGAGGTGAAAGGGGAAGATGTAGAAGAGGATGTTGAATTTGAAGCAGTGACTTTGTTGGACTCATTGGTCAATACTTGCTTCTCTCCTTCACATTGCTTGTCTTCTATCCTATGATGCCTGACTTTGGTCGAGTTCAAAGTCACAGGAAGAACACAATTGCACAAAAAACCTGCCACAAAATAAGCCAACAAAACCACACAAACAGAAAATCAACCAAAATTCCGAAATTTTAGCATGAGAGCAATAAAATAAGATAAAAATTTATCCTCCTTATGTTTATCGTTTTATACTGTATGAGAAATGAGAAACCAATTAATTCCAAACAGTGTTTACCTCAATCATTATCACAAGAATTTGCACATATCCAGTTGGGAGAGAAAAAGAAAACAGCATATCCTACAATTTATATGACATGGGAGTGCAACTTATAAATGAAGCAAGTAATTTCTTCTAATGTCTTTTCATTTTTCTTCCTATCATCTAAGAACACTCAGCAATTCTGATGCCATGTAATTGATTTTGAACTTTGTATGTCCCATATTAATTTTGATTATAGTTGCTAGTACCAACAACCCCCCACAGTTAACTAAATTCAACATCACTCAATAACCTCATTAGTCATTACCTCATTGTACTGCACATACAATTTTCAATAAAATAAGAAATCAAGAAAAGTCTAAGACTCTAAGTTGAAGAAGCAGAGCAAAAATAGAAACTAGAACAATGCATTCACGTATGAAATTGGAGAAGAAATAAAAATCAATGTGTTTAAAAACTAAACTGAGCTGCCGGTTCAAGTTTTTAGTTTAAGCATTTTTTTCTTCAAATCAATCACAATCTATCAATAATTCAGTTACAAATTTAACTAGCTGAATCAATTGAATGACAAATCCAACCTTTTATACATTGTTCGATTTTTTATACTGCAACTGTGATTACAACATTATTGTTGCAGCTGTTTCTGCAATCACATCGACATAGCAATTGCAGTCACATCAGCACCATTTTTTTCGCAACTACAATTATTGTAACGCAACCACACAACCAAGATTCAAGCCAAACTCGACTGCAATTGCAATTTAAAATCGGAAATATGAATGTCATAGTGAGTAGAGTGAGTTGGCATACCAATTCTTGCAAGGCGATTGACCCACCTGGGATAGGATTCCCAGTGAGCCTAAGACAAGTATCATTGCAGAAATGGTTGCAGTTCTTGGTGATCAAGTTGTATGCATTCCCTCTATACTCAGCAGCAAGCTCTTCCATCACTGTTCTCACCTCACCTTACCCATGTCAGTCTTCCCAATGAGTATGGTCTTCCTGAACCTGAAACCTTCACACCTCTTTGGTTCCCCTTCAGTATCCCGTGATGATACTCGTGAGCCCGAATGCATACTCAACACCATGCACTGAATGAACACATCAAAATCCAAATTTTCAATACAACAAACACAGACTCAAACTGATACGTGATAAAAAAATATATAGTAAAATGACAAAATTCTGAAGTTGTGACATCAGGAAGAACTTTGTCCGATAACTAGTTTTGACTTGAAATAATGTGTAATTCTTAAGAAAGTAGAAAATCTTTTTATTTTTTATTTTAAATAAATGAAACGCTTTTACAAATTTAACTTGTTTGACAAATGTAATTAATCTAAGGATTATGCAATCTCTTGTTATGCATTGGTAATTTAAATTTACATCTTTGATTGAACAAAAGTTTCTTATTATCACTTCAAGTTTCAACAAATTTAGTTGATATTTGTAGCAGATATTTATGATTCTCAAATTCAGAAATTTCCTTTTTTTTTTTTTTAAATATAATGGTAGGGTAAAATCCTCTTCAAATTAGAGACTCCAGCATTGTGATTTTCAACATTTCCTAGAGTCACAATTTACTTCCATTGCTTCTAAGTTCTAACATACTCTAATATCTAATGTATCATGAATATGCACCTAAAGTTTAAGGACGAATTTGTGGTTTAAGGATTTAAATTTATATGCAAGACAGTGTAAAGAAATTATACACTCATCCAATCATGTATTGTAAATCGATGAGTAAACCTTTTGCATCAAAATTAAACTTTTATAATTTATCCAAAGTACGAAAAAAATTGAAACCCATTATCAGTTTTCATTTCTTACCTTCTTTGTTTTCTTCCCTGACAGATCGTAGATCTGAAGTGAGTTGTTGTTGTTGTTGTTGTTGTGGTGCAGACTCAATTATTCAAATTCAGAAACAATAACTAAATGGGCTCGAGAAAATTAAGGTACAAGAAAAGAAAAGAATGAACGAACCTTGAACGCCGGAATGGTACACTCCGAGGCCGAACCAGTAAGCGTAACCGTTGATGGGTGTGAGATCGTATACGTTCAGGTACACCGGAACCGACCCTGAAGCGACGCCGTTTCGTGAACTCTTCCTGCACAGCATCCTGCGAACGACGTCGTTTTTGTCGTGCCACCTTCTGTTTACGACAAAAACAGCTTCATCTCACGTGGAAGAAGCAGCAACAGAGCTCAGTTTTTTTTTTTTTTTCTCTCTTTTTCTGATTTTTTCTTCAAAGTTATTTACTTTTCCCAATTGGGTATCAGAATTTTGCCAAAAAAAATTAAAAAGGGAGAAGAATGAGAGAGTGAGAAGCTTGTTTTTGATTTGATAATGGGTTCCACCGGTGGCTTGTGTTGCCGGTGAGTAACTGACTGCGTTCTGATTTCAGAGCATAGTGCGTGCTGTTACAGTTTCATGTATATATCTATATTTATTCTAATTTATAAAATGTTTTATTTTTTTTGTACAATAATAGGATCTGATTTTGGGTAAAATTACGGTTTTGCCATGCCATGAGCTGGTCTCGGATGCATGATCTGAGATTTTTTTTGAATTGTTTTTTGACAAAAATAAATCTTAGTATATGGAAAGTAACGTCTGCTCATAATTGTGGCGTATGGGTGGTGGGGTTGCAGATTGTGTGAATGTATTATGTGTCACGGGATGAGAAAAATAGAAAATTTCAGGTGCTGATGCTATTATTACAAGGGAAAGTATTTATTTTATTTTATTTATTAATTGATATATTAATTATTATATTAAAAATTTTAAAAAATAAAAATAATTTATAAAATTAATATATTAATTAATAAATAGAAGAAAATATATTTTTGTTAGATCTTAATCTTAGAATATCTAAGTATTTTTCAATTTTATTATAAGATAATAATATGGTTGGCTCACTTGATAAATGTTGAGATTGATTCTTTTTTGTATTAGTGGATAATTTATAAGTATAGTAAATATTCAAATTGGTCTATTAAAAATGTTTGGGAAACAAATTAATTCCTCAAATTTTAAAAACCTCAAATTGGTTTCCTACATTTAAAAATGAGACAATTTAATCCATACATATAAGTCTATAAGATTAAAAAAAATACTATATGAAATTGCTGTACAAAGAAATTAATTTGTCTCTCTTTTTTAAAATGTGATGGACCAATTTAAGATTTTCAAAATATGAGAACTAATTTATTTTTTAATATATTTTTTAGGAATTAATTTAAGTTTTTTTTAACGTATTCTTTTTTTGTCTTACAAGTATTTTTTTTTATAAGTATACGATAATTATAAAAACACAATCTAATTTTAAATTGGGACGACTTTTTTCTTCGTTCTAAACTTTAGAGAAAAGGAAAAAGAATGTAAAATGTATTATGAACTGCGATGGCTGATTAGTGGAATTTTGATTTTAGAGTAAAGGGTGGGGTCCGAGAATATTGTAGTGGATTTAGTTAACAATTTTTTATTGGATTAAGGAATTTGGTTAAGGTTATAATAAAAGAGTTAATCGTGGGACTCACACTCACTCATGTCGCGCTTTTCGGAATCCACCCTTTTACCCAAAGTCAAGTGAACAAGATTGACAAGCTACTGACCTTGACCGTGGACAGTACTAGTTGGTTAGGTCTCTCTTATTATCCTTGTATTTTTTTTTTTTTCACGTGCTCGAAATAATTGCTTTTGGGCGATGATAATCACGTCTAATTTTATTTTTTTTGGGTTTAAAATGTATTTTAGCCGCTAAATTTTACATCATTTATGATTTAAATCATGACTTTTTAAAATGTATATTATGACACCTAAGAGTTTGTTTGGTTTAAGTTTTTCAATTGTTTTTTAATTTTGTAAATGCTGAAAATTAGAAATTAAAACTAAAAATGAAATTTACAAGTTTTTAAAATTTTCAGGATTTCCTTCACAAAATTTAAAAAACTAAAAATTGAAAATGAAAACGAAAACTAGAAACTTAAACCAAACAAACCCTAAATTTTTCAAATTGTAAAAAAAATCCCTATTTTTCAAATAATGCATTATCAATACCTTAAAATTTAAACTGCAAAAAATCCTCTAAAAATTTAAGTCATAGTAATTAACTCATACAATAAAAAAATGAAGGAGGATTAATTACACATGATATTCATCTATAATGTGTTAAGTTATATAAATTAAAACATAGGGATAAAGTGTACATTAATCTTATCTTTCTTAGTTATCAAAATTATACTTGGTTTTACACATTTTGAAAAGTTAAAAATACGATATACATATTAAAATATTAGAGTGTAAATTATATATGACCTAAAATTTAGAAAGTAAAATATATTTATCCCTATTTTTGGTGTGATCAAGTATATAATATGAGACACCTCACGTGTGTGTGGTTAATAATAAACAAATTCTACCCTTTGAGGGTGTGTGTGGTTAGTGATATAAATAGAGTAAAGTTTCGTATAGACTTTATGTGAAGTTACTCTTGAAGCTTCCATAAAAGTGTACCTCTGATTTCTATTCCTTGACCAAACAGACCCTAAGTCTCATGTAGTTCAGATTGAAGACTTTTTTTTATCACCCTGGTTTGAGATATTTGCAACCAGTTCCCTAAAGATTTAAGTCCTATTTCGAAAACAATTTATGGTAAAGGGTTTTATATTTTGAGTAGTGAATTGGAAAGGAGTGTAACTTATTTTAAGGTTCAAGATGAGTCAACTTATTTATCATCGCCTTAAGTGGTTTCATATGATTTTGTCACCATTATGAATGAAGACAAAATCTAAACCATCAAATACTACGTTGGGCCTCATAATTTATTACATCTAATGGTTAAAAGTAATTTCAATTAAAATATAAGTTTTTATTTTAATATTCACAAAAAATAAAACTTCTAAAAGTTTGACTATGTAACCCTCTTCCACATTCTTTCAACATAACCCAATCTCTACTCCTCCTTTCTCTACTACCTCCCATTATTTTGCCACCACCGCCAGCCAATGACCTAGCCACCACCATCTGTTGGCGACCTCGCCATTGCTTTCACCAATTTGTTTTCTTTTTTTTTTTTTGCAAAAAAAATTATACCTTGACTTGTTTGGAACGCAGTACCCATCAATTTTCCATTTTTCTATTGTAAATTTTAGAATGAAGGACACTTGAACATTCTCTTGAAGCACTGCTATGCTTTTTACTAAATTGGTAGGAGACATAAATATTACTTAAAATATAGCATTTTAGGGTGTGTTTGGTTGGAAAGTAAAAATTACCTAGATCAATTGTATATGTGATTTTACACAAAAAAACTTATTTAGGTAAATTTTACCCTTAATATTACTCTTTAACCAAACCCTTGGTGTTAAGGTTATGCGTGGCAATGACGGGGTTGCTAGGGGAGAATGGAGGAAGTGTTTGGCTTGTAACTGAGGATGTAGAAGGATATGTTGTCAGGGGCAGATCTATTCATTGAGCGTGGGGAGCATATGCCTCCATTGCTGCCAGGAGCGGCTAAGCCGATGGTTTCTTCCATTTTTTTGTTTTTTTGGAAATGTTATTTTTCATATTGTTGGACTACAAGAACATTGGGTTCATTGGGTGAAATAATGTCGGGTATGAAAATTAGGGGTTCTTTTGCGTCCCATTGTACTTAATATATTTGATTTTGAACCATGGTTATTTCTTCAAAATAAAATTCATGGTTAATAAACTCTTAAATTTGCTACTTGTAATTTAATAGTTGCCTTAATATTTAAAAGAGTTTTATATTGTCATTGTTAGATTTTTATGCAATCGTACGGAAATTACGCAACGAAATTTAAAATTTTATTACAAAACCCAAACAAGATCTATGTGATTCAATCAGTTCAAGATAGAGATCGAATTATGTACCTGGGAGCATGCTTTACAGATCTTTACCTCGCATTTGGACGGTAGGCGTTGCTCAAACAATCGTCCTCTATCAGTATTCACACATGGATAGTCACAAACAATTGTTGAGTGCTAGCTCAACGTGATTCCAAATTGCAGTTGTAGGGTTTCTCTATTTGTTTTCCTTCTGAAATTGTGTCACACATGTAAATTGAGATCCTAATATCTTCTATTTATAAAGAGATATGCGATCCTAACTAATTAAAAAAAGGAAATTCGATTTTTAAAAAAGTATTTGAAAACAAATCTTTTCAAATATAATTTGATAATATTCAATATATTTTTTATTAGATTTCAAATTTATATTATTTGATAAAATAAAACAGAATCATGAATTTAATATACTGATAATATATCTTATATATTTAAAATTCAAATTTTTAATCAACCACAATCCGTCGCTACATTCTTAGTGTGCGACCCAATATGTTTATATTAGTAGTAGGCTCAATACTATTATTACGCCTATAAGTTATAAATGGTCTCTAACAAGACATTATGACTGACCAAGTAATAGTAAATTAAAGTTTATATTAACTTAATCAATAGAATGTGTCATAATAATTTGAATATAAGGCATGGACAATGTCATTTTTATATTGTTCAAATATGATTTCTTGATCTCCAAGTACACTGATAAATCAAATGACACAAAGACTCCTTCATTTATTTGAGTACGACCATACATTTCTCAATCTCACTATAAAGGCTCATAAATATCTCTCAAAAAGAGGGCAAATCCAATTCGTCTAATTACTATCCTCTTCATAAATTACATTATATTCAACAACAATCTTTATAATTATCTGGTTTAAAGATAACATTTGATTATGTCAAAAAATAATATTCTTTATGTAGGAAATTGTGTAAAGTCAGGTATGATAATTTTTTACATAACTATTATGAAAATCACTTATACCATTAATCCATGAGCGATCTCATAATGGATTCTATCCGTATCTTGTTCTCTAATAAATACCTATAAGCTTATACTAGTTTCATATCATGATATTAATAATCAACTAGGATATATTTATTATTATATGTAACATACAAATATAATAATAAAGAAAATGAATAAAATATTTTTATTCATTAATAAAAACATAACTAATAATAAAGGTTTAATAAATGACCTGCGCACAATCACTAATAGTCATATATTATCATATAAAAAATTATGAAAACTCTCATAGGTCACATACTTTCTACTTCAAAAAAATTGTATATTATAGATTTTGATTGAATATCATACTTTCTACTTCACATAGATTGTGTATAACATAATTTTTTTGTACTATCAATATATTAGAATTAAACTCTACATACACATTTTATTAGAAACACAAAATATTATATTTTATAAAATTTAAAAAATATTAAAATAATACACAATCTGCCACTGTTAGGGTTCTATAAAACATAATTTTTGCTCAAACTTCTTGTATATTTTTTTTGTTTGGTAGTTGGACAAAGAACAAAAACAAAAAAATTAAACAATTACACAAGATCTCTAAACAAACAAATGTGTTGTATATTACATCAATAATTATTACTTATAATTAGTGCAAATAAATTATTTTAATATTATTACTTATAATTATATTATATCAAATATTCTTTATCATAAATTACTTAAATTTATCATTAATTGTTATTTATTTATATATTTTAATGATGTTATAAATATTTATTTAGTTGTCATATACTATTTATATAAAAAAAATGTATTATTAAAATTTTAAAATTAAATAGTCGTTTTGAATTTTTAATCTAGTGTTTAATATTGTTGATGAGTTTAATTTCTATACATTAATTTTGTAGTATATTAAAATAATTTTATTTTAAATAAAAATATAACCACATTATTATCATCAAATTAGTTGTACATTGTCATCAGTTCAAAATAGAAAAAAATAATAACTAAAAAAGGTATGATCATTTATTCAATTAATTTCATTATCTGAGTTTGTTTAAGTGGATAAGGCATAAAAGTGAATTACATACATAAATTGACTTGATTTTAGAATGTCGAAGGAATTATTTGTTCACATTTTGCAATCATTCTTGAGTCACGTATAAACTGGGGCTTAACAATATTTCAAATTCTAAAACTATTATTCAAGTATTGGATACTTTTTGTTATGAAATATTATTTGAATTTGAATGTGGATATCTTTATCTTTAGCTAGTTCAATTAAAATTTAATTTGATTTAAACGTAATCCATTAAGATTTGATTAAATAAAATTTATTATGATTTGATTTAATTTTATATTTCTCACTCCTTAGTTATAAATAATTTTTTATTTATTTAAGATTTGATTATATTTATTTGATTACATAGAATCGGTTAAAATTTGATTTCATCTTGTATCCCTTACTCTTTGATTATAAATAGCCTTTAGTTTAGTTAACATTTAATTTGATTAGTTTTTATTAGATAGAATCAATTATGATTTGATTTGATTAGATTGAATCAGTTCAATTTAATTTGACATCGTATATATCTCACTCGTCACTCCTTGGCTTTAAATAACCTTTGATGCTCCATGTATGGAATCTTGGAAACTATCAAGAGCGTGTTTGTTTTTAGCATTTTGTTCGGTTGCAAGAACGCAGCTATGTTTATGTTTGGCTGTTTTCCCGTTCAGTTCTGCTTACCATGATTTTGGACCCAACCTCCGATTGTGCTGAAGCAACCCTTATTCTCTCTTCTTCTCCCTTGTTTATTCTCTATCATTATTTTTTCGCAACAACTAATGCAATATCTTTATCTCATTATCTCTCTTCTACATTTAGATAGCATTGTGGCAAGACTTTGTGTACTGTGTTTGTGTAAAATCATAGGTTTACAAGTTGTGACGAAGGTACTCTGGCTCTTCAAGAATCAAGATGATGTGACGAAGGTATATCGCTTCCTCAATAATCAATATTCGAAGTTTGCAGTGGTTTTCCCACCTAGTATAAAATAAATTAGTTTTCTTGAATCATGTATTAAATAAGTTAATGCAATATCTGATTTCGTTCAAAGATATATCAATTTTACAAGGAGTCAAATTCGATTCGTCACAACTTTTTTTTTAATCAGAATCGTCATTGCTGTTAAACTTTTAATAACATTGGAATTTTCTTGGACACCAAGGTGCTTTTGTTTTTGGTTGAAAGTAAGGCACTTTTATGTTTAGATTGTTTGAAGCTTTTAGTTTTTTTTTTTTTGACTTAATGCTTAATTCATGAAAGCTATGCAGGAAGTTGGCCGAAAGATGAACTCAATGCTATATAGCATAATAAATGTATGAACTACTAATCTCCAGCCAACATCCAATTATTTACTTATTATTTTATTTTTTAGGATTTTCACTAAAGGAGGTAGAAATAAAATGTTTTAGTTGTTTCCATATATTCATTGCATTGAATAAAGATTACAAAATTTATTTATTTTTTCATTAAAACTTACTATTTATAGATTTCTTAGTGATTAGAAAACCCCCTTTTTGCCACTTTCTAATAAATGTAATCATTATATTTACATTTTCCTACAAAATTAACACAAGCCAACTTTCTAGTTGAAAAATTATGAAATTGCAAAATACATAGCACCATATATATTTCTAGTATAAAAAGGTTTTAAAAAAAGGCTAGAGCATAGCCTCAAAATTTACTGTCTCTGTTATGTGATAAAGCTCTGCAACTTCATTGTTTATGTCTTGTGATGCAAAAACATCATTGATGTCAAGAACAACAGCCTTATCGTTGAAGAATATATCCGCAAAGAAAATTGTCACCTTGTTCATAATCAAAACACCACCAAATATCGTGATGTTGATTCTGAACCCTTCCGTGAAAGTGGGAACTTTCGACCCATCTTTGAATATCACAAGATCATCCCACATAAGCTGGTACAACACAATATGCCAAAGAAGGAGCAAAATGTTAATGCCGAAATCCTCGATATGAATCAACACAATTTCATCTCACGAAGTGCATTGATATGAGGTAGAAAAATGAGTCCTTCTTAGTGGTGGTTTATGCAGCCACCGGTGGTGGCATGCATCTCTACCAAAAGGGATTCATTTTGATAAATCAACTCTAATTGCACTGCAAGACGAGAGGTGTAAAATTGTATCAAGGATTATAACAAATACTCTTCTTTCTTTTTTTAATTTTTTGGTATGTTATGTCGCACAAACTTCTATAGAACAATACGGTGAATTTCAATGATAAGTCGGAGCTTCCTACCTCCATAGAAGGGTTCATAATCGATATCTCGAAATTTGGTGGCGTTTGATTCTAAGCAAAGTGACAATTTTTTTTCCGGATATATTCTTCAACAACAAGGTTGTTGTTCTTGACATCAATAATGTTCTAGCATCACAAGACAAGAACAATGAAGTAGTGGAGCCTTTAACATGTAATGGAGACAATACCGATGAGGGAAACTTTGAGGCTACTTTGCAGTCTCTTGCGTAAATTTTCTAGTAATAACGAATATTGTTAGTGTCATGTACTGGGTGATTACACAATGTTTCGGGTTAGAAATTTGAATTTTGTTTTTCATTTTAATAAAATGTAGACAAAATAATTTTACCCGTCAGAAAACATTACTAAAGAATTTTAATAACATTGGTCTTATGATTGGATTGCTTATATCCTCACAGATATAATGTATCACTTATCATGTATCATGTATTTCTACTAAAAATATGCTGTTGGTCCCTTAAAATCTCTAAAAGTTTTTTGCTTTGTTTGGATCCAAACATTTCTAAAATTACTTAGTATAAGTTCTTGTCATACATGATTGTTGAATGTCAGGAAGGATTGAATGATTTGGTGCCCTTGTTTCGCACCTTTCAACCTAAGTCCTAACAAATATTTTCCTCATATATTTTGGGATGTGTAAGAAATATCTTCAACTGTTTCAAACAAACACAAAACGAAGAGAACGATGGGCCCACCAGGGCCCATGGGCCCAGTTTATCAAAAATTTGGGCCGGGTTTCATAACATATTGGAAGATCCGAGTTTCGGGTTCAGCTTGAGGCCATGGTGGTGGAGTGGTATTCAGTGAAAACGTGTTTTGGAGGCTCCTATGTTTGGCGCCAGAGGAAGAACCTGGTTGCGCTTCTCGCAGCAACAGCGACTCAGGTTGTTTCTTCGAACGCCGTCGTTTTGCACCGACGCCAAGAACACTTCTTCTTCTTCTTCTTCTTCTTCAGGGACTTCAGGCAATGCAAAGAAAAACGACGTCGTTTCCGTCGATGAACGGTACAAGATGCTTGAAAATCTCGACATGATGACCGCCGCTAAGATCCTTTTCACTGACCCTCCCAAGAAGAAGAAATTTGGGTATCCAATTTTTTGCCCTTTTTAGTTTATTTTATTATTTTTTTAAATTCTCTCTTTGGCATTTCGTCGAGCACCTTCATTTCGGTGTTGCTTATGTTTGGTTCCTTCGAAATGGGAACCAAAATGTGATGTTAATTAGTTATCCTATGCTGCTATCTCCACTTTGTTGGCTCGTTTGTGCATTGTGTTTTTGCTACCACACTTGGGTTTCAACTTTCAACTTTTAAGCTGTAAGGAAGTACACTAAAAACCATGTTTGGCTTTTATTTTATTGGGAAAATTACAGTGACCTCCGATGAGGTTCGGTGAAATTCACCCTGCCTCCCCCTCTATTTTTTGGGACACTGACCTTCTTCAATGCATGGTTCATTGTAAGATAGAGGGGAGTTGAATAATAATTTTACAAATTTAGAGAAGTTCGGATAATCAGCGTAATGATTTTACAAACTCAAGGACCCAAAATTTCACAAATAGAGGGGAGATGTAAGTTTCACCAAATCTCAGGGGCGTGAATGTAATTTTCCCTTTTTATTGAGTAGATACTGAACTTGGTGCTTGAAAGATATGCATAACATCAAATTAGTAGTTAGAATTTCCATGAACATGGTACTTTGTTTACACTGTTCTCCTTTTATTTGCAATTTTATGCTTTATATTGCTGCTAAACTTTGTCAAATTTCCATGAACATGATCAATGATAGGATTGTTGTTGTAGTGATGCCAGTTTTTCTTAATTAGAATGCTTGTGTTAATGGCTGAAGAAAAAATTCTTACTTTGTATCTCTGCCTTTATTGGTCAGGTTTGATTTCCATCTTGTACAATTTTTTTCGCCTGCTTGCCTTCCTTGGGTATGATACTGACCCTTTTAAGTTTTTCTTTAAGCATTAACTTCATCTACTGCTAACATCTAAGTAAGCTCTTTCATTCTGCAGCTGTATATTTGGTGGCACAGTATGCTCGATATGAAATGAGAAAAATGGAGGCGGTATGTTTTTTCCCCTTCGTACATGTCAAATGAGAGCGAAGTTTTCAAGTTTTATATAAGTTTACAAGCAAAAGATGCCAGTGATCGTATGTCTCTTTGTATTGAGACCATTTCATTTGGAGCTCCATCTAAGTACCTCTGTATGGAACCCTTTATAAATGAAACTCTATCTATTTTTATAGACTAGCATTCTGATTGTATAAATCTTGTCCCGGATAATTTGTATATATTTCTGCAGTTATTTGTTGTGCAAGCATTGTGGATTTGTAGGTTGAGAACCAATGAGAAATATCATGTTTAACTTATTTACTATTTATTAGATATATATTTCTATCGGTATATCCTTGTGACTATGCTTTTCTATTATCAGAGGACTGGTGATCCATTTCTGAGTTATTTTCACTTTTGTTAATGGCTTTTCTCCAAAACGTTTTATAGGAAGTAGAGCAGAAAAAGAAACAAAAGGAAGAAGAGGAAGAAGGAAAAAGAAAAAGAAATGGAATTAAATCCCCCTGAGGAAAAGGAAGCAAAATCTGATCCTGAGCTTGTGGAGGTGAAAGTGAGACTTGACAAACTTGAAGTGGCTGTGAAGGAAATTGTGGTTGAATCAAAGAAACAATCAAAAAGCAACCTAGCCAAAAATCAGGCAATTGATGATGGCCAGAAAAAACCCATGGAGTCCTCTGCACCCAGTGACACAAGTAGCAGTTCATGGTCAAATAAAGCTGTAGGTGAAGACCCTCTTGGTAAGCCTAATTCTCCCAAATCAAAGACAGATTCAGGTGAAGAGAGTAAGAGTTCAACAGCAACTCCAAATTCTTCTCCTCTGGACTCAAGAGGCCAGAATCAAGGGGGAGATGCTTCCTAAGGTAAAGGATCTTAAGAAAATTTTGAAGTCATTGTACATAATTGATCAGAAGCCATAAGCTGTTTATTGATTTTTTTAACAAGAAATGAATAGTTATTTAATCATGGTCCATAAATTACAAAACCTGTCAAGCCCCTTAATCCATGTGAAATAATTTTTGAAGTTCTATTGAAAAGGAGGACTTAAAATGAGAAAACTGTCTTTAGTGCATTTTGTTAGCTTGGTATGGGTGGGATACCTGAAAAGCAATTCCTAATTGGGCTTTATTGCTTTATTCTGCCTGCAATCATGTAAGGATCCTGCTTTTTTAATAGATTTGATCAGATCATTATTATTTTTAATGTCTTGGGGGAGTAAAATTTAGATGCATCATTCATGGCAGCTCGGTGAGTTAGTACTTTCCCGTGGATTATGATTAGGTAATCTATCTAAATCCAAAAGGTAACTGGCGGTGTATGAAGTTTTGTTCTATATTTTATACTCTTCAATTCTGCACTCATCCCTGGATTCAAGTGATTATTCCATCAATCCTTACACAGTTCGCAGATCACAGAATATGTCCTTCTTTTAACACACTATGGAATGACTGATGGAAAAATTAATGGGGCATGCTGATCAAAATATTTATGCTCAGTTAATATAAAGCACTTGCATGTTTAATTTACTTCAAGTGATTAACCGGTACTCGGAAGTAGTAGTGGAAGGAGGCCGGTTGCTCGTCAAGGCCTTTGACCTAGCTATTTAGGAGTTAGGCTTACTATTTAGGAAATAAGTTAGGTTAAGGTTTTTAAAAGTTCTTTTTAGTTATTCTAGGCTTCTAACTATAAAAATAGCCTATTGGCAATTACCTATTTATATTATTATTATTATTATTATTATTTAAATTTCTAATGATAATAGAAATATTTTAATCTATTTGAAATTTTTTTTAACTAAAGTATTTTAGTCTATTTTAAAATATATTTTTTGATATATTTAGTAATATATTGACTTATTTAAGAATATGCGTTTTGATTTTTTAAAATATTTTATAATCAAATAGGCTTTCAAGGGCCATGCTTTTAAGAAGATCAGATTAAGGTTATTAAAAGGTCTATGTTAGGTAATAGGTTAAAATTAGGCTCTATTTTGGAAATACAACGCTTATTTAAGCTAAACCTAGTTTAACTCAACCTATTTTCGCCCTACTCGAAGCAAGCAATTAGATTTAAAAACCTTTAATATATATATATATATATGTGTTATGGATGGGCCAAGGCCCCTAACAAACACTGATAAAAATGCAAAGGTTAAACATAGTCAAATTTACCATTAGTTGGTTTAGGCTTTACTACCTAACCAAATTAACCATGTGGTCTAGCATAGTTGGTAAGCTAGCTAGCAACAACTCTAATATTGGGGTCCCAAGTTGGATCTTATCTTTGGTTCCACTATTTACCATGTTTGCAATACATTATAAAAATAAAAAATAAAAAAAGATTGGGATTGGGATTGGGATCTTTGTTTTAATAGGAGATGCCAATTTGAATCTCACTTTTAGTTCCACGTGATTTTTAAAATTAAAAAATATATATCAACCTGCTTGTTAAATATTTTATTATGAATATACAATTTAATCTTTAGATTAGATTAAAAAATGTTAAGTCTTATTTTTTTAATAATATTATTTTTTTGTTATTAGTTTTTTAAAATTAAATTCAAAATAAAAATTTTAAATTGAAAGTTAATATATTAAAAATTAAATTATTTTTTAAAAGTGCTACATAATTAAAATATTACATAACTTCTTTTTTTTTTTTAAAAGACATTAAAACTAGAATTCTTTCTAGGTTGGGGAAGAGGAAGTGAGGATGAAACACAGGATATCCCACTCAAAGGATAGAGACAATCACAACCATAGACTATTAGCAACCACAAATATTACATAAATAAAACATATATAATTAAAACATTACATAATTGATGGATCTACTTTTTACTAAAATATTAATTTTTTAAGGATTATCTCTCATTTGGGACGACCCTCGAAGAAAAGACGCGTGTGCAAAAAAAAAAAAAAAAACACTTTGCTCCAATGCTGGTAGTAACTGGAAGGATGTCCCTTCACATTTCTCAATGTGTGTTGAGATAGGTTAACTCACTTGCTCAAGTTGCTCTTAAGTTCTTTAAGCAATTAGTCAAGGTTTTAACTTTTGGTGGTGTGTATGGAAGATCATGTGGCTAGATATTGATTATGGGAGTTCCATGTCTAGAAGAGATTAGTTGCCTATCAATGGTGGATATTTTGGAAAATTAAAAATCAGTCAAATTTGAAATGTTACTTACCTAATCAAAATATCAAATAACAAAAAGAAAAGAAAAGAAAAACACTGAAAATGCTTAGTAGAGAGAAGTCCTTTTGATTGAAATCACTAATTTCACATGAAGTTCTCAAAGACAAATGATTATATGAAATGTGTTCCATTTTCATGAGTTTAAATTGAACTCCCAACTACACATTAAGGTTAAGTGTCATCATATCACATCTTATGGTTAAAGAAGTCCTTTAACCTATGACTTGTTATATAAAAAATCCGCACAGTATCAACATAAGTAAAATGCATGCACGAAAAGTGGGCATAACAATTTTGTTTTTTTTTTTTATAATTTTATACTTGAAGAAAAGTAATCCGTCAAATTTCTCTTCCAATTACAATTTTCATATTTTTAAAAAATTAAAAGCCTTCTTTAATTTAAATTTTCAATTTTCAATTTTTATTTTTAATTTTTAATATTTTATAAAAAAAATAAAAAAAATTCTAAAAATTACAAGTCTATCCTAATTTCAAGTTTTTAACCCAATACCATGCACATAAGTCAATAACCGAATACTAAATTAAACCTTCAGAAAATAAATAATAGTGTTTAGTATTTTTCACAAGGGCCTTTGTTTCATCAGCTTCTGTGATTTCATTTCATAAACCCTACACTTCTGTGTTTCAACAGCTTTGCTAGTTGTTCCAATGGCGCGCGTGTTCCGTTCCGTCAGAAAAACCCTAACCCACCATCTTCACCGCCATCACCATCATCATCAGCGATTGCGTTTTCCCCAGGTAGCCCGAAGGACTTACATCTCCGAAATGCGCAATGAAGCATTCGAAGGAAACATGCTGAGGCTCCTCCGTCGCGAGATTCAGTACGAGCTCCAATCCTTTCCTCTAAACCAGGTTCTTTTTTTCCCACTTTAATTGCAATAATTAATTCCTCTCACTTCACAATTTTCCCATTTTCACCCTTTTTTTAATATATAAAAAAATATATTTTGCTAATTCGGGTGTGTGTAATGGATTTTGGTTGAAGGGAAAAAGGGTTATTTTGGAGTTGCTTTGTTATTCACGGAATGTTGAACAAGAAAAGTACTTTCTGATGTAATGTGAGCTGGAGCTGCTCAAACGTGATTTGGAGAATTTATGGTGTGTTTGGTTTGGTTTATAATTTGCAGAGCATGGTTTGGTTCAACGAAAAAATGAAATAAAATAAAAATATATTTTATTTTTAAGCTTCTGCTCAAATATTATAAACCATGTTAAAGTTTAGCCAAACATGTTGGAATGAATTGAAACTCTGTTTGCAGCAACGGTTTATGATGTGCAAGCTGAAATCCGAGCATGCTAAAAATTGTGGGGAGAAGCTACCGTTTTTAGCTACTGCCTGTAAAATCAGGTTTGAGAGGCTCCAAAAATGCTAAGCCAAATGCAGTGTTAGTGTTTCTTGAACACTGGATGTTGTGATGGAAATCAGTGGATGAAATTTGAATTTTTTCTAATAGGGATGATTACTTTTATAGAGCAATGCTATGTATGTAGTACGAAAGTTTTTCATTCATACTCATCCATCACATGAAGTAATGCAGCATAAGGCATTAGATCAGTGTTCAGTGATGCTACATGTAGTAAATCCCATATTGCACTTAACTGATCCATCAATAGAAAAAAGCCAAGTCGGTTGAACATTTTTTTGTTGTTATGGAAACAACTTTTGTAACAATAGGCGTTTCTCCCATTTTATATCAATCAGGATGCAACCTCTCTTGTTTAAATAAATTTATTGGCAAGTAACATCGTTTGGAAGATTTTCCAGCTTTCTACACTTGTTTTTGGTGAAATTATACTTTTGAACATTGATACTTATTATGCGGCTATTCCTGTTTTGCAGCCAATTACCAAGTTCAATTCTTTCGTGGTGGATGGGCGGCCTGGGGAGCGGTGGATTACATTGAAAAGACAATATGCAGATGAAGATATTAAAGTTGAAGCCACCATGTTTGATGGGGAAGCTCCTGCTCCGACTACGACTGCGAGTGGCGGCAGTGTAGCCAATGCGAACGATGTGCAGCTGCACATTACCTTAATTGTCAGCATATCCAAGGGAGGCGGTAGCGTCTTAGAAATCATGTGCTCTGCTTGGCCAGATAGTATAGAGATAAACAGGCTTTTCACAAGGTCAAATGAGAAGATGCTAGCTGATCCCTATGCTGGTCCCGAGTTCAAGTAGGTTTACTGACTCATTTCCACTCCTAGTTATTAGCTTAGAACTTCAGATTCAGATGATAGCTAGATTTAGAATCGTGTTTAAGCCTGCTTCCTGTTGGTTCTTGGCAGGGAATTGGATGATGAGTTGCAAGATAGCCTTTATGATTTCTTGGAAGTAAGGGGTATAAATGAAGAACTTGCAGTTTTCTTGTATGGATACATGAAGAATAAAGATAAAACAGAGTTCATAAGATGGATGCAGAAGGTTAAGTCTTTTATTGAAACGAAATAAGAGGAAAAGGATTTACAATGTTCCAGATGAGACAAGCCATTAGATTACATCTCTTATGTATTTTGGCACTGAACCAGTGAACCTGAGCAGGTATACATTTTTGTCTACTTCAGGCTTCTAGTTGGTAGTTAATGTTGGTGGAAATTGTACAACATAAATTGGAAATTGCCGTGTAGCATTTCGGGATTTTGGTGCGGATCCTTATCTCAGGAGAAGAGATATAACATAAGATAGTGAATTACCACATCTATGGGGGAAGGGAAGGGAAGGGAAGGGAGGGGAGGATAACTTTTTCATTTTAAGAAAATATACTAAGATTTTTTATTTTCAAAATATAAAATATAAAATAATCGATCGTCATAAAATTTTTCCATCATTTTATCTTGAGAAATGCTACTCAACCGGAAAAATTTGTAAAGGTCCTTCCCAAAGATCATGGAGCTTTATTTGTTGAAATCCAGTTATTCATCAGAGTCAATGGAATGCTACATAATTTTTCTTTTCATTCTTTCTTTTTTTGGTTCTAAGGAACACTTGGAGTGTGGTGGCTTCTATCTTGGCCCATTCATTGTTTAGGAGCATCTCATAGTCCACTCTTTTTAACCATTGGATATTGTTTAAAGGGCTAGGATTTAAAGATATAATTATTTTAATTTAAAAATATAATAATTAATAAAATTCTTGGATAAAATTTAACTTTTAAAAGTACACAATTATCTTTTATCAATTGTGGTTGAATTTACAGTCTAATGGTTGTGGTTGTCCTCTACATCCTTTGAGCTGGAGGTTCCGTGTTTAAATTTCACCATCCCTCTTCCTCCAACTCCTAGGAAGAATTTCTAATTATAATGCCTTTGTTAAAAAAAATATATTATCTTTTATCAATCTCTTGTCACCCTTTACCTTTCAAAACTATCTTTGACCATCTCTGCATCCAAGCACCTTTACTAGCTCCCACCTTCTAACAGAAGCACTGAAGTTCTGGGGAAAAAAAATCCTTTAAAAGACCAAAAGGAATCACCTTTACCAAGCATTTTTACACTTTACACAAACCATTTCAAAGACAAAGAAAGTGCCATGTCTCACAAGCTTAAGAACCACAATCCCAGAACCCCAAAATTTTCGTTTCATCCTCCTTTGTCTCTAAGATCGATGGGATGAGAAGCCAAATAACAATGGGTGCATCATGGTTCATAGTACTTTTTTCAATCCCTATTTATTTTTTTGTTGGAGAGATGAGAACTTGAAACAAAAATGATGGTGGGCGTCAAAGATAAAGGCTGGTTTGTGCGAGCCTGGGATAGAGGAAGGTGAGAGAGGTGGAACAGTCGAGTGTGGCAGTAAACATTCCATCCAGCAAAAGTGAGCATGATTGGAAGAGAAGAGATGGTGCTTAAGAGGAAAAAAAAGAAAATGAATGGAAAGAGATTTGAGGAAGAAGAGCAATGGTGAGAGGATAGAGAGAAGTGGTGTGTGCCTGTGTGGCCGAAGAGAAAATGAGAGATGGGCAACAAAATTTTATTTAAGGTTAATTTTGTCAATTTTCCAGTAAAAATGGAGGACTATCTGATGGTCCTAAACATGTAGTGGACCAATGTAGAAGCCACCCTTGAAGGGGAAAGAAATGAAGAGGAAGAATTTGTAAGGCAAAATTTTGAAGGTCCACTTTATAAAGCTTTTTTTTTTTTTTCTTTTAAAAGTTCAAAACTCACAAACATATCCTTAAGAGAAGGCATGGGAAAAATAATAGGCATGTATGAACAATCTTGTGACACAAGAATAAGAGGAAGGGTTACTTGAGGTACAGCTTATTGGCCGTATCACGTAATTTTGTAAACTCTTTTCTAAGAGATATTTTTAATTCTTTAACCTTTCTTTTCTTTTCTAGTTTTGGAAAAATTATACTACTCTTAGAATTAAAAAACAAAAATATTTTCCCATTTTGTTTTTCTCCAACATCATCTATCAAAACATCTCTTTAGAAAATGAGGTGTTTATTCACCTTTGTGATTATGATGATGTCTGGTTTACATATAAAATGGACAGTGACTGGTAATGTGCGGTCACAATTGATTAGTAGTAGCCAACAGCTGTAATTATAAGTGGCGAGCAGCATGTAGCGGATATTTGCTTAAAGGATGTTGGTGGATAGTTTTAGCTTGTTTCAAAATAATGTCTTAGCAGATATTACATGTATATATATTCTTGAAGTGTCCTTTTCCTTCGTGTTAAAATGGGCCAAAGGATTCTTCTGTGCTGTAGATTTCACCGAGTCAAACAATTTTGGGACAGCTATGTATTCAGGTCAATTAGCAGGTTTTATTAATCAATGCAATAATTTACACCCGATTGAGGGCGTAAAAGTATCTTCTTATAAGCTTCTCATGCATTTCAAAGCACAACTATAACATGAGGCAGGCAATGGCATAGCTTGTACATAACAAGTATGTATAAATAATGCATTTATTTGTCAAGGTACTAGATATTGAAAGCTGGTTTCCTAAATCTCTCTTTCTCCGCTAGTTTTTAGATTTTGTTAAGGGTTTCATCATATTATTATATTATTATGGTCTATAGAGCGTCTCCTTAATAGTCTTTTACCTCTTAAAATCTTGTGCGCTACAAATTTCTAGAACTTAGATATACAAAATGACAAGATACCTTAGAGGAAAAAACAAACTTAAAATATGTAAAGCTTTGGTATGTGGGAGAATTAGTACATGCAAGATATCTAAAGATAGGTGCTTGCTCTGTGCAAATGATTATGTTATCTGTATGATAAAGATATGTTATAATCTAATTGATGAAGTGTATGTGTAAGTGATAAAGTTGTTGATATAGTGTATTGAAATTGATGCGCGTAAAACAATGGAACTTAAAACAAAAAATTGTTATCCTGACATTGGAGGACTTGTAGCAAAATAGTTTACTTGTTTCTCTCTCACCCACCACCCTAGCAAAACAAGTTGAAATGTTATAAACCAATACCCAAAAAGTTATAAACCAGGATGTAAAAGGTTAACTAGTACGCAAAAGTTGTAAACTAATTGAGGATACATGGGCAATTCAATA
This sequence comes from Dalbergia oliveri, assembly GCA_030441495.1. Classification (NCBI taxonomy): domain Eukaryota; kingdom Viridiplantae; phylum Streptophyta; class Magnoliopsida; order Fabales; family Fabaceae; genus Dalbergia; species Dalbergia oliveri. Next base: position 6,865,484 of record JAMLFY010000016.1, read on the forward strand.
TTAAATGTGTAACCATATGCAGAAAGTTGTAACCAATATGCAAAAGTTGTAAATCTATGCAAAATGTTGTAAACCTATACGCAAAAAGTTGTAAACCGATTTACAATTAAACAAGATGGACAATAACAATATAAAATTGGATGTTTTGAATTTTATATGTATTGTAAGAATGCTTTATAAATTAGATTTATTTACCTGCTATGTTACTTCAATTTGAATTCTTCAATCAATGCTATTAAGACATAAGTTGATAAAAATCATGAAATTGAATTTGTGAAAAGAATGATCCCCTTATGTCAAGATTATTGTCGTCGCAAAGTTTGTTCATAGGTTTAGTATTAATTGTAAACCAGTTTATAAATTTTTGTGTACAAGTTTATAACTTTTTGCATACAAGTTTACAACTTTTTTGCAAATGGTTTCACATTTAATCTTGAACTTATTTAGTATGTGCCATCAATTAGTTTGCAACTTTTGCGTACCGGTTTACAATCATTTACATACTAGTTTATAACTTTTTGGTATTGGTTTATAACATTTTGTAACATGTATTTACAATTTTTTAACTTCAACTTTTAGTAGAGTTATTTTTAGTTCGTTTATTTAAAAACTGAAAAAAATAATCATTCATATCTTAAGACATAAACCATAAACACATGAAAAATTAAATTTCACGATTTTTGTCAACTTATGTCTTAATAGTGTTGATTAAAGAATTCAAATTGAAATTATTTTAAAAGTAACAATAAATAAATCGAATTTGTAAAGTATTCTTACAATACATATAAAATTCGAAATATTCAATTTTATATTATTATCATGCATCTTGTTTAATTGTAAATAGGTTTACAATTTTTTGTGTATATATTTACAACTTTTTGCATCCTGGTTACAATTTTTTTTTTGCATATAGTTTCACATTTAATCCTAAACCTGTTTAGTATATGTCATCAATTGGTTTATAACTTTTGCGTACTGGTTTATAATTTTTTACATAGTGGTTTACAACTTTTTAGGTATTGATTTACAATATTTCGTAACATTCATTTATAATTTTTTAACTCCAATTTTCAGGAAGACACAAATCTCAACTTCTAGCAAAGTTAGTTTTAGTTTATTTTGTTGCTAAAAAATTGAAAAAAAACTAAGCATCCATATCTTGAGACATAAACACATGAAAAATCAAATTTCACGATTTTTATCAACTTATATCTTAAAAGTGTTGATTAAAGAAAATTCAAATGGAAGTAATTTTAAAAGTAACAGTAAATAAATTTAATTGATAAAGTATTCTTACAATACATATAAGAGTTGGAACATTCAATTTTATACTATTATCGTGCATCTTGTGTAATTGTAAATCGATTTAGAACTTTTTGTATACATGTTTATAACTTTTGTGTACATATTTACAACTTTTTGTATACTAATTTATAACTTTTTATTAATATAGATATTATTAAAATAAAAAATAAACTATTATGTTACAGTGTAATGTACTGTAATGTCAGGGTTGCATGTTATTGTTTCACGCGCATTACTTTAAGCACTCTGCATTAACAGTATGTTATTGTTACACATGTGTTTCACTAATCTGACCAGCATATCTTCATCGCAGATAACATAACCATCTGGACATGAGAACCCGCCCTAAAGATAATATACAATAAGATAATTGGGCCTTCATTTTTTTCTTCTCTATATATATAATCGAACAATTTATGTTGAGGAAAAGATTCACCCTAGTTAGGATATCCCTCCAAATTTATTGGATATTTACAAAGCTACTTATAATTGATCCATCCTGTGAGTTCACAAAACGAATATTTATTTGGTAGAGTTATTTGAAAAATGACCAGTTACATTCCAAGAAAATTTTCAAATTGGCAAAAGAATTATTTAAATACACTAGTTTGTGTACTAGTGCAATACACGGTGTAAATTATGTGAATACAGTTATATAATAATGCATTATTAAAATTTATATATTTTATATGATAAATGATCTGTTTATACTAGTATAAGACTTGTTGCATATCTTACACTTTTGATAACTTTTTATTCAAGATTTTTTTTCAAAACCCACTGTTGGATTGAAAGTTTATATGCGATAAATTGTCTCTATAAAATTTTACATTAATCTAAAATTGTTTAATATATTTTTTGTATACATATAAATCAACGTAATAAATATTTTGTAAATGTATATAAATAAAAACTATTTGATTACAACCTTATAGGTGTTCGATTTGTTTGAAATTTAACAGATAACCAACATGATATGTAGTTATAATTCAACGGTTGGATTGATAAAAACTATACTATATTAAAAGTTATCGAAAGTGTAAGTATGTCAAGTTTTACATTGGTGTCAACAGATCCCTCCTATATAATTATAACAAAAATAAATAAATTCATATTATAAAAATTTGTTTTATTTTGATAGCTTTTAATTAAAAAATGGTTGTATAAGATAACTTCAAATAATGTAAAATTAAAAAAATATGTGAAATGAGAAATGAATATATTTTAAAGATGAAAAGTATAATTTTCAAATTTTAATTTGAGAAAATATAGGATTTTTAAAATGTTTTGTAGAAATTTATTCTACATTAACTATTTATTATAAAATTATAAGAATTAAAACATAAAGTAATTCATTTTCCCTTCCCTTTCTTTTATGAAGGAGAGGAATAAATTAATTTTCAAAAAAAATTCAACCAAACAAATTCTTTATAATAACACATTAATGAAAGTTTAATACGACTTCTAAGTATAACTATTTTTAATTTTTAATTGACAATGGAACAACTCAATAGATAAAAATTATTTTTTTTCTCCTTTATATTTAGTCTTATAATAAAATAATTTTTCAAATTAGATAAACTTCTTAAATTAAAAAAATTATGATTTTAATACGTTTGTCAAATTCAACGTTTTAAAAAAGAATGTGTAACAATATTGTTGTTTGGCTCTTTAATTGCAGTCATGTCACAACAAGTGTCATAATATGAGTAGCAACAAATTTCAAAATTAAATCTAAAAAAATTATTAAGCACTTATTACATAATAAACTTTGCAAAAGAAAAAGAAAAGATCTTTTATTCAACTATCCAAAATTAAAATGTTATAGCTGCTCAATTCTTAATGTGAGAGGTTTTGTCTAAAGACAAACAATTATTCTTCAAATTGGAGGTGAATCAACTATAATGATTAAAAAAATTATAACTATAAATATAATTTAAAATAAAATTAATGATTTATTATTCAAGTTTAAAAATTGAAAATGATTTTTATTATAGAGGGATGCTTGGTGGTGCGAAAATATTTTCGCAGTGTCACGAAATGGCCAAATAACCAATCATGGGTGAGTATTGGTATAATAGGAGGAGAGAAAATGACTTCAAATATGAAACGCAGTAAGTGTGGTGGATAACTATCCTTTTGCACGTAGTTTGGCACAAACACTTTCGAGCCATATAATATTTTTCTTTATAATATTTTCAAAAGTAAATATTTAAATTGATCCCGATAATTTTATTAATAGATAAATTAATCCCTAATAATTATAAACACTTAAATTAATCTTCACAATTGTTAAAATAGGATATTAGGCCTTTGAGGTCAATCAATGTAGTAGGAGACAAAGTTGAAAAAAGCTCATTTGGAAGAAGGTGAGCCTATCATAGAAATAGAGCTCTGATAAGATGCAAACTCAACTGACAGGTGAGAGACTAATAGGCATGTGGCCAGCTTACCACCCGTTATCCAAGCTCCGCTCCTCCTAACGAGTTTATTTCCTCTCGCGGGGCTCACCTTCTTCCAGTTAGCATTTTTTCATCCTCCACTTGAGCCTTAACGGGAACGAGGACATAGTGTCTATTTTTACAATTGTAAGAGATCAATTTAGGTGTTTACTATATTTTAAGGTTCTACTTGAAAATGATAAAGATCTTATCAATTTTTTAGCCATCAAAATAATTTACTTATTTAAATTAAGTTTTTATATATAATAAAGAATGAATGAGGAGAGAACAAACAATGTAAATGTAATCTGATATATATTAAAATGTTGTTGCTATAATAAAAGCTATTAAATTGGTAGAGTAAGAAGATAGAGAAGTGAAAAGATAATCCAATAAATTAAGTGGAGTGAAAAAATATTGGAATTCATTTTCAAAAATTTTCCTTTTTAGATAAAAATAGGATTAAAATTTGGAGGGAAGCACCCATATGTTATTATCTTATTAAACTTTTCTGCTAATAGTTCTTAAATATCAATGGTATAGAAATAGATTTATTCTTTTTTTTTTTTTGATAGAGTGAAATTTAAAATAGCGATGTCCTGATTGCGTACATATTTCATGTGGCTTTATTAAACCATGAAATTTATACATTCAAAAAAAAAAAAAAAAAAGAACCATGAAATTTATAAGACATAGTAGCAAGATTGACTTGGTCAACTCGGCAGCAAGTTCTTCAGAACTATAATAACCTTGCGTGTTTTATGTTATCACAGATTCAGTGATTATGAATCGACTTATTTTTGTTAAAAGGAAATAAACTACAATTGTTAAAATCTATTATATGACAGAAAATAATTTTGATTCAATGTTGACATAAGTTATTTTATACTGCTAATTAATTATATCTTTTCATCATTATAAAAAAAAATGATATCTTTTCATTTTCATATAAATTTTGAGACAATTTTGTAAGAATCAAATATTTTTAATGAAGTGGCTAATTGTCTCGACTGGTCTTTTTTCTAGAAGTTCAAAGCTACTTATCACTTAAACTAACTTATATTTTTTGATACAATGTATCAAAATTAAATCTTATTTCATATGCCACTAATTTCATGAAAGGCAAACTTATAAACGGTGATACCAAAGTAAAAGTAAAATATTATATAAAAGAACAGGCATGCATTTTATTCACTCTCCTTGCTGTGATGTTGATGCCAATTCAAATTTCATATCCCATATTCTATTGAAGATGAGGACAGACAATCTCGAATTCGATTATCATGCAAGATCTTGATGAACAAGGCGCAGTTTTTGCTTCAAAATTTCACAAAAATGTCGGCAAAAAGATAGCTACACATGTCCATTGTATTGGTTCATTTTGGTGTTTTCTTGGTTGAGAGGCAAAATAGAAGAATCTTAATATTTTAATGAATGAATGGTGAAGACTGAGGTATGCCACCACAAGTTAAATAGACAGCCCAACCAAAGTGCCACAATTTGTCATCAAAGAAAGCCCAAACTATCAAAATCCATGAAATGAAACATCTTAGATTCTACTGTCGCTTCAGCATATCCCCCGTGTTAGTGTAAGATTACCATGATTATTAACTGTCATAATGACTAGATTTTCATTTGCTTTTTGCACGGCAATTCCAACACAAACACTTGTGTTTCATGCTTAAAATGAGATTAGTGTAAACATCAGGCTGATATGGACCTACAAATTTGTGGGTCATCATTTAGATGGATATCTTTAGGTAAGAAATCACGGCAATAAAGATTCAAGATTTTAATCAATAGTATTTCTTCTTAAAATGGCAATAGAGGTTAACCCACTAATTCCGTCCTCCGCTTGTATGTGGTAAAAATTTGGATTTGAATTTTAGGTTTCTCCTTTAGTAGATGATACCCATTCAACTTACGAACACGTTTATCCATTAGTGAGAGTTGTTCTACTTTAATAAGAGGTCTTAGAATTATCCATAATAGAAGAATACCTTGATTTCAACAAATAATAATAATATTCGTTTAATGATTCTGGAGGCATGGTGAAACTGGGATGAAACCACCCATCACATCACCCTAAACTTTATATATAAAATAGAAATGTATTTCTTTTTAAAATGATGTGATGGGAGAGCTGAGTGTCGATTGTGTGGCTTAATTTCACATGGCTTGCCTCACCTACTTCTTTGGTCCCAATAGAGATGGTCTATTTCTCCAACTGCAGGTGGGTCAAAGTAGGGGGCTCACTGAGATAATCACAACCATTGAAACTGTGTCCATTTTGGTGGACCAATCTTCCACGAGTATTGCAAGAAAAATGACAGTCACTAGAGTCCAAATTTTTACACAGTGTGGACCTTTGTCACCCAAAATGTGAGACATATATACCTTGATCCAAGCAGTACCAAGTTGACACTATGTGCATTGTCAAATATAGCTACACTGCAATGAAATACAACCTCCCTTGGATATATTTATTGTTACCTAACCCTGTGAAAAGGAAAATTCAATAACTACATAGTATTACACCTCTCAATTCTGGGAATAGCAGATGCTAGGTATCCAGAGGCAGCAAATCAAATAACTAAGTATAAGCTTGACCAACATATATATATATCATCAATAGTCATAGTCAAGTGAAATCAGCTCTACCTGATCTTTGGTTCTTTCTAATTTAATATATAAAACTTGATTATTTTTTCGGATCAATATAAGTTATGTAACACATCACATGCAGACCCTTCTTTTTTACCAATATCAAATCAATTGTTGAACAGTTAAAAGCATTGAAGAATTTCCGCTGCATTTAGTTCAGAAAGTTCGGCTGGATTTAGTGTTAAAAGTTTACCAAAATTCCCTGCCAAGTGTATTATCTTTTGCCTTTGGGGATACGAGAGTTTTGGGTTCCTTATACTATTACAAAACAAAACTTCAAGTTTGAACTTGGAATTCAAGTCCATGGAGAACTACTATTTATCACAACTTAATTCAAATAATATCAAGACACAAGCTCTAGTAAGTAGCCAAAATGCATTTACAGCAGCTAGAACAAAGAGATACATGAGGACAAAAGAAGTGAGTGAAAAAAGGATAAAAGTGGAGAGTTCTTGGCCAATGAGAAATGACACAATCGAACTGCTAGAAGGGATGTTATTGGAGGGTGTGCTACTTAGAGCTTGAGGGACAAGTCAAGCTTTTGCAACTTCTCTTGTTTGGACTTCAAATTGGCAACACCACCAAACCAGTAACCTCCCAATCCTTGTGCCACTGTAGAAAACTTCCCTAACCTTGGAATGCCAGAAGCCAAGGATGGTGATTCAGTTTCTGCTCTAACATGAAAGTTACTAGATGAAAGCTTCCCAATTGCAGGTTGTGAATCCAAAGGCTGCCTCTTCCATCCATTATTTGGGGGCAAACCAAAAAGGGTGTTTGATAACAAGGTTTATTGATCATAGAATGCACCTGAATTCCAAGTGATCTGTTATAAGGCAAAGACGCCATGCTAGAGAACCTGTGTCCAAAATCTACTGAAACTGCAGCAGGAGCAGCACCAGCTTTGTACCCTCTTTTTGCCAAAGTCCTTTCGCGCTTGTGTGCATTCTGGTGTCCCCCAAGTGCCTGTGAACTGTAAAACTTTCTTTGGCAATAGTTGCATGAGAAAGTCCTATGCTCAGTTCATTATTTCCACGACTAGACTCTGAGGAATTTTCTGATGAATTTGTGTCAAAACAATTGAGCAGGTTGAGTTCTGGCTTTGAGGCATCATCACATGAGTCCTTCCTGGAGAGACTTAGATCAAGTGGAAGAAGTTTTTGATCTTCCTTTTCTGTGTGTCCCTTCTCCTTTTGGATATCCGTAGAAGAAGGTTTTGGTCCTGAAAATGAGATGTTCATATTTTCAGATTGGCATGGCTCTGACCTTTGAAGGTCCATATGATATATAGCAAAGGAATATGGAAAAGGTTACACTTGTATTGGTTATGAAGGATTTTGGTTTAACAACAAGAAATATGAGTGAGGTTTGTAAATGATGTAACAACAATAAATGCTCTTTGCTATGTATAGAAGTGGAAAGCACTATTTTACAGTTACAAGGTCTCAATACAGCAAGATCTAAAAATTAAGTCATCTGTTTGTGTGCAAGAGTGAGAGAGAGGATTGTGTTGCATACAAGTGATTAGAACTCATCATGAACACCCAATATGGTTAAGAATATAAATATGAGTGAAAAGAATGTCACGACAAGAATTAATAGAAAATGTCAAAACTATACAAGTGAATGTATGTGTTCAGACATCCTTGGGAACCTGGAAATTAAGTAATAACAATTGGGATTTCAATTGCATAGTGAATATGGCTATATAAAAAAAAAGTACATATAGTAAATCATATGTTAGTAACCGGGGATTTCAGTTATCTTAAAAGGTGAATTCATATAAAGGATGTTGCATCAATTGTTAGTTACTTTATTAAATTCACTATATTCATTAAAAATGTAAGTTAAATTCTCAATTTTTTTCTTCATTGGTCATTTCTTTTAGGTGACGAAAGTTTAGGTTGAGGAAAAGTTCTCCAATTCAAGGTTAGGGCATGCCTCATTCACCAACAAGAAATTAAAATCGAACCCAATTCATGATAGTGGTGAATAAGCAAAAGATCGACCAAGTGAGTTGATCGTTAGTAGCTTATTCATCGATTATTATATATAAAAATTAGTGTTTAAAATGTGAATTAAAATGAAAGGTGAAGACTATATAAATTAATGAACTCTTGGAGATAATGCCTCCGTTTTAGGTCAATTCCCCCAAGCATTTTGAGCTCCCACCCAACACGTGGTAGTGCATACCGCCCATTGGTTCCTTTTTATTTTCCCTCTTTCATCTGTCTTCCCACTTGTCTCTTCACATTACTGGTCTTGGTCTTGGACTCTTGGTCTCTACCTTTTATGGGCATATTCATGTCCATAGTTATGAGTTATGACAGTCTAAAAATCCAAGACAAGATCAAGAGACTACTTTATTTGAAATTTAAGAATTATTGTAGAATAGACTTCTCTTCTAAAAGGTGTGGCATTCTAAATTTCTTAACCCCGTTGGTGGATTTGCAGTATCTTCACAGAAGCTCTACTGTCCTTGTCCTGCATTATTGTTTGTTCATTTGATCATGGGAAATTAGACTTGTCCACATATATTGTCATTAAATTTATTTTAGCGAGATGGCATTTTCATTTACATTTTAGTAGTGTGAAATTTATGTCATCTTAATCCTTGCGTAGGACTGATACAATTCTTGTGCAAGAAACGAACATATGAACCTGTGTAACCATAAGTATCAATCTCCTATGAGGGAGTGGTAAAGAAAAATATGTAATGTTGCATCATTGGACTTATAGTTTGGCTCAATCGCTATATGTTCGGATCTAAGGCTCACAAATTGCCACGTTTATACTCTTTCTGAACATCCAATTTGAGTGTCAAATGTCTTGGAGATCCCCATCCACCAAGTTTAGAGTCAGGATGTGACCTACCCAAATCAAGTTCTTCAAGTAAGAACAATCATATATGATAGAGTCATAATTTTGTTGTCAAAATGATATGACATTATTTTTAACTTTGGATAGACAAATAATCTTCACTCCTTAAATTTATCCAACTACCCTCTTTATTTTTTTGTCAAAGACTGACAATAACGAATAATTCTGACTGCAAAATAAGGTATCTATCTCTTTTTGTATTTTATTTTAACATCTTGAATCAGTTACTTGTCTCTTTACTTTTAGAACAAGATATTAAATACCAAAAACGGTCTAAGCCTGTAAGGCCTCATTTTCTTGATGCTTTTGTGACTAAACAACGATGTACAATTTAATGCTCTTCTCTTTCTGTAATTGTTCACCATTCTTCTCTTGAATGCTCTACTTACAAACAAGCAACCAAAGATCCGATTTGGATCAAAGCCATGCAAGAATAATTAATATGCTGCCCTCATACCAATTAGGCCTGCATATTGGTGCCACTACCTCCAAATGTCAATGCAGTAGGGTCCAAGTGGATGTTTCTAACTATACTTAATTAATTAGATGGAGATGGATGTATGGACAAGTTTAAAGCTAGTTTGATTGCTCTCAAAGATTTTTATAAAAATTTGGGGTTCATTATATATCACCAAACTTTCTCACCTGCCCTTCAACCAACTATATTTGAATTGTGCCCCTGCTCTCCTTATATAGCTCTACCAGAACAATTGATAAATAAGACAAGTACATGTCACAAGTCTTTTCCTCCATGCCCTCTTTCAAAAAGATAATGTATGCAACAATCAGAGATTCACATGAAGTTGTGAACAGTCATTAGCAAACATGGCAGGTTTCTTAAACTTATTACATATGACTTCAAATAACTACTTGATTTAGGATTCAGCCAAAAGTTTAGAAAAATGAATGAAAAATTTGATATTATCCGGTCTTGATGTACCCGGAATAATATTTCAGAATGAAACTAATCTAATCTAAGTAACAATTATAGACTCATCCTCATCAAGATATATGTTCCTAACTTCCTATTGATACATGGACTCAAGTGTACTTTGGGATTTGTTAAACTGTCCCATATTACTGTGCTTTTACTTCTCGAGATCTCATAGTAGATATTACATCATAGACAAGGTAAATTCACTAGTATTATCCGGAGCAATTACCTTTTCATAGTTCGGTATGGGTCCTTTCTTATAGCTTGCTCTTTTATATTCTGGTTAAGATAATAACACTTGTGTCTTAACACTTAATAATTGATGCCTAATCTAGGAATTCCATAGGGCAGTGTGATGTCCTTTCTTCCACTAGTAAAGCGTGACATGAAAAATTCCCATGTAGAGAGATAGCCAATCCCAACTTTCCCCAACTATGGCTCCATCTATCATCTGTGTTTTTTATTATATCACCATTTTGCTTATTCTATCCCACATAACACTTCCATTAGGGTAAGAAATTTCTATTGCTCTCGTCTATTTATTATTTGACAAATCAATTTTATAAAAAAGATAGTTGATGATTAAAAAAAATAAAGACAACCCACAAAGTAAATGTATAAATTAGTAAATAAATTACAAGAGAAATCTCTTATTTGGAGAGAAATTCTTAAATGCTCTTAAAGTAAAAGCTTTCACTTCATCAAAAGATTAAAAAATAAGAGCTTTCACTTGCTCAAATTAATTCACAGGTTGACATATCAATTTTATAAAGAAGATAATATGTTATTAATGAGATAGAGATGCCCCCACAAAGTCAATACAGTAACTAACAGATAAAGTACAACAAGAAATTTTTTTTACTTTAAGAATATCTAACAATTTTTTATCTTCAAGAGAAATGTAATCTTAGATCAAGAATTTTCTTTTGACACCCCAAATAAATTGCAGTGCTTCCCCTCCCTTTCCCCTTTTCTCTTTCTGAAGTTGAATCATTAACCGTCTCTCCCGTTCATCAAGTGGAACTGCTATTTGTTCATTAGTGTATTAGCTAGGTTTAGGTAGAAGTTGACTTTGCCATGGCAAATGTTAGGTAAGTTTACACAACTATAAAGTTAAAAACTATTGTAGGTTTTATCTTCTAAGTTATACCAAATACTCATTTGAAGTCTATGCACTAATCAGGCAATAAGGATCAATTTATCAATCTTGTATTATTAGTACCAAGGTAGATTAGATTGCTAATCATCTAATTATTTTTCAACGCTAGCAGTAAATGTGGTCCCTTTTCTCTATATATTTTAACATTTCCCTTTCCCTTTTCGAAGGGTTGGATAGCATTTTTTGCTTGCAACCTCATTTAATTGTGATTGTGACAACAACCAACACAAAGTGTTGGACACAAGCAACTTGAGGCCGCACGGTTGGCTTGCAAAAACACATGCCGTGATACCTAGCAAAGAATGAAATTCAGTGACATTTGATGGATAAGTAATAACTTTTTGAGATTGTTTTAACTCTTGTGGTTGTGTTTTATGTTGGCTTGGAATCAAATCCTTGACAAGAAAAGGATAGTGACAAGAAAGGATATCTTCTTTGTCCACCTCAGAATAGGAAAAGCATTGAAAGGTAAGTTACATGATCATGAACATGATGGAAAATCCACTACAACTTATTACTCTTCGGGCTTTTATGGTATTGGAGATCAACTCTTAAGTTTACTGTACCTGTGTGCCTGTGTGCTTGTGCATGCATATTGTTCTAATCTCATTGGAGCTCTTAAACAGTTTGATTGATTAATATGACATGAAATTGTTGCTTCGACATGGCTTTAGCAGCAGTACTTTTGTCGTGTTGTGCATTAGCCATGGAGATTGTGACATGTGGCCTGCAAGTAGATATATACAGTGAGAGTGAGTTGGATCTCTCCATTGAAAAAAAAAATTGACTTGCATCTAATTAATTCTCACCCTTTTTCTAGGTGTGATAGAATAGGATGAACTCAAGTTTCTCAAGTATGAGGTCTTAAAGTTCAATTTTTGTATTCATGTATATTGAAAAAATATTGTTAGAGGGATTTTTACTTAGGAGTTTAATCGAATTTTGAGAAATTAGTCTCTTATTTATCAAGTGAAAAAAAAAAAAAAATTTTTTTTTTTAATAAAATATACTCATAGCTAAACTATCAGTAAAGTTGTAGGTCCACTAATTTTTCCGATAATGTATAACACTTTAAGAATTATATAATAATGAATAAGAAATTTGGTTGCATCAATAGTAGATTTGTTTGTGAAAAATATAGACAATTATATATTAACAAATTAATCCAACAAAAGAATTTTATATTTATTATTAGTTCGTTCATCGTATCATATTCACTAAAACTTGGTAACTAAAATTCTGAATTTTGTATATGTCCACCTCCAAAATAGTGCCAAAAATATCAGTTAAAAAAGCATTTCTCTTTATCTATATATTGTAACTTTGATACTTTTGCTCATTAAAATTATGATAAATGTTTTTTTCTTCCGAATTGAACGTAGGTTTTATGTCAATTAATCTTTTTATATAATTAGTTATTAAATTTTTTTTATATAATAGTACTATAGATATAAAAGCTTTGAATTTGAAGTTTTTATGAAAATTACCTAAAATATAGCATATATTCCAAATCACTTGGAGTAAGTTCCTAACGAAGAACTTATATATATATATATACTTATTTGCTATTCTAAATTCCTAGCAAGATACATGATATTCATGTCCATAATTTTAACACTAATCGAAAATCCAGAGATCAATATATAAATAAATGAGGATTTCATTTATATTTCTAATAAATATTGTATATGTTTTATTGAAATTAATAATGAATATAAAATCATTTTACTTACCCTAATTATTTATAAGTAATTCTCCAAATATCTAATAGTAAATTAGTAACAATAAAAGTGATATTCAAATAATAATAAATATATAACAACAACAATAATAATTTGTTCCACTAAAAGAAAAGACTACGATTTGTGTGTTGTGTGAAAGAATATCTGCATGATGGATCCTTTAGCTGAAATCATCGTTGTTGATGAAAGTCAATGAACATCAAAACATGCATTGATGGTTGGAGACGATGAAAGGATAAGTATTCCATTGCTTAAAGCTCTGTGCCTGTCAATTGTGCAAAAAACCAAATGCATTTTCTCTATTATTATTGCATTTGCTTGGCCAAATTTGACCCAAAATCCCTTCATAAATCATAAGATCTCCCTGCTTATTTATTTTATATGAAACAGTGTTCTAAAGGTAACAAAAAGTGACTCAAGAAATTATCCATCACCAACCTATCACACCAACATGAGTAGATCTAAGGATAATAATTCAGACATGGCCCCTCATCTCCACTGCTAAAGAGGCCAACACGTGTCTATGGCTTATTAGTCTTAATATTACTGCAAAATTTATCAAAAAAGAAAATATTGCAGCAAAATTCAGTCAATTTTTTTTTTAATAAAAAAGAGGGATATATAAAGGAAAAAGTTAGGGTCAAGTGGTAATTAAGATAAGCCCCATTGATTATTTTTTTTATTTTGGTAAAGCTCTATTGATTTAATTCATATAGGTAAATATTTAAGTTAGTCCGTAAAATGGTGCATGTGAATCATTTTAATCTTTAAAATTTTAGTCATTATTGTAAAATACGAGTCACATTTACCCCTGATTGTGGTCCCGTTATTGTGATGTCCTCAAATTTTTCTGGTATATCACAATAATTGACATGTTATTGATAGACTGACATTCTTCTCCACCATTATCAATTAAGTGGCATAGAGATATGTATTTTTCATACTATAATATGAATTTTATATATAAATAATATTGTTAATATATTTGGTATATGCTAACAATTCGAACATATATTCAACCATATCACCTCGAAGACCAAGTAAAATATCACTTAACCTGGCACATTAGCAAAAATATGAATGCAAAATAATAAAAAAAACAAAAAATTAATTTGACTCACATTTTAAATGTCGAAGAGAAGATAAATTTATAAATCCCCGAGACCAAAATGAGTCACATCAATTTCAAGAACTAACTTGAACACTCAGTCTAATGCTCAACAAACTTTTAGAGGGCATTTGATAGACGAATTGTTTTTACATTCCACATATAAGAATATTTTCGGTACATTGTTTAAAAAAAATATTCCTAAGCGAGAAGCATTTACAAGGAAAAATTAACCCATTTTCATCCAACCTCACATATGGGAATGTAAGGGTATATATAGTTTCAGTTTTAATTTTTTGAATTTTGTGAAAGAAATATGAAAAACTATTAAAATTATAAAATTTAGTTTTCAATTTTACCTTCAGAAAATCCTAAACACTAAAAGACTGAAATAAAAAAAAAAGACACCAAACGCATCATAAGGGTATATTTGATTTGAATTTTCATTTTTATTTTTAGTTTTTCAGAATTTATGAAGGAAAAATTAAAATTCTGAAAATTAAAATTTGTAGTTTTCAAAATTTTTAATTTTTCCTTCACAAATTCTGAAAAATTGAAAAATTAAAAATGAAACTGAAAATTCAAACCAAACAGCCCCTAAAATTCTCATTTTTGTGACTCTAGAATAACCACATGGATCTTGAGCTTCTCTATTTTTGTGACAGTTTTTTGCTGGCTGAGATTATATCCGGTCTACAACAATATTGGTAAGGCCTTTGCTTTCCAATCTAATAACACTGAGGTTTATTTGATATTTTTCCGTCCACTTTCTACATGCTATGATATTTGATATCGGAACCAAGAATCACAACAGTTTTTTTTTTTTTGGAATAATTTCTGATCTTCACTCAGCATTGCTTCTGATACAAGGATAGACAAACAAAATGAACAATACACTACCGCCAAAAAAATGTCCATTCAGCATGGTACAAATCTACTAAGCATAATAGACAAGCAACATACAACAGTTTAAACACAAGCTGAACACACGCCAAAATACTGCCTCATTTGGTTAGCCAGTAGATGAAAATGAGAAAGGTGCATACAGATGCAACGAGGGAAAGTATAATGGTATCCATTGACTTTTTTCTTTTTATTGCTGAAAGTATGGTATTTACCTGCAACACCATTAAAAGTGGCACATTAAGCATAACTCTAGAAAACATCCATAAAGCCTAAAAGTTCAGATTGTGTTTGGCTTCAAAAATATTTTTCTATTTCTATTTCCTGTTATAATTTTTAATTACTAAAATATCACCTTGTTCTTTACAATTTCCCATTTTTAAGATTTTGTTAAGGAATACATAAAAACAAGATTAGGTGGTATTTTTGTAATTAAACTTAAAAACAAAAAATGAAAACACAAACCAAATAGGCCTAAAATGCAACATCTTTCAGGTCTATTCCGTGAAATTTATCATCATATTTCAGGTATAAACCAAAATCCTTATCCAATGTCTTTTTTTTTTTTCCTTTTGGGTACTCCCTATTCAATCTGTTGACGGAGGAAGTAAGGGCCAAAAGCAAAATGATTAAAACTTGTTCCATGAAGAGTCGTACCGTTGGGAGGCGACTGCTCACATTGCTGAGCTTTGAGTTGATGCCACCAAAAGTTGAACGCTGCATGACAAGTGCGCCAAGTGTTGCTTGTGCTTGTGAAATAACATTGTCCATCTGCAGCACAAGAACAAGCAGAACGGTTCATAATAAGACCACCTAATAAAATAGTGCATTATGCTTGATATGTGCCCCGGATCAAAGGTTAAGCCATGTTGTTTATTGCAGATATGATACAGCTAAAGCAAAACTATGCAATATCCAAATCGGATATATGTTATCGCCAACAAAAAAGGTCGGAATAAAGTTCATATACAATATAATAATATAAGAAAAGCTTTCCACCCACATTTGGACAGGCAAAGATAGAGAACAGCATGTTATATCAGAAAAGTAAAATAATTCTTTCATGTCACTAACCTGTCCTGTACTTCTGCTGATAGACGCATGCTCTTTAGGAGTGCATGCTGTTCAGAACCTACACCTTCTTCCAAGTCTAGTCGTGTTCGATCAAATTCTTTAAAATCCTCTAGTAGTGAAGCATGTTCTTGCTTAGCTCGAAGACTAGAGCGAAGACGATAGAACTCCTGCAGTTCAATTATGTCTCAGCTTAGTGCAAAAAGTTTAGATGGTTGCAGAAATAAATAATTGTTAGAGAAAAGTTATTAGCTTATTTTATGTTATTGGGCTGCACCCATTTTATTTGTACTGATCTTTATTTTTCAGTATATAGACACAGGGAGACTAAAAGCATTGGGTTAGTCATTCCTTTTTTTTTTTTCCTAAAATTCCTCTTAAACTTCTTTAACAATAATTAGCAAAAATAAAAACAAAACAGAACAAAGCAGAGAAAAGACACTTGATATCAAACATCTAATAGATTGCAGAACCAATAAATAATAAGACTCAGAAAATCTGTATCAACTAGCCCATATCACTAGAATGAAAAAGAAATTGGGACTCGGGGAAAATCATAGCACTGAGCACCTGTCAAATGACATAAATATGCAAAAATCATTATAATTCAACCACGTGTTTAAGGTTCTAACGAGAAATAAAATGACAATTAACAACAGTGTGTCATATCCTCCAGCTGTAAGAAAGAGGATTCCTTTTACATTGTTAATTCATTTGGCAAAACTTCTTGCAATATTTAGCAGAAGCGAAGAAGTTATATGTGATATACATATATATTTGAAAATCCTCAGTGGACATTGGTACCAGAGTGCATGAATTTCTATACCTTATTTGCATACAGAAAGAAATTCAAGGTAATCAAAGCACCATTAAAGGCATATGCACAGATGAAATGATATACGGTAATGCAAGCTGACACCACAGAATACCTGGGTGAGGTCTTGAAGAATTTCTTGTGCCTAGTTAAAGTATAAACCATTTCCGACCCACCAGATGACACCCATGCTTGCATCTGTGAGTTTACTTGTTGGAGTTGTTTTAGCAATCGATCAATCCAAGATTCTAGATCACTCTCTGCAGCATCAGCTTTTGTAGAGGCATTAGCAGAAACCAATTTCAATAAGAATTCATCTGCTCATCCAACTGAGCTTCAAGTTTCTCGCTGTAAAAGATTGGGGAAAACCATTTCTAATTGGCAAGTTATAGACAAGCTAAAAGACAACTAATTGGCAATATAAATTGATCAATATATTACCCACTCTCCCATGATGGGGAACTTAAATGTTCCTTAAAATACCTATGAATCAAACGCATGAATAGAAGATTGTAAGATTCTAACAAATAACCATGACACCAATAACTTGAAATGTTTCCATCATTATTGTAGGAAAAAAAGTTGCCATTCTAACTTTCTGTGTCATTCATTGCTAAAATGTACCAATAGAAACCAAATTCAAGAACTGTTAAAACTTGCAACCACTAAATCACTCTAAAATCACAATCACTTCATATTTTCCAAAGAGCTCCTATTAACCATTCTGTGATCTCATTTTATAGACCACAATACAGTATCATCCCCAAACTATCTATGATCACACCTGATTCTTACAGAACCTTCTGTTACTAAGTGACAACAACCCTGGCAGATGAGTGGAAAGAGAATTAAGCAGAGCCAACACACACATCTATTGGTCTGAATCACAATCAATTCTCTGTGCAGATTCAGCTGCAGATGCATCAGATCACACCATACAAAGAACCAAAATTTCCTAATCAAATGAGGGTACCCTTCTAACATGCCCTTCATATAGATCCAATGAACCTGATCTAGGAAAGAAATTACAAAATTCTCATCATCCAATGCATTTCAAGTGTTCACAATTCAACCCCATATCAACTCACAACTGAAAATCAACCCCCAAAACTAAAAAAAAAAAAAAAGATTTTGTCCCGTCATGAATCACACCACCAGAAACAGCACTTTCCAACCTCAATTCATCAAATCAAGTTCCCATTAGCACTTAAAAAAACATTTTTTTTAACTAACAACCAAAAGGGTAGAAGGGTAGAAGCCCATCCCCCAAGAATTCCACATCACCGACAAAAAATTGAAGACACCCCAGAAAGAAATATCGAAACTTTGGGCAAAAGGGGCATTAGAATTGCACATTCCCACCAAGAAGCAAAAATTTGAACAGAGGAATGAAAAAGAATCAATTGGAACCTGTTTGCGAAGTGCATCCCAGGAACTTGGCATCTCCATTGATGAAAAACAAAGCCAAAAAGACCAAAAGCAAAATCGATTTTTTTTTCTTTTCTTTTTTGTGTTTTGTGGAATTGTAATTGAATTGTGAATGTTGCGTTTTGATATTTGTTTGAATGGTTTTGTGTTTTGGGGTTTGTTTGGCGATGAAGACAGGGCGTCTGCACCCCACGGAACAGACGACTTCACAATAATTGCCTCTCCTTCTCATTTTACTTTTTGTATATTATTTATTTATTTATTTATTTTTGCAAAATAGAAATGGGGAAAATTTTTAAAAAAAGGGGAAACGGGTTGCTTTCGTGTTCATGAAGGATATTTAGATCCCACTAAGTGTTTCCCTTACTTAGAGAAGACGTGTTGTTGAGATTTGTCTATGGGCAACCAACATGAATATTATATCTTAATCTACAAATTGACACAAATTGAGAGTTCGAAAGGGCTTAAATAATGTATTTTATGTGTAAAATATTATATTATATTCTGTGAACAAATCATATAAGTGAGTGTCAAAGTTAGTCTCTAAAATATTATATGAGGCCCCAGTCATTTTAATTTTTAAAATTTAGAAATTAATCTTTTAATCTTTAATATTGTAAAATACAATTCAAGTTCATCCCTAATTCTACTTTTGTTATTTTATCTTCATATTTTATTAATTTGTGATATTAAGTGATATATTTGTGATGATAGACTAGTATCGTACTTGGTAAATATGGTTGAGTAGTATGTTCAAACTCTTAGCATATACAAAATGAATTAATAATATTATTTATACATAAAATTTATATTACAATAGTGAATTGTGCTTATCTTTATTTATGTAATTTAATTGATAGAGGTAGTAGAATGATAATTTATAATTAATATGCCAATTAATGTGACTCATAAAGAAAAATCTGATAATACAACAAAGGAAATAGAAGGTGGTGACTAATATAATATAGCTCACATTTTCCAACTTTAAAACTAACAAATTAATTATAGACATATAGTTTTAGCGACTAACTTAAAGATGAACTCATAGTCATTCACCAAATCATATCATATGTATCATGTATAAAGATAAAAATAAAATAAAATAAAAGTACTAGCCGTTTTACATAAATAGATATAAATGACTTGAATCTAGTATAAAATAGTTCTATCGTTTTTCCTTTCTTTCACACTTTCATCTTTATCCTTCTTTGCCTTCTGTATTTTTCTAATTATATTACATATTCTTATCATTTGTCTCGTGTCAAATAACAAATATTTTAACTAATCCTTGGCCTAAAGACATACCACCAATTTTGAAATGGGGGAATCTTCATTCAAATAAGTCACTGCAACTTGACTAGCGAAAATGACAAAAACTGTGCTTCTTTTCCTTGAATTTTCACTGAACGATAACAAAGGGTAATAATCTGCTTACAATTTGTAATAATTCACCTAATAATATATTACAAGATATAATAAAAAATATGGAAATCCAATCTAAGGATAGACTGCATGCTCTGATCAGTAATCGGAGGTTGGAAGCTCAATTGTCATCCTCTTCCCTTATTCTCTAATATATTAGTTAATATATATATATAAAAGATATGTTGTACTTTTTTTTTTTTTTAGGTCGAGAGACATGTTGTACATTTGTGCTACCGCCTTTAGATGAGGGTCGTCAGGCCCAATAAGAACTTCTTATAGTTGAAATGGGTTTCATACTCTACAACTATTTTCACCAACATGCATCCAATACACAACCCTTAGCCCAACATAGTTTGCTTGCCTCCTCAAGTTGGGCCGCATTGCCAGAACTTCTATTCTCCCAATAATCTTCTGTTTAGATTGACTTAACAAAATTTGCCTTCGACCAAAACCGGGAATTAGTCGGAAAAAAGTTAACCAAAAAGGTTTGGAAAATCAGTGCAGCACTGCAGCTGATAAGAAATTATTTCTTAACAGATTGTTTGGAATGAAATAATGAGATAGAATTCAATTCAATTGGATGAGCAATTTAATTTAATTGTGTTAGGATTTGAGTTTTTATGTTTGAAATAACCAGAAAATTACATAATTGAACTAAACTACACTGTCCAGAATGTAGATAAAAATAAATCGATATTTTTATTTGACTATTTTACCATTCATTGATAAATTCTTAGGTATTTTTAAAGCAAACTAAATATTTTTTCTGCTCATTTATTTATTGACATAATTATTGTATTAAACATATAATGAAAAATATGAAGACAATAATGACCTTAAAACTTATACGTCAATTAATAAATGAATTAGAGGCAGTGATTTTCTTGCTCTTAGGACATTAAGTATTTCTCCCATTTATTAACAATAAATAAGAGAAGGGACGAGAAAAAAAAAAAGAAGATACTAAATAAATAAAGTTTGAAGATATTTAGTATATTAATCTTTAACTTTAAATCTATCAAGTTACCGTAGTAAATCAGATTTATTTTGATGTGATTTTCTTTTGGACATTTGTACATAATTGAATTTTTTTTATTTTAATATCATGTTATTAATTAATTAGCTCCAAATTAAAGAATTAAATTTAATTTATTGAATAAATTCAATTTCAAGATTTTTTCAAATATCCCGGGAGAGCTCTCTTATGATGTCAATAGAGGAGGTGTGACAGCTGTTGCAATTCCATATATATCACAGCAATCATGGTTATAAGGTTGAAGAAGTACATGGATGCAATTATTATCAAAATTAGAGCATCTTTATTAGTGGGATGACATAGCTATTGCTCATGAAATTTTTCATTTCCTAAAGAAGGGCCCGGGAAAGGATAGAATTGATTTGTGGCCAAACTTACAAGTAAGGCCTTCGATTTACTAGAACGGAGATTCTTTGAGGAAAACATGCTGGCCTATGGCTTTGCATCAAAATCGGTTGATCTGGTTATGGAATGTGTTAGTCTGTCAGTGGCCTCTTTTGGACCCAAAGTTAGACTGGTTTGGTAGTGTCACTGACAGTGGCGGATCTTCGTTAAAAAATTAGTTTCTCAGATTTATAGTGAGATAAATTCATCTTTTATATTAAAAAAATTTCATATTAATCATTCAAATTTTATAAATAAAAACAAATTAGTTCCTCCATAAAATTGCCATATAAGTCATGTCCTGTTAATTTACTTACGCGTATTGTTAACTGTTTATGTACCGTTAACTTTTGTGGTGGATCCTAACTTGCTTCACTCCTCTAAACGAAGTCGTTAGATCTTTTTCTTTATTTGTTATCTCACCATAACTCTCGCTTACAAGAAAGATTTTGACTTTAAGTTACATTTGTTCCGCGAATAGAGGAGTGAGGCAAATTAGAACTCACTGTGACAATTAATAGTACACGTAAGTTAACAAATATGTGGACATTTCTTAATAGTTAGACAACAATTTGACAAAAGGACTAACTTATCCCTTTTTATAAAATTTGAAGGACTAATATAAAATTTTATAAAAGATTTTATAATTTTAGTCAAGTTTTTTTAAAAAAAGCTACACATACACATATATCTTGTTTAGATCGTGAATACCAAATAGGTTTAATTCTAAATGCTATTCTATTTTATATATAAGTAAGATTTCTCCAACTAAAAGATTTATTGATTTTTTAATTAAAAGAAAAAACAAATCATGTATTGTGATGTAATAAAATATTGAAGATAGGTTTCTGACAAATAGTAATGTATATGTTAAGGTGTGTTTGGTATGAAAGCATAAATGAGAGAAATTTTTTATGGATGATCTTTTTGCATGTATTTTTCTATACAAAACTCATCTATAAAATTACACTTGAAACTTATTTACATAGAGTGAAGAATAATTTTATAAATATCTTTTTAGTTATTTTCTCTAGAATTATTTTGTCATGTTAATTGATTTGTTTTAAGGTTTACAATAAATATATTAAGTGAGAGTGATGGTTACTGGAATAGAGAGTAGTAAATTATGACCATTAAATTTTATATAAATTGTCATTTTATCAATATCCATGTGTGATTTGATGGCTAAGACACAATATATATATATATACACATGCATAGCATAGATGATTTCTATGGAACCCTCTCCAAATGAAAGGATTTGGAAACCTCTCTATTTCATCCAATAGAATTTGACCATGTGTTAATTTTTGTCCACCTAAAGAATGATTGATCATTATCCTAAAATTTATATTTAAACCCATTTAACATTTTTTATTATAATCTTACCCCAAACTTATTCACAAAATTAAAATAAAATTAGTCTCAAAATATCAATCCAATCCTAAAGTTTAGATTTTTAAACATTTGATGAAACGTACTTTTATCTAAAAAATATAAGAACCCTAAAAAGAAGAATCAAGAACCCATGAATGGTTTAAGTATGATATATCAGATTAATAACCAACTATTGTGTCTTAGTTTGAGAAAATGAGGGAAAACAGAAGTCAATTGATATAGATTGTATCATTTGCTTGAGGGAATTTGAAGAAAGGTAAAGGTTTAAGCTTTTCCCTAACTGCACTCATGGTTTCAGTCCCACTATATTCAAAGTGCCCACTGGACAATTCGAATGTATGTACCTGGAACCAGTCAAGGGGCCAAGTAATCTCGGAAGTTGTAGTAGTGCACTAGAGCTTGATTTGAATGAGTAACTTGAAGTCAGGAGGCTGCTTGGTATAATTTTGATAGAATGGGATAATTGATGGTGGTACTGTGATGTAAGGAAAAGAGGAAGCACCGAGTTTCAATGAGAGATTGATGATAAAGCGGCCATGGGGTGAAATTGTTAAAAAAATATTAAATGGGTGTCAATGTATAAATTCTGAAATAATGACAAACTAATGCCCAAATGGAGAAAAATTGACATATAGTCAAATTGTATTTTAGATCAAATAGGAAGGGTTTTAAACCCTTTTATTTAGGAAGAGTACAATAGAAACCACCGCATACAAACAACATAAGTGAATTGCACAATTAATTACAATTTAATTGTCATCATCTTTAGCTCTATCTACCCAAAAAAAAACATTATTTCCCCTAAAAATCTTATTGAAGCTTTACATCGGTCCCTTTAGATAGATGAGATGCAAGTTGGTATAATATCCATACAAAATATACAAATAACATTCTTATTTGCACCTTGTCATTACTTCATTCGTCCACTTTTATCCGTCCTTGAAAAATAGTTAAAATTTGGTTGTGTCTAGATGCATTGATTTTTCAATTATCAAATTTTAACGTTTCCCAAATAGACGGATAAAAGTGGATGAGAGTAGTACTTTGCTTCGCTTTCTATTTGAATGAAAAAACACCTCTATTTAGGCCTATGATAGAGTGGATTGGAGATTTCTCCACTTTATTCTCAACAAGTTTGGGTTCCCGCTTCTATTGTGAATCTGATCATATTTTGTGTTTCTTCTTCTCAACTCTCCCTTCTCTAGAATGGGTGAAGATTCCTCCTTTTGGGCCTTCTAGGGGTCTTCGGCAAGGTGATCTTATGTCCCCTTATCGTTTATTCTTCGTATAGAAGGTCTTACTGCTCTTATTAATGTAGAAGTCAGGAAGGAGTCCTAGAAGTCAGTGCGGGTGTCTAGAAGTGGTCTTGGTATTTCTCACTTACTTTTTGCTAATGATTTGCTTCTTTTCTCTCAAGCCTCTACTTCTCAAGTTCAGTTGATTATGAAAATTATGGATGTTTTTTTGTGCTTTCTCTAGTCTGAAGATCAATATCTCTAAGTCTAGAGGTATGTATTCTCCGACTTTACTAGGACGCGGCATGATATTCTTACTGTATTTCCTCTATTCGTTTTACTATTGATTTAGGGAAATATCTAAGGTTCCCTTTGATTAATAAGAGAGCTAAACGAAGTGATTTTGACTTTATCATTGAGAATTTGAATAAACATTTAGCTAGCTAGAAAGGTAAGCTTCTCAAGAAGGCGGGTAAATTGACTTTGGCCTGCTCATTTTGGCATCTACTCCTATTTATGTCATGCAATCATTTTGGCTCCCTTATTCTCTTTGGGTGCTCTTGATAGAGCTACTCGGGACTTTCTTTGGAGTAAAGGGAATATGGAGAAGGGGTTTCATCTCGTCAATTGGCACACTATTACTCAGCCTATTAGTAAAGGGGGCTTGGGCTCCGATGGGCTAGAGAATCCAACATTGCCTTCCTGGGCAAATTACTTTGGGCTTTAGTTCAAGAGGGTGATAAGTTGTGGGTCAAGCCTCTAATCCAAATATTTGGGTTGTTTCTCAGTTTTTGATGCAAGTCTTGCTGGCTCTTCTCCAATTTGGCGTACAATATGGCAAACGGTGCAAATCCTCAAGGGTGGGTTTGGGTTGAGATTGGGAGATGGTACTTCCTCCCTTTGGTAGACTTCCTGCTCAATCAGGACCTCTATGCCATCTGCTTGATTTTGTGCATATTTCAGGTTCTCATCCTAGGTTTGGGATTGTTAGGTTAATAGTGATTGGAATTTGAATGACCTATGGACAGTTTGACTCCTCAAGTCCAAAATTTAATATTTGGAGACCCTTATTGTTTGGAGTGGTAAGAGCTGAATGGTGCTCTTTCTGGGTGCTATATGGTTTCCTCTAGGATTGCCGGCTTACTTCTTCTCACATGATGATGGTATTGAACCCTCCTAGAATTGGATTTGGAAATTGAAAGTGCCTTTTAAAGTTTGTTTCTTGATTTGGCTGACTAGAGGACAGTGTCCTTACCAATGAGTTGCGGGGCATCATAGAGGGATTTCTAATTCTTCCCTTTGTTCATGGTGTACAACCGTTGTGGAATCCCCTTTACATTGCCTTTGGGATTGCCTTTTGGCTAGGGAAGTATGGGAGTGTGTAAGTTGTGTTAACTGGGCTCATTTTTTTGAATGACCTCCATTCTTGGTTGAGAATTAACACTCAGGGACTTCATGGTATTCTCTTTTTTCGTCCCTTTGAGATGTGTGGCGTCAGAATATGTGGGTTTTTAACAGGAGAAGCTAGTTTTACCTCAAGTGTTGCGCATTTGGCAACTTATGTAAACGTGTATTTTGGTTTTTGATTTACATACACTGACCTTCCATGTTAAGTGGGAAAGGTGGCATCCTCCTTCAGTTAACTTTGTGAAATTAAATTCTGATGGTAGTTCGTTGGGTAATCCTGTTCCAGTCTGAGTTTGGTGGTGTTCTTCATGGTGTCAATGGTAACTGGATTAATGGTTTTGCTAACCATATTCCTAGAGCTAACAATCTCTGTGAGAGCTTCTTGGTTTGTGCTATAGCTTGGCTCTTGCCTGGGAGCTTGGTTATCGCCAGATTATTTGTGAGGTGGATTGTTTGGAGATTTTCTAAGCTGCTCCTTCTACCTTTCATGTGTATACTTCTTTACTTCGCGACATCAAGAATTTTATAGAGCGGGATTGGACTTGTTCAATCTCTCATGTGTTTAGAGAGAGTAACCAAGCTGGAGACTTTCTTGCTAAGAAGGGTGCCTCCTCTTCTCTTAAGATTCATCGCGGATAGGCCTCCGAATGGTCTGGAACTCATTCTTTTGGCGGATGCCTCTGGGTTCTTCACATAAGACAATTTTCTGTTTCTTTTTTCTGTTTTCTCTTTGTTTTAGCTTCAATACCCAAAAAAAATGTGAAAAGAGTATGAACTTCAGCTGGAGCATGACATTCTTAATTTAATTACAGCTCCTTTATTTTTCTACCACCCCATTTTAATTAATTAGCCAATTAGGTGTAAGAAATATAGGTGCTCCAAAATCAAGAGCTATCATTTACTCTATTCCATTTATTAATTGACATATAACCTATTATATTAAAAATACAAAATAATAAGAGAGATAGTATTGGCCCGCAAAGCTAATATATTAATTAATAAATTGAATAAAATAAATATTTTCTCTCGCTCTTAGAGCACCTGAATTTTTCAAATGGACATTGCTTCATTTTTCCTTTCAACTCTCTTGCTGCCCTTGTGTTGCAATTTTCTTCATGCAAATGTCGATGCTTTGCATTTATTGCCTAGTCACCATTTGATTTTGAAAATGATGCCTTGTCTTCTTCTTCTTCTTTAATTTTTCCTTTCAACTAAAGCGGCTAGACCCTCACAGTACCTTTGCATTATAACATCAACTTAATTTTGGTATTGTTTTATTAAAAAAGAAAAAGAGAACATAGTTAATCATGGGGCATGCATTTTGCTATGTTTGCTGCCATGTGTGTGGTGTAGAGAAAACACTAGCTCTTTCTGGAAAGGTATCTTCCAATGTGCCTTTTGGGGATAAAGTTGCTTTTGTGCTGATGCTCTGCTATAATTCATGCACTAGGAGAAGATATTCACAACCGAACATACTAATCAGTCTATTCTTCTTAATTTGTCCTTCTCTTTAAATTTGTTCCTTTTGTTTTGTACTGAAGTACTTACTCATCAGTCTTTTCATCTTAATTTGTCATTCTGTTTTGTTCCTTTTGTTTTGTCTAAGTTCAATAGAGCATGCCTCGTCTTCTGCCTCCTTTCTATCATTTATATCTTCAACAACATAATTGTATTTTTTAAAAATTAATGTTTACAAAAGTCACACTATGTATTAGATAGATATCACATGCTAATGTGAGTTAAATGCGCATCACTACATGTATATCGAGGTAAGATAATATTTTCTAAAAGAGAAGAGAATAAAAACATATAGTCGATGCAAGTATAAAACAACACTCATTTTATCTTGGATATTTACAATCAATACATGATCGGAGCACAAACATATCTATTATGTGCATGTAGCAAACAGCACTCATTATATATATATATATATATATATATATATATATATCCGCGGGGTTTATGCTGCATACATCTACTCTCTCCATATCCAACCAATGGGAGCCTTGCCAACAAGTTGCCTCTTTCTTTTATCATACATAAACACAGACATCCTGTGGTTGATTCGAAGTTGTTTTAATTTCTTAATTAGGACACTGATGGCAGATGATGATCATAACCTTTGGGATGTGAGTCACCTTCTGAAGCTCCCAGGATTTGAAGGGACCTTTGCTTGGGGGTTATTATCTTCATCAGGAAGCTTGACCGCAGTGTAGGCACCTGCCCCACCTAATGCTCCAAGTATGGGAGCTATGAGATATACCCATATGGCTTTGTAGTTGTTTGCAGCAATTGCTGGACCAAGTGTTCTCACTGGGTTCATTGAACCTCCTGTTGCTGGCCTGTAATACAAAGTAATAATGTTTAGACTAGAGATTGTGATTAGGTGAAACTCTTCTTAAAGTAGCAATTTCAGAATTTGACTCCTAATATTAAGCATGCGATGGGTTTAGAGGTAAAAATAGGATAAAATTTTCATAAATAACCCTTATGTGTAAATTTCCAGCTTCTCTTTATTATCATACCAAACACGTTATAAAAATAAAATTCACTTAAGGATTGCAGGCAATTGATCACACTTGATTAATGTATTAAGTATTAATTAGCATAAATTGTGTATGCCTATTTTAATTTTTTTTCTTTTTTATTGAATATATATAAGAATTTCTCGTGACATTCTACTTTATATGATAACTTTTTGAAAGTTTTTCTTATGAGATTTGAAATAAAAAAGTCCTTGTCTACCGAAATCTTTTATTTCTAAATGATATCCTCTTATTCATTATCCCTCAATTATTTATTAACACATTGAAAATACATTTTATAACTTATAAATTTTTAAATTTGTATTAATTCTTATATTTTCATGTAATAATAAATGATTTGAGGGGACTAATTGGGGCCAAGAGATTTCTATAGGAACCAATTCCGTGTTGGGAACAACAATAATGCTAACATGAAGGATTGGAGAGAACACTTCTTTCACTTCCACACAACTTGTACAAGAGCATGGGCCGTTTGGTAACCAAAGTGCGTACGCCCCACAAAATTTTTCAAAAGCTATTATTAATTATAGCAATATGTATATTTTTGTTCCCATACATAAATTAAGTTTGATCTCACAGTAACTCTAATCAAGATAAAATAATGAAATATAGCATGTATTACTTATTATTATACTTACATATTGTTTTCCCCCATTATTAATATTTTCTGGATTTGTGACTATACAGAGCATATTTTTCCTTCTTATCTCTACTTTTTTTTTTTGGGTAATCCAGCTAAAACGGGACCATATATTGAAAACTAAGAACGTAATTTATAGAAACGTGTGTCCCCCAACTTCCCGGGAATCGATAGAGGAACAAATCGATTTTTGTTTAACTGAATTAACCATGCAGTCCATACCCCAACATGGTGCACTAAAGCTTTGTGTAAACTTATGTAGTGTTTGTTGAAAGGGTAAATATGGAAAGAGAAATTTAATGAATAAGTTTTATGTATGTATAAAATTATATAAAAATTTTATTAATAAAAATTTTTTATCTTATTTTTATTCTTAAACCAAATATATATAAGATGAACTAAAATTACAAAGTTCACATATAAAAAGCTATGTGTATTTGTATAATATTATATTATTATATTATATGTGAGTTTAATTTCTATATACTAACCGTAAATCTTTTTATATATTGTCATATCAATAAAAAATGATTAAATCACACACTTACTATTCAAAAAGTTATGAAGATTAAGTAATTTGATTAGATAATAGAGTAAAAATTAAACTCATTATATATTATATAAACCAGTGTAAATATTGAATTGTTGGAAAAATTAATAAATGTGTAAATAACAACTAACAATCATGTGATGGCTTCTGCCAAAAAATAAAAAACAATCATGTGGTGGCTTTAGTTATTGCTGTTCCTAGTGACCCATGCACTTGCACTTGTAATGGTTTTTTATTTTTATTTCTTTAATAGAAATAAGGCTTGAGCAATAATTGTTAAAACTGTAGTAGATTTTAGTAGTCCTGTGTTGGGGGCATACCCGGCTATAAGTATGTTGAGCATGACAGTGGCTCCCACCGCGATTCCCGCGAGCTCTCCAACCTGCACAACAATAACACGCCAAATCAATAACAATAATACTTTTTAAATTTATTTTTGATGCACTAATAATATAAATCAGTCTTATATCGTCATTTAATTAAATATTTAATTTAGATGACTTTTTAGGTAGTAAGTATAAAAATCAATTATCATAACTTATATGATAATATATAATTGGATAACTATAAAAAAATTTTACCTACCAATACATCACAATTAAATTAATATTTTTTTATAGATCAATAACAAGATTAAAAGAATATTTATTTATCATAATCTACATATAATTACACACACATATCTATATATATATATATATATATATATATATACAGATCCTCCCACTAATTAATATATTATACATTATATGTATATTCAATAAGATCAACCAATTATTATTATGTGGTTCAACTAGCAAGACTCCAAATCCCATTTGTTTTTAAAATCTGAAATACAGCGTTATCTCACTGCAGAACATGTTCATGTTGACAATTTTTTTTTTTCACTGTTCATGTTGACATTGGTCGCAAATGAACAAATTTCATGCAAGTTCAATGGGGACAAAAACTGCAGAGATTTCTTGTCCCACTGACCCTCCTTTATGGTAACCACAGCTGTTGGATTTTTTTGGCCCATCACCGCCTTTTCTCCAGCCTCCATGTGTGGGTTGACTCTGTTGGTGTAATGACACAATAGAAAGATAACCAATTATTTGGCTCAAATATTAATAAAAATCTATTAATTTATTGAATATTTGCTCATATATCATGTCCCCTTTCATAAAATCATTCATTTTAATGTCTGCAATACTTTTTATACAAATAGAGTACAATTATCAGAACTAAAGGCAAAAAGTTAAAAAATAAAATTTAACTAATAAATATAAATTAACTTGAGATAAATTATTTTTCATGAACAAATTAATTGTTTTTTATATTAGTTTTTATCTCATCAAATACTAAAATGTAAATGAAAACCAAAAAAGGGAAAAAAATTATGCTTTTTAAAATAAATGTTTTATTTTTATTTCTTATAATCTATGTTAGTTATGTTACTTTATTTTAAACTTAATTTTTTATTTTGTAAAACAAAACAATAAAAATAACAAAATCTTGATTTCACTATTTTTCACAAAATTATTAAAGAATAAAAAATAACATAATTAATTAAAATAAAAATATAAAAAGTACTTTCTCAAACTCAAGATACCTTAATCTTGTCTAATTAAACAAAAGTTTACTTTTACTAACCAAATTGTGCCTGTAATTTCGCTGTGACACTAACTCAATAGCAAGGTTGACTATGTTTATTTTGTAAGGTGCACGAACAGGGAGCATTCTGGATCTGCGTAGTACGTACCCAGGCAACGTGAAATTATTGCTTTCATAAGTAGTACGTACTTTACTTCAATGGAAACGACAATTGCAGGGGCATGAGGGCCTCCTTTTCATTGACTCGTGTTCTTTGGAAATTTAAAACAATTGTATTTTCGTTTTTAAATAAGCATCTATTTTTAAAATTTCATTTTATTCTTCTATAATACTTATCTATATTTTTAAGAAACTTAAATAATATTAATTATATTTATCTTTTATAACCTTATTAAATACTATAATATATATATATATACACACATATATAATAGAAAATAAGTGAAGGGATTTAGTGATAAGGATCATGTTAAAAATATCCTTAAATTTTTCTAATATCTAAATTTATTTGATTATTTTTTTAATCCATATATATAAGTAAAAATAAACACTTATTCAAGAAAAGAGACAATAATAAAAGAGTTATGTTAAGTAAATATATTTTGAATTATATACTATGTCAGCTAGTATTCCAAACTAAGGTATGATTCCAGTCTAACTAGAATGATCAGTCCAATACAAAATATGTTTACATAACTTCCCTAATAATGAATCAAAATAAATAAATAACATCAAATAACTTTTACAAATAACATCTCTAGCTTATATCACTACCCAACAAAATTAGCCTATATCACTTACCCCCAAAATTACTAAGCATTAATTAGTACTTATTTGCCCTCCTTATTATCCTCCTCTTTGTCAATCAGTCATAAATAATCACCCATTCAAAGTGATTTTGGTCATTATTTAATTCTTCATAGGCTAAAGTTATCAATTGAATAAGAAACTTACAGCTCTTGTGTCGGTGGCCACTGCAGTGACAACAAACATGAGATTAAAGCTGATGATGAATTCTAAAGCAAAAGCTTGGCCATATCCTACAGAAGGAACCGTGACTCCCCCTCCCATGAAGGGGTGAAAAATACCCTTGAGAGCAAATCCAGCACAAATGGATGCCATGACTTGTGCAACAAGATACATAGGCACCTGCAATATGATTAATTCAGAAAAATTAACACAGTGAAAAAAAATTATTTGTACAGCAAAAATAGACATTTTTAACACCAAAAAAAAAGAGACATAATCTTGGTTTCACATATTAATATCACATGCTCCATGTCCTTATTTTTATTTGATGTTCATTAAGGCGTTCAATAATTTTGATGGACAAATAATATTAAATATAAAGAAAACAATACCAAGAAAAAGCTAGCTTTATATTACATTTTTCCAAGGGAAGTGCTTCAATGCAGCAAAGGAAATAGTGACTGCAGGGTTGAGATGAGCACCGGATATGTGGCCAGTGGAGAGGATGATGACCATAACAGCAAGGCCAGTGGTTGCAGCACATCCAATCAGAGTCTCTGAGCCTTGTGTCTTTTGGTTCACAATAGCAGCTGCTGTCCCAGCAAACATGAGAATGAAGGTTCCTATAAACTCAGCTCCAACCTGGATTTTGGAATCAACCCATCAAAATTAATACATCAAGATGAAATGGGTCACCACTGTTTCCCCATTTCCTCACACAAAAACTGGCCTTTTTGTTCTTCATAAAACAAGCTTAATTAGTCTACAATGGGAAACATGGTGCAATTTGTATCAATTGCTACATTTAAATAGAATTTAATTTTCATACAACCACATGCACTAATCATATGTTGTCACACCAATTAAAGTATTTATTCTTATATTCACAATTTCAAAATTTTTATGGGTAATAATATATGATTGAGTGATAATCTTAAAATCGTCTTACAATAAGAAAGCACAAACATTGATCTACATGTTATGCTTGCACTTTTTTTTTTTTTCTGTTTTTATGGTTATATATACCTTTCTAGCAAGAGGGACAGGAGGGGGTGGCAAAGAGCAAGAGACTTTTGGTAAGGCTCCATCTTCTAAGGTCCATTCTTCAACATTGAAACATTTGCAACTCTTGAGGAGGGACTTTCTACCAATACCATTACCATTTCTCTCAGGCCTAAACCCACCAAAAGAGGGGCACCAGGAGTGCCTGGTGTTGCAGGTGTAGAAGGTGCTGATGGGATTTCCTCATTGTCCATCTCTCTCTCTCTCTCTCTCTCAAAATCAACACCCTATAATAATGAAGTTGATTGAAGACAAGAGGAGTAGAATAGTGAGAAAGGGACCTCGAGATTGATGTTTCTATTGTTTGTTTGTATGTGAATTTGTGGTGAGAGTGCTTAATCTGTGGTGAGGTATTTATATGGGAGGAAAAGAGGGTGTAGTTGACTTAGGGAATCCCAATAGGAAGAAGAGAGAGAGAACTGGTGGTTGAACTTGAAACTCATGTAATGGCAATGAAGAAAAGGAAAAGATCAGGTTAGCTGTGTCTTTGGAAGTGGGCGGTGGGACAATACAGGGAGCCTTGAATATGATGGGACTTGGGTGAAAAGAGGCTTTAAACATTTGACATCAATCATGCTTTTCCCCTATCTACCATTAATTGTTGCATGCTTAGAGATAAGAATTTTGTTTAGATTTAATTCATTTAAAGCATGAAAACAGAGAATTCTAATTACTACACATCCGTACTCTAATAGGTTTAAAAAATGATGAGATGAATTTAAAATCAGTTAAGTTTAAATATATTTTATAATACTATTATTATTATTTAATACATCACTTTCTCTAATATTTAGTCTATTCATTGGCTCTTTATCTTTTTTATAAAAGTATTAAGGAAAGAAATACTTCCTCCCTATAAAATATTTATCAAATTTGAACAAATATGAGTATTAAAAAATGTGATAAATAATATAATAATAGAGTATTCCTATATAAAATTATGGTGCATGGATTATCATACCCTAATGATTATTAATTGTGAAGGACATCAAATGGTTGAAAATGAAAAATTATACTAATAGTCATTAATTACTCAGAGGTACTATTAAAATAAAAAGATTCTACTTTATTAAAATATAAAATTAACAGGTATTTTAAAAAGAATAGTGCCACTTAGACCGA
The DNA here is from genome assembly GCA_030441495.1 of Dalbergia oliveri. Taxonomy (NCBI): domain Eukaryota; kingdom Viridiplantae; phylum Streptophyta; class Magnoliopsida; order Fabales; family Fabaceae; genus Dalbergia; species Dalbergia oliveri. The sequence continues at coordinate 6,899,300 of JAMLFY010000016.1, forward strand.
TTCTTTTAACTGACTAGTGCATCCTGACACTTTTTGGAAGTGATTTTCATAGTGTGTGAAGATATGACCCGCATTTTCAAAAGATTTGAAAAATAAGTTTAAAATGTAAATTTCATGGGTGCTACTCATTTATATCGCAACGATTTTAAACTTATAACATTTTTCTTATATGAATGTCCTATTATTGAAAATTTGATTAATTAAGCTCAATCCCATTAAAATTTCTTAAGAGGGTAGGAGTCTTCCAACTATGATTTTTTTTAATTCTTGAAATTAAATTCAAACTCAAATGTGTCTTTTCTTCTTGGCCGTCCCTTTTTCTCCGTGCGTCTCAGCAATCAATCTAGATGAAACCACCAGCGAAAGTGTCTTGTCAGTTACATATTGTATGTAATTATCAATTATGATTCATATGACTTTCAGTATAGTGCATTGTTGGAATTTACTGTGGAAAAAATAATGGGTCAGTGGCTCAGAAAGTCTTCCTTCTTCTCCCTTCTCCAAAAACTAATCTCAAACAATTCTCATTGATGTACCAGAAAAAAAATACACAATTCTCATTGGAATGTTTGAATAAAATTCCAATTGAATTCTCTGTTTTCTTTCCATAAGTTTCCTTTTACATTATCACTTGTTTGGTTTACCAATTTTCATTTTCATTTTCAATAAAAATGACAATAATACATGAAAATATGTTTAGTTAAAATTTTCAAAAAGTGTTTTCACTGAAAATATTTTCTAAATGAACATAAAACTGAAAATGCCAAACCCATGTTTTCACTATTTTCTATCCACAAATTGAAAATGTTTTCAATAGAAAATGCGGTAGCATTTTTGTTAATACTCAAAATTGAGTTTCAAGTGTTCCATCATTAACTAAAAACACAATTTTTTTTTACTTTTTGGATGCTTCATGGTCATCACTCATCACCTGTACGTGGCCTGTTGTGTCAGATCCCTCAACTTTTGGGCTTTTTTCCCTTCATTATTTTTTTATGAAAAAATGCATTTAAAAATCATATTTCAATTTTAATGTTATTAGTTTATATAGCTTCTATATAAATCGATGTTGTCAATGCACTTGGGCTAATTAGAAATTTATTAAATACCTACTACAACTATAAAAATGTATTTTGAATCATGTTTAAGCAAATACAATAATATTGTTTAAATATAAGTCAAAACATAATAATTAATAATTATAACAAAAGAATTCAAAAGTGAGCAATTTGTTTTATTTTTAGTCTCAATATTTTATAGAGTTATTTTAAATTTTTATAAATTCTTTTAGAAGATAAGCAAATGCAAATCAAATATATGTTTCTTTTTATTTAATACTAAATATAATTTTACAATCTTATATTTGATTTTGAGAATTACATTTTTACATTAGACAAATCAAACATATTTTTATTGTTTTCCTTTCTAAAAACATAATCTACCTTTACAAATCAAACGTATTTTCAAAATTTTAAAATATGAAAATAAAAATTCTTTTTAGAAAATGAAAACAGGTTCACAAATACAATTTTACCCTAGTAAATTTAATTTTGTAAACTGACAAATCAAATATATTTTCATCCACATATAAATCATAATATAATCATTGATAATTATAATAAAAATAAAGTTTAATTTCTTTCCATTGATATTGAAATTTTTTTTTATATTGTCATCCAATCATATATTGTTACATCAATAAAGTAATTAAGTAACATATATTTTCATAAATTTTTTTAGTAAATCTTTTTTGTGATTCACAATTTTTTCAGATGTACCAATGCCTAATATATATATATAATTTAATAAAATATAATATTACTATCTTAAATTTGATTTTGAAAATATACTTTGAAAATGAATAAACCAAACATATTTTCATTATTTTCATTTCTTCAAAATAGAATCTACTTTTTGAAACCAAACACATTTCCAAATTTTGGAAATTTGAAAATTAAAATCAATTTTAGAAAATGAAAACAGAAATTAAAAACAGAAAATATTTTTACAAACCAAATGCACTAATTTCCCATATTCCCAATATCAACCAATCACATAAAATATATTTTCTGCCTCCGGGTAGTAAGATATTTCAGCTGTAGCTGATTAATAGTTTCTTTTGTTTATTTATTTTTTCTTTGAATATTTAAGTACTACAAAGAGCCTTCCTGAATAAAAAACAGTATGCTACATAACTATTTATGAGTTATACATGAATGTAGGCCGCACATTAAATAGGGAGTTGCACTTGCAACCAAATTATAAAAATCTCCATTATCAAGATCCAAAGCTTATAGAAGAGGATATATATGTTGTAGTAAGATAACTGTTAGACATCAATCTTAAAACATCCCATCATATTTTTGTAGCTAAAATATGCAAACCTTTTTTCCTTAGGCAAAAAATTGTTTTTAAATTTGAGTCGCACCAGTTTATTTAAATTGGGAAAACATGGAAAAACCCGTTTTATAAAAAATTTGGTCTTTGAAACTAGACTTGAGCTGGAGCATTATAAGGGAAGGTAAGATTTTAGTCTCAACACTAACACACCCTAACTGTACCTTAATTGATTTGTGCAAATTATTAATAACCTTTCAAAATATTCAATTTTATATTTTTATTTACAACAAAATTCCAAAAGATAAATTGAGGAACACCGCTGTCACAACAATGTTCAAACACGCTAACAAACCGTCACGGTTAAATTAACATTTTTATTCAAAATACAATATTTCACAAATAAGTAATAAATTTAAGCTAAATATGTGAAAATGAAAATCTCTTATGAATTATAAATATTTACAAATAAGATAAAAATTTATTTTGATACTTTTTACAAAAATAAAATAAAATATAAAAGAGAACATGCTTTTAAAAGAAATTTGGAACATCAAGCGTCACAATCAATGTCTAGAATAAGTTAACAACCGTCCTAATTAACCCTTTTTATTTGAAATAAAATATTTCCTAAAGAAATGATTATTTAAATTAAATAAAATATCTCATAAAGGAGAATTTACAAATAAGACAAAAATTATGAAAAATTTAAATTTGACTTGACAGTGGTTCAAATCGGCTCCTACGTATCCTCTTCAATGGAATTCAAAGTCACGTAGTTCGTTTAAAAGAATAATTGTGGGTTGATTAATTTTATGCTTGAAAAGGATCTTTAGAATATCAAGTTGTCTCAACTAAAATATTCTAAATTATGGAATTAACAATTTCCGGTTCAATTAATCTTATTTATCGATTCATAAACTAAATACATTTTCTTTAAAACAAAACGTTCAAGTATTTATGATTGAAAATAAAATGAATCTTTTTTTTATTTTAAATTTAAATCAAACCCAACTTAAAATAAGTAAGTCTAAAAATGAAAATAAAATGACATAAACCAAATAAATAAATCTAAATCTAAACAAACAAACTCAAAAATTTATTTCAATAATAATAGTTGACAATGTAATTAAAACTAAAACTAAAATCTTAAAATCGAAACTCATTATTTATTTATTTTATTTATTTTTTATTTTTAAATCCTAAGACACTAAAAGGGGAAGCCAAATAAAGCAAACCAAAAAAAAAAACAAAAAAAGTGAAATCCAACAAAATAAATATCACAACACTAACCAAAACAATAAAATAAATAGATGAATAAAACAAAACAAAATCAAACAAGTTCCCTAATTCCCTATACCTGTGACAAACGCACACACACACAAAGGAAGAGGGGCAAAATAGGGGCCATGGCACGCAAGCAAGGAAAGCTGTAAGGGGGCTGGTGCGGCGGTGGTGCTCCTTGGTGATGGCGGTGGCTATCGGGGGAGCTTGGGGCGATGACGACGGAGCGTGGGGAGGATGAAGGGCGGTGTTCGCGGCGGGCGCGGACAGGGTTGGTGTCGGTCTCGCTCGCGCTGTGAGGTGCGGCTGTGCTTGCTGCCCAGGGTTGGGGCGATGACGACGAAGCGGGAGCGGCGAGACCGTTGGTGCTGGGCGGTTCGTGTAAAGGCAGAGCGGTCGGCCATGGTCTCAAGGCGCGATGTATGTGGTGGTCTTCCTCGCGCGTGCGGTGGGCGCGGTTCTTACGGCTTGGGCGATTTCCGACAACCATCACATCGCGCGCACGTGTCGAACTACGGGTTGCGGTTGCTTGTGGTAGCTACTCACGGAGCGATGAATGGGGCTCACGTGCGCGATGGTGTGGCCACGCACGCGGAGCTCGCGGTGGTGGCTTCAGACTCAGCTGATGGTGTGGCTTCAATCTCTGGCAAGGAAGAGAAGGTGGGATCCCTGTGTTTCCCTTTTGGGTTTATTTTCTGAACTTGTATTTTGATTTTGGGTTTATTTTTGGTTTTGATGTGTTGATGATGACAATAGGCTGTGATGATTTTAGGGTGACTAGTTTGGTATGTGGGTTGTAATGATGATGATGATGATTGTGAAGGGGAGGCCGTGAAGTTCTGAGGCTAGTTTGTTAAAGTGGCAGAGGGTGGAGGAAGGAGGCTATGGTCATGGGTTGTTGTGGTGGTGGATGATGATTGAGGGTGTGATGGCTGGAAGGCTAGAGCTTAGGAGTCTCTGCAGTGCCCTGATTATGTCCGTGATTCCCCCATTGTGTTCGTGTTCCCCCTCTGACACTTCCGCCTCTTCCATGTATCTAGCTCATCCATCGAAGAAGAATTTGTCACTTTGCAACCAAAATCATGATGTCCACCACTTATTGACCTTTCCCCCATCCCCATGGCTTCACTGTCCATGTTTTATTTTTGGCAGAGGATGTATATTGGGAGATAAATGGAGGACTCGTGACTCCTCTTTTGTCCCTTTTTTGTTTTTGTTGTTAACAAATGGACATGACAAATATTAAATTGGTGTGTTTGTTGGTTCTTTTTTATTTATTTGTTCATTTTTTTTTTATTTATGAATATGAACTCATGGACATGCAAGTTGTGGGCTTTGGCAAAAAAGAAATAAAATAAATGGGTCTAATACACATTGGAATGGTCTAAGGAATTAAAATGGGTTGAGCATTTTTTTTATTTTTATTCTATGTAGGAATAGGTTGAACAATAATATTTTTTGTTTATATTTTTTTTTCAAAAGGACTAAATAAGAAATTATAAAGAAAATTAATCTAAATTATGAATTATGCAAATTTTGGGTTTTTGTTTAAGATATACAAAATTTGTGTTCACAAATACTAAAAACTTTTTTTCCTTAATTATAAAAGGTTCACAAATACTTAATTCATAGGGCATTCAAAATAATGTCTATGAATGATGTACAAAATTCATTCCTCTCTATACTAAAAAATCCCTGGACATGGAGCTCCCTCCCTCTTTTTGGTAAAACAACAATGACTTCTCTAGGATAACAGAGGATGGGAGGTTTAGTGAATGTGGATCACTTCTTTATGTCATTCCACATGTGTGGTTTTCCAAACTTTGTAATATTTTATGAACTCATATACCAACATTTGGTCCAGAGGAGAATCAATTCTTTTATAGCTGAGCTCCCTGTCCTCCTGCGGTTCTTGCAACTTGCAATGATGCATTTCCCTATAAATAATAATAATAATAATAATAATAATAATAACAACAACAACTCGTTCGTATCATACCCAAGGCAAATTGAATATAATCATATCTTCTACATTTGAACAGCGCAACAAGATCAAGAGGCCAGATAAAATTTTCACAAAATATATAGTTGCGGATAACGCTTATGAAGATGAGGAGCATATTGTATCCATTGTTGATTAGATCGAATATTGGACCGGTTCAAACTAAATTATGATGTGTGGTTGCTCATTCATGAGTTCTAGCTTTGAATTGGAAACGCCCAAAACACTAATTTATTTGTATACTAGTCGTTTGACTAGTATGATGCATGGGTGTTTATAAAAAAATAATTTATTGATCATTTTCAAAAATAAATAATTTATTTAAATATGTCTTATAAAAAATTAAGTATATAATTTTATTTTTAAAAATTTAATAGTTAAATAATTAAATTAATAAACAAAATATAAGAGCGCGTTTGGTTTAAGCATTTCCCGTTTTCATTTTCAATGAAAACAGAAAATAGACCCAAAAGCATGTTTGGTTGAGCTTTACAGAAAATATTTCATGAAAATATTTCCTAGAATCTTTGAAAATTTGAAAACAAGATTTCATCGTTTTCAGCGTTTTCATTCAAAAATTTTCGGCACTCAGTGAAAACATTTTCAATGAAAATGCGGTGGCTTTTTAGTAATTATAGAAAACTTTTTCAGTTTTTCTTTCTTTTCATGAGACCACCACCATCGCCTTCTCACTCCCACTCCTCCTTCACTGGTGAGCTTGCCCTCTTTCGATACTGCAACTCTTTTCTACGTTTTCCCTGCATTGCTATCACCGCTGCCAGCTGTGCAATCACTGCGAGCACACCTTATGGTGGATGGCCTTGAGGTCGTTATCATAGGAGGAATCTCCAAATGCCTTATTGATGGAACTGCCAATGGCGATGAGGATTCGATTTGGGGGAACAAGGTGACTCAGGCATGGAGGAGGGGTTGCGTGGGTTTGGAACTTTGGATGAAGACGTACAGTGAACTGGTGCTCCTTATTCATTGTTTAATGAGATTTTTTTTTATTTAAAAAAATTCCTTGACTGAAAGGTGGATTAGTGTAATCCCCTTCTACGTTGCTGTTATTTTCGTAGTCATATGGGAATTAATAATTATATATATAATTATTGAGATTATTCAAAAAAGAGAAACAGTTGAGACAAAATAGTATATTAGAGATATTTTGTAAAATTACTATTAGTACTTTATTTTATAAAAAAATATTTATTATTTAAATAAGGTTTTTGTGGATAAATTAAATTTAAAAATAATATATTCATAATTATTATTGCTTCATAGCAAATAAAATTTCATTATTATAAATTTGATTTTGAGAAATACATTTTGAAAACAAACAAACCAAATATATTTTCATTGATTTCACTTTTTGAAAATAAAATCTACTTTTACAAACCAAACATATTTCCTAATTTTGAAAATCAAAAATGAAAATCATTTCAGAAATTAAAAGGAAATGAAAATAGGAAATATTTTCACAAACCAAACGCACTCTAAATGTGTCATTCTATTTTATATCTTATTTTGAATATAATGATTATAAGGTTAAAAAAGTCTCGATAGATGACCTTTAACTAATAATAAAAAACTTATTTTATGAAAATTTTGCACCTGTTGAAGCTAAAATTGTTGAATAATGAAAGATAATAAATGGATAATTTTACTATATCATAAGCTATTTATAGAGATATAATGGGTATCCATAGAGACGAACATGTTCCCTACCCTTGTCCCCATTTAGAATTTCACCTTTCATCCTCATCCCCTTCATAGTCCACATTCCCCATTTCAGATTCAAATCCCTATGGATATTCATGGGATTTATTAAAAATGAAACAAAAAGAGGAATTTTTTTAAAATACTTTGAAATTCAAAATATAAATATCCATAATATACTATGAATGCAACACAATCCAAATTAAAAATGAAAATTCATACATAATATAAATCCAATATATATAAGCGGATGTTTAAATAATTTATATAAATGGAAAATGAAACTCTATGGGGCGGGACTTTATTCCCATTTCTTGCCCGTTTAACAAATGGGAACTCCACCCTCGTCCCGTCTCCAAAAGACAAAACATATCCTTATTCTGTCCCATCCGGTACTCGTCGCTTCAGGAAGTTTTTTAGTTATCCTTAACCATTTACATCTTTTTAGTAAATTAAAATATTGATTTTTGTTTTGGTATCCAGGGTATCGATACCCTTTTGAATTCAATTGTTGTAATTTAATCATGAGTGTTTAAAATATTAATAAATTTAGTTAGTGAGACACATATGTAGCAAATTTTCAACCATAAGTTATCGAAAATATCAATACCTATGAATTTTATAGGGTCCAAGAAATTTCCTAAAATATTTAATTTATAAAAATAATAAATAAATTTCATTTGTATGATTTCAATTACAAAAATCTCCCACTAACTTATGCCATTTTTGTTACATCTCCTTTCCTTTTATGTCATTTTAATAAAGTGATGAAATATCTAATTTAAATATGAATTTATTTTGAAATAATTATATAGTTAAATAATTAAATAAAAAGTAAATAAAAATAAGTATAAATGAATATGTTCCTAAAATTAGCCAGTATATTTTATATATTATGTTAAGTATTATATAGATAAAATTGAGAAAGTTTTGCTATAAGACCTTTAGCGGACAGTAAAGATATTATTTTATAAAAATATTCTTATTTTGATAGATAAAATTGTTGAATAATGAAAGAAAATAAGTTAATAGTTTTATTATATAATTAGTCATTTACATTATTTTCAAACTTTCAATTTACCATAGTGTTGTACCTCATGCATCGAACGAGTCAATTAAATAAGTCAAATATAAAAATAATAAATATATTAATCAATTATATATTGTTTTATAATAATAAAAATATTTGAACACATCTTTTAAAAACATTCATTATTTTTTGTTTTGAGTTATTAAATTAGTATTTTTTCATCTTAAGTAAATGTGATTATTTTCTAAACTAATATTATATTGTTTATGTTGTGAGTGACATATGATTAAAAGTAATTAAAATAATTTGAATTACAGTCCATCTTTTTTATACACCCTTATTGCTAGTTATAATGTGTACTTAATAGTGATGTGTAACAAAATTATTTCACATTAATTATTAATGATAGTTATCCTTCTTCCGTGCTATTGTTCACTCAGCGGTGGCCTTGCCCATGTGGAAGCCTCTCATCCATCAATGGCACGCTGGTCAAATCCAAACAGAATATAGATCACTTTGTCAACTTTTGAGATGAAGACAAGAACAGTGATCCGAAAGAGTTCTTCTCGTAATAATTCAACCCGAGAGTCAAAGGAAAGAAGCTGAGGGAGGAAGACAACCACAGATGTTCAAATCACAAGGAATTTGTGCCCCCCACCTTACTTACTTGAAGACGCTTTTAGGGTCTCCACCTTTGTCCCTAGCTATATGATATGATGTTTCACTTAGCAAGATATAGCTCAGACATTAATCTCACTGTTCACCTTGCTGATTCTTTAGCAGTGAAGCATAAATGATCACCCCACAGAATAATTCTTGGAAGGAAACAAAGCCAGCATGTCAAATATGGGCATACTCGTATAAAAATTTGTCAGACTCATATAAATAATTGTGTTAATAAACTCATTTTTATTACGAGTATGTGCAATTATAATTAAATTGTTAATCTTGCATACCATATAAGAATATGTCCGCGATGTAAACTGTAGATAGCATGCCGCCCACACAACCAATCGGTGGCATGCACCAATTATGCAAATTGCATATCATAATTGGTGGTAGAACCCTGCATTCCTTTATAATTTCCCCTACCTTTAATTTTTTTTATAAATTAAAAGTTTAAATTGAGGGAAAATTTGTCCTAATATAAATTCATAACAAGATTTTAAACTTATCAAATACTTACATAAATATTTATAAATCATTTACCATTGAAAAATTTACATATCAAACCTAAATCATGCCAAATATATCAACGAAAGTCTAATTAAGCGAGTTTATTCCCTTCAGCTTCCTCCACTTCTAAATGAGTATAGATTGGTTTAGCCAAAACAATGAATTTTTTTAATTCTATATTTTCTCACCCCGGGGGGGGTGGGGAATTATGAAATAGTCTTACTCCTAATGTTTCCCCACAGTCATTAGTGACACTAGAGTATCTTTTCCATATGAAAATGGGTATGAAACTAGATAGCAACAATATAAATAGTAACTTGAACTATTATTTTAGCACCTCATAATACCCTTTACAAAAGGAACATCTGCAGCAGCATTTTACAATGGCTTTTCTTAAATTAATGCTGTGGCCGGATATTATATTATATGCATATATACATGTACGCACAAAGTAGAAACACGTGTACCCACGAGAGATATCAGAAGAGTTTTGTATTAAACCCCTTTGCTGCAATACTACAACTCAATTGCTTCCTTTAGTTTTGAACGTTCTAGTTAGGGAATATTAGAGTTTAGCACACATCAAGTGTAATAAATATTTTATGGATATGAGTGAAAATATACCTAAATTTATAGAGAATAACGGATAAAATAAAGACGTGAATAGTCCTTCACAGTTGACCCACTTGTTACTATTCACACCAACAAAAATTGAATAAAGAGAACTCACACCAAATTTTAATCTAGAAAATCCTCTTGTAATTTTGAAAAAACACAAGCCAAATTTCAAAAAATATTCCACTATATTTAAAGAATAATTACAATATAGTATTTTAGTGAGACCCTCTTTTACTACAATTTGTAGTATTACAAAGATCTAGAGAATATACCAAAAACTCCTAGTGTATACTCACACTATACTCTTAAAATTTTCTCTCACACTATTTTTCTCTCACTATAATAAGCTTACAGTACTTCTTCTACTCCAGCTAAACAAATTGTTTTAGTTCTGATGGGATGCAACTCCACGGTTTGCTTCCTCTCTATTTATAGAGAAGTTGAAGTCATGGGCAATAACTACACACTCACCATCCAACCATAACATCAAATTGGCAACTATCCACATTTATGTTTCGTGGATTAAGGAGGATTTTCTTCCTTCCTTTGTTGACTTGTAGCAAAATGATAAGCCATCGTTTTTAACAATTCTCCACATTGGCTTGTATTTTGCGATAACCTTCAAACTCTGCAAACATTGATCAAGTTCAAGCAATGTTTGAACTTATCAATCGGCAATGGTTTTGTCAACATATTGGTTGGGTTCTAGCCTTGCTATTTTCTAAACTTAAATTGGACCGTTAATGATACTTTCTTAACAAAATGAAGTCTAACATCAATGTGCTTAGTCTTTTCATGATAGATTGGAGTTTTAGCCAGATGAATGACACTATGACTATCATAATGTACAATTGGTACATGTTGATTTAACCCAAAATTATCCAAAAGATCATACACTCAAATGCTTTCTTTAATAGCCTCAGTTAATGTTATATACTCAGCTTCAGGAGCTAACAATGCCACTGTTGATTGTAATGTCGCCTTCCAACTAAGAGTACATCCAAAGACTAAAGATATAATCTGTCAATGACCTCCTTTTATTCAAGTTACCTGCATAATCAGAATCTACATAACCAACAACTACACAGTTTTTGACCTTCAAACACTAAATAAACATCGGTGGAACCTCTCAGGAATGCATGATCCATTTCACAGCTTCCTAGTGTGTCTTTCCAGTTTTGCTCATAAATCTGCTTATGACACTCACTGCATGTGAAAGATCCAGTTTAGTACACACCATGGCATATATGAGATGCCAACTACACTAGAATAAGGTAGACGAGACATGTGCTCCACCTCCTCCTCAATTCTTGGACATTCCTTCAAAGATAACTCAAAATGTGCAGCTAGTGAAGTGCCAACTGATTTGGACTGATCTATATTGAAGTATTGTAGCACTTTCATAACATAGTATAATACCTCGAGTACACATGTCCATAGCAGGCCTCTACGGCCTCAGGTCCTGGACCCACCCGTGTGTAGGGAAGGTCCCAGGTACCAAGATAATCCAATTATGCAGAATAAAAGTTGCTCAGCGGCCATGCGGGTTGGGCTGGCAAGTTTCCAACTCTGCGATCGCTATAACGGCCAGTGTATTGAGGAAGGTGTTCTGCGCTTTGACCACTATAACAATCATAGACTGCTATCAGTGCCCATGAAGCTTGAACAGGATAGAACGATGTTATTCCACTTCAGAACCCCTTTACCCTATAAAACCCTTCCCCCTCGTTTTCCCCATTTTCTTTGAACCCTCAACGCCAAACCCTCTCTTCCATTCCCTCCACTCTCAAACGCATTTAGATCTACCTTTCCCAAGTTTCAAATTGCGTAAATATTGTTAGATTATGTTTCCTTTCTCTCCATTCTTCTATGTTCTTAGCGTGGACGTTGGTATTTCTCAATGTTGTCAAGTGGAGGTGCTCCCTCAATGTTGTTAAGGCTATAATAGAGTTATCTAGAGATTGTTAGAGATTAATCTAGAGTTTATGGTTGTTATAGCAAATATAGAGATTAATCTAGAGTTTATGGTTGTTATAGCATGTTGGAGCTATCCCACTCCCCAAAGCTCCCGTGGTGTAGGTTCTTCACATTCTACCCCTTCAAGTGAGTGAGATTGATCTCATGGCCTTATTTTAGTCATTATATCCTTATTTCCTAGCATTACGGAGTATTTAGAGATTTGAAAGTTGAGTTTTCACATGATATGAATTTTATATTAAAAGTGCAATAGCTAGAAATACTTCCCCTGAAATTGTACATGAAAATTTATGATTTTTGAAAATGCATGGAACCATAATTTCTCTAAAAATGTTTTATATGATTGGATTTATGATTTTAGACTTGACTATGATGATGGAAATTAGTTGTGTTTGATTAAAAGCAAATGTGAAGTTTATGTTTATTAATGAGAAATGAGAAATGTTGAACCTAGAAATTATAGAACCCTATTTTATGACTTTAGTATGGTTTAGAATATGGAATTATTGAAGAAACGAGTTGTGAGTTAACGATCAATTATTAACCTTGGCATATGAATGGAGGTTGTAGCCTACCTCCTCAAATTAGAGATTTATTTTAATGATAAATTGCACAAAAAATGTAGTAAAGGGCACAACCTAGGTCGTCTCTCAAGGAGGTTTCAATACTTAGTTGGAAATTTGGAGGTTTTGAAGAATGAAATAATAGCAATTGAAATTAAAAGATAACATCAATGAGATAATAGCAACTGTGAGGAAGGCACTAGTGCAAAGTATTTCTAGGATTGGAAATTAATTATCATTAATCAAATATTAAACCCATTTGTGGCTATTAGTAATAAATTACTGGCAATTCTACTATTGATCGATCGACCTCTAGAATTTGATCAATGCAAATAACTAATAAACGAGATCTCAATTTATTTAGAAATCATATTGATTTAATGAACTAATTGCTATAACCTAACCACAATGGAAAAGTTAATTCTAATGTTATCCCTCAAACATAAACCAATAGATTTATCAATTTATGCCCAAAGGGTTTCCTTAAATGATGATCGCCAATTTAGTTATCCCAATAAAGATTACAACAATCACGACAATAATTATATGAATAAAAACTACATAACATTAAGAAAATCAATTCATTTAATATTAAAAAGGGGTCTCAAATATCATCCAAATCCATTTGAAAATCCTTACACTAGTAAAGAAAACTACTCCTCCATCTCTGGAGGATTACAACAATGAAGATAAAAGAGAACCTGAAAATAATAGCAATAATATTTGCCACAATCTCCAAGACAAAACACCTTCACTAATGGAACCCTTAGAGAGAGAAGAAGAGAGAGATGTAGAGAGAGATAATAGTAACTAAAAGTGGCAACCTAAAAGTAAGTCTCAAACTAGGTTACAATTCTGACTTATCCCTTTATATATTGCTCTTAAAAATGGGCCAAAGTAAGCTCAACAATAGATTAATGAGCTACAATCCCGTCATTCACACGAGCACTCCAGCGGTAAATGAGCGCTACAATGTCACCAGAACGATAAGGCCTAAGAATTAATGGAAGTCTCTCTCAGAGCAATGCAGCGCTCACCTGAATATGAGCTTATATGGCTTTTATTCCTTTTTAGTCCAAGCTTCTTCAAGGAGTTCCTAGCCTTGTTCTTGACATTTTATACTTGATCCAAAACTCATATGTACAAAATCATACTCAAAGAGACAAGTCAAATGCAATAGTGTAATTACAAATTATTCCCAAAATCAATGTAAAAGCCAATAATTCTATTAAAATCTCACAATGAGGAATAAATCAAAATCCTAATTAATTGCACTAATAACATAGTAAAACTCATGTAAAAAGCTAAGGTTGGCAGCAAGATATGTGGCATAAATGCCTCTTACAGGATACCAAGTGTATGCTAGGGGCAAATTATCCTTATCTAGATCGTCCACCAGGACGCGATTCGCTAGGATTAAGATCTCAGTGCTCTTGTTTGCTAGGGATGAGCACTTTTATAGTTTGTGGATAAGTTTGTTTTCTTTCATAATTCTTGAGAAATAACATGTTTTCTATGTTTCCAGTAAACTATGATTTTATAGTTATTATGTGATATAGATGAAATGATTTATGGTTGTTCAATTACTATTATGTATCTTCCTTCTTGTCTCATGTATGGTTGTGGGTGAGGATCCACTCATTAAGTTTTAAGATAAAACTTACCCTCTTTCCCTTTCCTTCTCAGATATAGTAGTGGCATTGGATCCTCCCTCTCCCCTCGCGTGGTATATTTCCAGCATGGGTGAACTTTATGTTGTGGTGAAGTATTTGTCATTTGTAGATGCTCAGTGATGTTACCAGGGTCCCAAACCACATGTTTACATATTCACATATTTTGCATTTTGAACTACCATGATTCTTTTTGTATTTAAATGACACAAGCCTTCATGGATCCTTTGTAAACGAGCAACTCAGGAAGATTTATATTACCATTACGGTTTCATATTTAAATTATGGAAAAAGAACTATTCAAGTTCATTACAAACTAAATAGGAAATTTGATTTATGATTTGAAAGGGATTTTACGAAAAAATATGTATATAGTATGAATCAACGATCATGAGGCTTGCATGGGAATAAAATTCCTCACATGTCGTCACGATCCAAGTCGGGTCGTGACACATAGCTTTGTTGTGTCAAGCACAATCTACAATGATGTCACTCCCTATGAATCTCCATTCCAATAATCTTTCTTGCTACATCCAAGTCCTTCATCTTAAAATCTTTTGCCAACTGATTTTTCAACATACTATTTTCGACCTTGATGTGAGTTGCAATTAGCATATCCTCTACATGCAACAATAGATAAATCTATGAACCATCTGGAAGCTCCCTAAAATATATGCAATTATCATATTGATTTCTACTATATCCAGTGCCAATCATAAATACATCAAACCTTTTGTACCACTACCTTGGGGACTATTTCAAATTGTACAATGACTTCTTCAACACGCAAACATGATCCTCCTAATTACCAGGAACTATATGAACTCCTCTATTTGACTCATGTAGATCTCGTTCCTCTAGCTATGTAAGAATGCTGTATTCACATCAAGCTCTTCCAAGCTCCAAGTTAGACATACTCATAATAGCTATTAGGATTCAAATAGAGCTATACTTCACCACATGAAAGAATACTTCATGGAAGTTAACACCCTCTTTTTGAGTAAAATCCTTTGCTGCCACTCTTACCTTGAAGCTTGGAGGTTCAATGCCAGGGATTCCTTCTTTCGTTTTGTAGACCCATTTGCATCCAACAATTCTTTTTCCTTTTGGAAGTTGTACCAACTCCCACGCCTTATTTTTCTAAAGAGACTTAATCTCCTCATTCATTACTATTAACCACTTTTGACTCCTTACTTTCTATTGCATCATGGTAGGTGCATAGTTTGTCTCCAACTCACCATCTTGTCATAGCCAAGGCAAAGGCTATAGGATCTACATCTAACAAGTCAATTACATAGGCAGTAGAATCAGATATCTTTATGGTTTCCTGAATTTCTTGCCTCTCTCTCCAATAGCAATACTATATGCCTATGTTTCTCTAGTTTCTTCACCAACATCCTCATAGTCGGGTTCATCTTGTTGTTCTACTTCAAGGTGAGCAATCCTTTAAGTACTCGCTGATTCTCTGCATCTTTTCTTGCTTCACTTTCCCAAGTCAATCCCCAACTCCACCTGTTTCTTAGCACCATGATTTGTCTCCGCCTCATCTAAGTTAGACTTCTCCTTTGATTTAGCATTGTCGTCTTGTCAAAAGTGACATCTTTGCTGACAATGATTTTGGGTGAATTTGTCTTTTCTACACCACTAATTTTGAGTTGATACACAAATATTTTAATGAAAAATAGTGTATATGAAAATAAAAAAGTTGATTTGTTATGTACGCATAATTATTGCGTTATGCATGGACCGTATTGGAATAAATCTAAACTTGGCTTAATTTTTAGATTTGGTCATTTTTCAGTTTGAATTAATTCAAGCCAATAATAATGACTTAACTACTAATTGGATTAACCTTTCAACCCAACTTTTAGAAAATATTTAAAGATCTAGATATTATAAGAGTAAAATTATAAAATTTTAGAAGAAATAAAATTTAAACAATATTGACGATACATATTTTAAAATAAACTATACTAATCTAAAAATAATATCAAACATAACTATGTAAATTATATTAATTGATATAGAATCTTATAAGATATAAACTAATATATACTTTCTAAAAGAAATAACATTAAAGAAATCATTTGACCTCGAAGTTAGGTTAGGTCAATCAAAGTAGAACCTGAACCCAACTCGAAGACTAGTGATTAGGTCCAATTTGAGAACTTGAACTCAACCCTTCAAGCCTCTGGTTCGAGATAAGTTATTGGATGAGCCTTGAGTTCTTAACACTTTCAATTTATAACATAGGCATTGATAAGTATATATTAACATTATTGTAGGATTTAAATCTGTAACTATTACATTCTTTGTTTCTTTAACAACCCACTGGAATTGGACACTCAAGGAAGATAGTGCATGGGTGGAGGAGAGTGAAACTGCAGTCATCACTCTATACATTGTTCCACAAACTTGAGTGTGAAAAAGATTTTAGCCACTTAAGGCTTGCTTTGAAGGTGGGTAATCGGATACCCTCTAATTGAAGAGGAATTAAAATGGAATGCAATGCAGTGGGATGTTGAAAGGTGAGATTCCAGCAAATAATGAAATTAAAAGGGTCAAAGTGAGTTGGCATCCTGTATCATTTTGTCCTCCACTTAGTCCACTCTACATCAATTGGTCAACCTACCCCAAACATAGAATTCTCCTTGCACAAGTTAAATACTAGATTGTTATAATTTATGCCATATTCCTTTTTCTTTTATTTCTTCTATGTTATGGCTTCAATAATGTACTTACTTTAATTTCAGATAATTATATTTTAAATCCAAAAGCATATTGGATCCAACAATGAAGCCGTCTTAGGTTTAGGAAATAGAATATTAGCACTTTGGAGATTATCAGACAGCTTTATACTTACAAAAAGAATGTCTACATATACTATATACACTAGTGCTTTACATACATAAGCTAAAAGGTGATGTTTGATGACACAGCAGGTTCATTATTATAACCCAAAATTCATTGAAATGGGATTTCATTGAACATGTAGTGATTATAAAGTTGAACCAGAAAGAAATAGCCTTCAGATTTCATCATTTCATATCTGTCAAGATGGCCGATATAGACCAAGTTTCTTCTTTATTTTTTGCACTTGAAGGAAATCTTCCCTACCAATTATGAGTTTTATACGTTAGAAGAATAGTCTTTACTCACTTTCAAAAGGAGGAGTAAAAAAGCATTGGTCCTGATTGATCCACGCTTGTCCCCATGCTTTGCTCCCTCATAATTTGCTTGAAAAATGTATGATGAAGATGGAAAGTTGAAGTCCATGCCAACCAAATAAGCCAATTGAGATTCAGTAGCATTGCCAATCTGTTATTATTCCAAACATTCTCCCTCTCAAATGTGAAAATCAACTTTTGCCAGTGGCGTAGTCTTGATAGTGATGTAATTTATAGTGAGTACAAAATTCGGAAAAATCAGAATCAATAATGAACTAAGCAATCAATCATAATAATAACTTAACATTATATTTTCACCAAAATCTTTAATTAAAATTTACTGGCCAGAGGTAGAGAATAAGCTAGTGTTAGGTCAGAGATAAAGCTACCTAGCTCCCTTCCCACATGGGATGTAATTAACTAGAGCATTAAATGAGAGGGCTTGGGATCGGGGGCATAGATTAGGGGATTGGTGACGAAAATTAATCATGGTCTTAATTAAAAGGTTAGCGAGGGGAGGGAGGGCAAATGAAAGGCCAGCTAGGCCAACCGATTGGTCCAGCCTTCAGCCTTATATGATTGTCCCTAAGTCCATTTTTAATTAACGTGAAATTTATCACCAAACTTGAAAATCCAACTTCAAGTGCCTGAAAAGCCAAAACTAACACATAAACTAAATGATATGTAAGCAAAATTGAAGCTAGCCATGTAAAGGGAAGGCCAGTAGGATAGCTGCCCTTACAATCGTCTTTTGTAGCAACAACTTGTCCAATATGGTTCTTGCTTTCTATTTTTCCCTTTAAGGCAGAAAGAACTGTAACAGTGTGAACAGAAGAAAGAATATAAATTACTCAACCCTGAGATTAATACATTGCTTGTGTATTGTGTTTGTTGTAATTGATTAGCAAATAAAACAATAAGCGACAATAAGTGGCAGTAATTGATCATTTGGTACACTTTCTGTTTTTTTGTTTTTTAATAAACCCATTTGGTACACTAATGAATCATAAGAGAGTGAAACAATTTAATTATATGATTCTTGTTGGACAAGGTCTTTCTCAACTTTACAATGCATCTTTGTGCATATAGATTATGAAGGGTCATTGGTCCAATCACTTATCTTGTAATGATTTGCTATTCTCACTAAAATTCAAAGGAATAGAAGCTTTTCCTCTTTTTGTTTCCTTTTGGATTTGAAAAATGGAAGATGCCATATAAAGCGAAAGATGACCCCTGTTGAATAGAATCAATTAAGTAAGAAAAAGCAACACAAAGTAGAAGAGGAGGCAAATAATTAATGCTGATACCAAAACTTTCATCAATGGGGAGCATGATTTACCCTCCAACAAAAATAAAAAGAAGAAATGGAGAGCATGATCATGTTAATTAAGTGCAGTTCATATTGGTTTTATTGGTAGACATTAAACAAAGTTTGAGTTAATTGAGACTAAGAAAAGACAAGACTTAATGGGCTGTTGTATATTGATGCCTTCCCTAGTTGTGTACTTCACTGGTTCAATTGCTTTTGGGTTTAGCCACTTAATTTATAACCGGAAAAGAAATAAGGTAATTTTTTTTTAAAAAAAAGAAGGCAAAGATTATGGACAATGTGGTCTTCTCTTTTTAAACTTAGCTTTTCACATCATTTTCTTCTTATTCTTCCTCTTTTAATCTTTTCTATAAAGATAGATGTGTTTTATATATTCTTCACATCTATTATTCTTTTCTTTTTCGGAAGATATTCTTCAGATACATTCTTATTTGGTTTGTATTGGCCACAAGACTAGTAATGAGATATTTATTCTTATTTAGCTAGGCATTGTGCCTTGGGAGTAAATTTTTTTTGAAAATAACAGGAAAATTTTCTTTCATACAAATAGTTCTTGAAAAATATGTTGTCTTTACTTATCTCCATTTGATAAGTACTAATCGCTAGATCGAAAATATTTCATGTTGTTTTTTAGGATGCATTCAGTACGCGAATTAAACCGCTATAAATTGCTTACACCGAATAGCTCAAAACTCTAACCTCTAAGTGGCTTAAGAATTGAGGTTTTAGGTTTTTACTAGGATTAATTTGAAGGACAAAAATAAAATATTATATATTATTTTAACTTACAAAAATACAATATCAAGAACTAAAGAAATAGCCTTTGTAAAGTTAGGACTGTATTATGATTATTTTTTTCCGAATGAAGAAATTAATTTCATTCCATAAACATGGACATGATGCATCCATCTATTACAGTAGGAATATGTAGAATAATTTCAATAGCTTACATCCACTAGATGGTTAGACAAATACTCCAGCCTAATACTACAATCCTCTCTACAACATCAACTATATTACTAAGTTTCCTAACATACTAATATCCTTGACGAGTCCAACAGCTCTTTAGTTTGTGCAAGCTTTCTTTACGCCAAAAATCCAATGTAAAGAGAAAACTTTCCTTAAATAAGCTGCTTTGCATAAACTTTTTGAGTTCTTCCCGTAGTTAGTCTTAATTTCTTTCTTTTTCGGATTAAATAAGCTACGGTTTCAACTTCCAAGCTTGTTGTTTCATAGAAAATCCAACTTCTAAAAGCACAATGAACATGCAAAGAAAACAAAAAAAAAAAAAAAAAACATTAGTCTTAGTATAGCACCACTAACATGGCTTCTCTTCTTTTTTTTGGCTACTAACATAGCTAAGATTGAGATAAGGATAAGAGTGATTGCTAACCCAAATATAAACCTAACCATATCCACTAACAGAAGCTATGTTAATAATATGGCCAAAAAATTACATGTTGTATTCAATGGGCCTACTTTACTTTTAGGCTTAGTTCTCTTGGGCTTATCAGTTTAACAACTTTCCCAGCCAATTGAGAATTTTATGTTGGAGATAATCCAATCCAACATAGGACATGCAATCCAACTCAAGCAAATGCCCTTTTCACCCTTTTTGGCCACTCCCAATTTCCCCATGAAGCATTCCCAATTACCAATGCTACATGCCCCAAAAAAAGAGAGACAGTCCCAACACTGACACCGACATGCTTCAGGCCAGTAGGTGGTAATCAGACACAACCGGGTATAGCATTCCACTGCGTTGTAACCTCATCATCAACCAATTATTGCTTTACCGTGTTTGACTCTCTGCTCGCTTCAAATACCGGCGTTTATGAATAGCTGATAATTCATCCCTATCGGAGGTTTTATAAAGGCTATGTTTGGGTTGTGGCGTTTTTTTTTTTAATTACATTTTTGCCTAAAGTTTAAATTGTATTTCACGTTGATTTGGTTGGATTATTAAAGTCAAATAAATTTTCTTAACATTTATTTTTCAAAAAATTTAATGATAAATTGTAAGATATTATTTTACATTAATATAATTTATTTTAAAATATATGCTATAAAATATGAATAAATTTTTTATATACCAATAATATAAAATAAGCTCACATAATTAGTTGATAAAAGTTCAATAGAGTATCAAATTATGGTGAGATGTGTAACATCTGTTCATATAAAAACTAATTATATGAATTTATACATAAAACATAATGGTTAATATTCAGTAAAAGATACAGGCATAGGGTTCTAATATGAGTACTTATTAATGCCATTAATTACAAATTAAGGTTCGTCGTTTAATTTTCAATTTTTATTTCAGTTTTCATTTTTAGGATTTTGTAAAGGAAATACTTAAACTGAAATGAAAATTGAAATTTGAAATTTAATTTTCAAAATTTTCAGATATTTACTTTACAAAATATGAAAAATTAAAAAACTTAAAATGAAAACTAAAAACTCAAACCAAACAGACCCTAAACATTTCTAAATTTGGCAATAGAAAATCATATATTAATTAAACATAAGTCCATAAATTTCTAGGCTTGCCCTTTTATCCCATTATTCGACTAATCTAAAACCACTAAAATAAAAATAAAGAAAAATGAGAATTGAAAAATTCTTAGCAAAAATGAATGGTATTAAAACATTTGAACTATGATTAGTTTTAGTTGTCTACAGAGAAAATACACTAGGTTACAATTTCATCATAGAATAATTTATCATAGCATAAATACTAAAAATCATGTAGAACATATCATAAATTTTTTACAAGAATTATGATTTATTTACTTTAATTTTTATTTTTATTTGTCTGTATCACACATAGTTGAAGATCCTTTTAGAAAATTTCCCATTCTTTATGTTGTTCTTTAATATCTTGACAACAAAGCAAAACTTTTAACCAACACCAATTGAGATAGGTAACATAAAATATTCTTATATGTATCCATCTTCTCTGATGGTTAGCAGTAAATTTTGATCAAGTATCTTCTTTTTAAATTATATAATTGTTATTATGCAAAAATTCACAATAAGAAATACATAAAATTATTCCATAAACAAAAATTAAATAAAAGTTCATAAAATAATAAAAAATATTAATAAATTAAAGAGTAAAACATAAAATTAGGCAATAAACTAAAATAAGTGCACAAAATATAAATCAATGCATAAACTTAAACTTAAGAAAGTGCACAATAATTGAAATAATATAAGCTTGATGAAATAAACTAATATCTTAATAAAATTTCTCAAACCATAGAGTTGTCAATCTAACCATTCATTTCTAAAGGGACAAAAATATAATAATTTTTATTAAATTTTCTTTTGACTTTTCATCAAGATCCATAAGTTGATCTTTGTCATCATAAAGTCATAATTAATTTAATATTCTAAATTCATGGAAAATAACCTTTACTTATTTTTAGTATTAGATTTTAACTATATTGCACCTCTAATTTGGGTCTCTTATAGAAATTACTATACATATTAACAACTCAAACTAATATAATATTATATAAACAATATGATCAAATTTAAAATAGAAGAATGATAAAATAATGTGCAATAGATAACAACATAAGTAAAAAGGAACATTAAACTAATTTGAATTAAATAATGAACCACGTAAATATAAAGAAAAGATAAATAAAAAGAAGAAACTTAAATGGCGTAGTTCATATTGAACCCTAGGAGAGAGAGAATTTTTAGGTGATAAAATAAAAAGAAGAAACCGAAGCGTGATAAACCAACATTACTAGTTAGGAGAGAAGAAATATTTAATTCAAGATAAAAAAAAAAAAGAAGAAATCAAAGAAAGGTATACTGACAAAATCGATGAGGTGGAAAGAAAATTGTTTTAATTAAGTGATTAGTATTTAATCAATATTCAAGTTCATAATCATCTATAAATATAAAGAAATGACAAATAAAATAACAAGACAACAATAAATAATAGTGAGAAACTTTAAATATAAAATGACAATACATAAAATGAGTAATAACAATAACTAATATGATTTTATTTTGCATAAAATAGATTCATTTTCTACGTCTAAATTTCGTATACGAAAATGGTGTGTATACGTTGAAATCCTAATACGCTAACCTCACTTTTTTCCTATTTATTATCTCTCTGTTGACACACACTCACCTTTTCTTCTCTCTCCCCCCCTCTCTTCATGTCACCTGACTCTCACCCACTCCACTCAAATTATTCTTAATTTTTTTTTCCTTTTCGCCATTCAAGTCTCTTTCCCCTTTTTATAGATAGTTTGGATGGTTGTGGGTAGTTCTGATCTTTTTTTTTAAATTATTTGTTACTTTTTTGTCTTTTAGTGTAAAATTATATACTTAATTGTTAATACTCAACTTAATATTACTTACTACTCTTAACAAATTTAATTTTTAATTTAGTATAATGTCTTTTAAGCATATACTTATCAACTTATGGGCTTACTTTTAAACAATCAATAGTTATATTTTATCTTTTGGTCCATTCTTTAAAATAGTTATTGATATAAAATCATTAAGTAGAACAAATAAAATATTTAATTTAGATAAAGAAATTAAAAATTACTAACACACAAATTATTTTATGAAAAAAAGGATGTTATAATTATTCCCTCCTTTTAGGAATTTTGCCTTCAAAATTCACTAACTTGTTTGGTGTAGCTCTGAGTAAGTCTTTTTAATCTCATTTCCTAGTTCTCATATTGCATCTTTAAATGATAATCCTTTCAAACTACTTTGATCAAAGGAATATCTTTTTCTCTTAAATTTTTTACAAATCTATCTATGAGTTGTATTGGTTTAGCTTCATAGGTTAAATTATCTCTTACTTGCATTGTCTTATATCCTATGATATGTGAAGGGTCAAAACAATACTTTCTAAACTAAGATAGATGGAAGATATTATGAAGATTTGAAATATTAGAGGGAAGTACAATTTGATATGCAACAGATCCTACTCTTTAAGAATTTGGAATGGACCAATGAATTTTGGGTTTAAGTTTTTGGATTTAAGGGCCTATCAACTCTATTAGTATAAGTGACTCTAAGAAGATCCTCTTCTTTAAATTTTAGAGGTCACTTTCTTTTATTAGCATAACTCTTATGTCTACTTTCACCAATGAGTAACTTTTCCTTAATGAATCTTATATCTTCTGTGGTTCATTACACTATGCATGCTTAGTAAACTTTTTTCTCCTACTTCAAACTAATACAAAGGTGACCTATACTTTCTACCATATAGAGCCTCAAATGGTACCATGTCTATGCTTGAATGATAATTATTGTTATAGGCAAAGTATATTAATGGTAGATAAGTACCCTAACTTCCTTGCAGTTTAGCACATAGGCTCTAAGCATGTCTTTCAAGGTTTAGATAGTTCTCTCTCTGACCATCTATTTGAGGATGGTAAGTTGTACTGAAGCAAAGTTTAGTATCTAAGGCATCTTGTAAAACTACCCAAAACTTTAAGGTAAATCTAGGATCTCTACCTAAGACTATGCTAGTTGGTACCCTATGTAACCTTATAATTTCTTGAATGTAGTTTTGAGCCAACCAATATAATGGCCAACCAATCTTTATTGGGGATATAGGTAGATTTGTTTAATTTATAAATAATTATCCATGTAGTATAGTAGCCTAAAGGAGTTCTTGATAATCCTACAAAATCCATTGAAATGCTAACCTATTTTCACCCAGGGATATCCAAAGGTTATAGTAATCAGAGGCTTTTGGTGTTTCATCTTTACCTTTTGATAAGTAAGATACCTAGCTATAAAACTAATTATGTCTTTTTTCATTCCATTCCACCAAAACAATTTCTTAAGATCTTGGTGCATCTTTGTTGTTCTTGGATACATGGTGAAATTACTACAATATGCCTTAGCCAAAATTTGATTCATCAATTCTTCATTATTAGGCAAACATAACCTTCCCTCATACATTATAGCTCTTTTCTCATCAAGTTGAAAAAACTCATGTTGTTTTGCTTGAATTTTGCTCTTGAGGACTTTAGGACTATCATTCTCTTGGACATTTCTTACTTGGTCCTTTAAATCAAATTCTATTCTAAGTTTACTAGTATACAAGCAATAGGAAGTAAGGATATGAAAGTTTCAAATCCATAAATTTGTCCAACAACTTATGCTCTTTTTATTATTAGAGACATGTGTAAGGACTTTTTGCTAGAGACATCAGCCACTATATTAGCCTTGTTAGCATGATATTTCAATTCAAAATCATAGTTCTTTAAAAATTTCATCCATCTTCTTTGTTTCATATTTAATTCCTTCTAATAAAAAAGATATTCAAATTCTTATGGTCATTCTATACCTCAAATTTCACTCTATACAAACAATGTCTCCAAGTTTTCAAGACAAACACTACAATTGCTAGCTCTAGATCATGTGTTGGATAGTTCCTCATGACCTAAGTTGCCTAGAGTCATAAGCCATCACTCTTCCTTCTTGCATCAAAATACAAACTAGTCCATTTTGGACACATCACAATACACTACAAAATTATTTATAGGATTGGAATTATTGACACTAAGGTAGGAAACCGTTGTGGTTATTATTTGTTTTTTTCTTTTGCACTTTTACTCTATAAATATCATCTCTTCAATTCTTTTTTCACAACTTCTTTCATTCATCTTAATACTTCTCCAATTCTTTCCACATAAATTCTAGTCTCATTTTGTTAATAAAATGGATCCGATCAATTAAATTTAAACTCTTTTCTCAATTACTTACAAAATGCCAACCTCCCTTAAAATCCAAATACCCAAATTTCTCAACCTTCAAACTTCAAAAGCCAAATTCCAATTTTCAAAGTCCAAACTTCTTCCAAAACCAAAATTCCTTAGACCATCAAAATTTCAGTTTTCAAGTTCCTTCCTTTTTCAATTTCCCTTTCTCACAAAATCAAAATCCACAAACATCTCAATTCCCAATTCCCACTATGTTTAACCCAAATCTTTCAATCCCAACTAGGGGTTTGCCAAAATTATGAGAGCATGCATCATATTGCATAACATGATTGTTGAGGATAAGAGAGACTTGTATGCTAGAAACTTTGATCAACTCCTCTCTTGCGATGATGTAGACAATGGCATTTCACAACTAGGAGTTAGGCGAGGAAACTTTTGCTCCATATGAAAGATATATCCAAAACAATATTCAACTTCGTGATAGATAAAAACATCGACTACAAGCAAACTTGATCAAACATATATGGTAATTCCACAATGCCCATTAAATAGCTTATTGTAGTTCTTTAATGTTTAATTATGCACTATGGTTGTGTTTGTAATTTGATTTTTAAATTTATGTAATGGTGGTGGTGTTGTTGATCATGTGACATTTTTTCTATTTAATTTTGAAGACTTAGTGTAGTTCCTAAACTAATTTACTTTGAATTTTTTAATTTAACTTTCAAAAACTAAATGTATGAAAACGTTATCTATATTTTAATTTTCAAAATAATATTAATTTTAATAAAAATTATGAAAAGATTTAAAATTTATAATTTTGTTCAACTCCAAAATAAAATAGATAATATTAAAAATATTTATAAAATATTTGATGAAATATGTTATTATATTTTTCATTTATAAAATTGGTGAGACCAAAGTTGGGATCTTTGCCGATAGAAAAGTCCCACTCCTATCCCACTTTTATATTTTATTATGCTTTTATTAGATAGTGTTGATATGGCAAATAGTGGGGCCAAAAATGGGATTTGAAATGGGATTATTGGTGGAGATGCTCTAAGGTTGGCAGTGCAATTAATTACCGCTTGGATAATTCTAGTTTTTTTTTGTTATTTATTACTCTTTTTATCTTTTAGTGTAAAATTGTAAATGTAATTGTTAATACTCAACTTAATATTACCTATTACTCTTATAAATTCTATTCGTAACCTAGTACAATGTATTTTGAGCATATTCTTATCAACTCATGGGCTTACTTTAAGCAATCAATGGCTATATTTTATCTTTTTGGTCCATCTTTAAAATAGTTATTGATAGAATAACTTTATCAAGTAGAACAAAAAAAAAATATTAATTTAGATAAAGAAATTAAAAATTATTATCACACAAATTATTTTATAAAAAAAGGGGTGTTACAAGTTGTTATTAGAATATGTGATTTACCTAATATGATTTGATAATTTTTTAAAATTTTATTGTTTTGATGTATTTTTAAAGGTTAGACAGTGGGAAAAATTAAATTCGTAAAATATATTATTTTAATCTTATTTATTGTAATACCCCAATTTTAAATAAAAAGGTTAGAAAAATTTTTTGAACCAAGAAAGGTGCTAGTTACCTTTATCTGGTCGTTCTAGTTTTAATTTCATTAAGTCTTGACCAGGACGCCCTGGAAGGCTATATGATAGATTCATTTTCTTGGGACCAAAAGTCCTTATAATTATTCCCTAGAGAAAAATGAGTTAAAGAGTGATTTTCAATTAATTTTATAAAATCTTTAAACCTTCCAGTTTTTGCCCAAAATGTTATAAAATCTTCGAGATTCCAAATTGAACTAAAACTCAAAAATTAGATGTTGATTTGTTAGGATTTTGATTTTTCTAATATTTATTTGAATCCAAATGGGAGGTATTTTCTTATTTACATTTATGTTTTAAAGTTAATAGAAAGAAAATAAATGATTAATGTAGCGCTCATGAGTGCTGGAGCACTCAACAGAAATATAAAACCCTCATTTTGGTCTAAACCATTCTAGAATGCCTCACACCCTTTTCCCCCTCTCAAACATGAGAAACCTCCTTAACCCATTTTCACTCATAAAACTCCTTTTTCTTCCAATTCTTTCAAGTTTAACTTAGAATCTTCAATCCTTCAAGCTTAAAGACAATAGTGTCATTTCTTCTCTTGAGTAGTTCTGCGTCTATGTGATTTAGCTATTCCACCCTTCCATGTATGATGCATGAGAGTTATTTTCATGAAAAATATGAATTACCTTTATTTTAGAAATATTGTATAAGGATTTGAACCACTGTGATTTATGTTTAGAACTTTTATGTTAGAGCATGAAACTTGTTTTTATAAATGGGACCATATTTGTTATTATGGTTTTATATAGAATTGATGATATATGTGATTGTTAGATGCTTTTATGATTATTTCAATGGATTTTAACTCTATTTATGTATATGTTATAAATTTATAATCAGATATGAAGTTTAGAAAGAAGTAAATAGAATTTTAAATGCAAACTTTAGTATTTGAAGTATGATATTGGGTTTTTGAGTTTATGACAATTGACAGATTGAAATGTGTTTTAGATATTGAACCAAAATAGTTTTAAAGCCTTATTTCTTCATAAGATTCAAGAAAATTATGACTACATATTTGTGGAGGTATAAAATCACAATGTCTACAAAGAGTGATTCTTTGAGCATGATTTCATAGTCACAAGGATGCTAAGCTAGAACTATTAGAATCAGTAAATTTAAGCTCATAGAGAATAAAAAGGTTTTAAGGATTTTCAGATTCATTTATAATAGCTATAAAGAAATAGCTTGTGTTAACGAAATAAATCCGTTAACCTTGGTACCAAGTATGCCTAGGCCAAGAATATCTAGAGAATTATTGTCACATCTTAACCAAGCTTGAATTTGTATCAGGATTTTGTTACGTCACAAATATTGTGCGTAACCAAGAGTAGAGATTCCTGTTTCTTAAGAGCTACTACCTTATGAGATTAGTTAATATCTAGGATGATAGTGAATTGAGGAAATGGTTTGAGTTGTAAAATGATGATTCGAACATATATATTTATATGTATATCTTGACTATATAAGACTTTTGAATATTATTGATATTGTTATGATTCCTTGCATACTTCCTTGATTTCCCATGAAGTGGGTTATAGGTTGGATTCACCACCGAGTTTACACAAAACTCACCCTCTCCTTTTCTTATTCCAGATATATAGTTGCTAATATAATTCCTCTCAGCCACCATCCTCTTAGCAGGATGTAAGTTTCAACCCAGCTTTATTTGAGTGAAATGTTTGTAGTTTTGCCTAGAGCGCTCCAAGGATATGAGACATTGATCCCAGACCATAGAGCATGTTTATGTTTTTTTTTTGGCATATTGTAATACTATTTTGGGTTGTATCAAAATGTTTAATACTTATGGATATTTCATATTAGTAGCTTTAAACATATATGTTTGTATGATGATTTAGATTGGAGAGTTTAAATTATGAGATGTCAGCTAAAACCTAGGATTATTAATAAATAGGTGATTTGTATGTAGAAAATAAAATGTGTATAGATAATTTTATAATCAATTGTGCATATAGAGAAAATAATGATACGAGGCTGTGAAAGACATATTTTCCTACGTGCCTATGTAATAGTTATGACATTTATATTCATAAGATCTTAAAATTTTATATGTAAAATACCTAAATTTATATATTTTATTATTAAGAGAAAATTGTTTTGTTTCTAAAATTTGGAAAATTCACTTTAACTCTTCTTCATTTGTAAAATTTTATTCGGATCATAAAATTTGTGAAATTGTCATAGCACTTTTCTCTCCATAAAAAAATCAATGTCAACCTAATAAATAGAGATAAATTGAAATGAATTCTACTAAATCTCAAATGTGACATGGATAGTTTACCCATTTATTTAAATATCAAATGGTTTAATTTAACTTAATAATTAGTTGGGTTTGGAAAAAGAAAAAACCTGATAGAATATTAGAGTTGAATTTAGATGAATGTAAGTTAACCCCTTCTCCCATATTATCTCATTTAGGGATTTGGATTCTTTAAAATGAAATCTCACTTTAAAAAGTAAAATAAAAAATTTTAATCTTAAATTAGTAAAATAAAAAAATTTTATTTTTAAATTTATTAATTTAAAAATAAAATTTATTTACTTTATTCTCTAAATTATGACCATCACTTTGCATGATCTTTATCCTCCTTTCTTTGGACACCCAATCTTTCAAGCCTTCAATGGCTCACAATAGAGAGGTTACCGTGGAACCCAACACACCATAATTACAGTCTAGTCACTTTAAAATTACAAAACTAACCTCTGATATGAGAATAATCGAGTAATTTTACAAATTATTAATTTATTTCAAATTTTTTACGATATGTTTATTTTCACTTTGAATCCTAATCGTTCAATTATATAATCTAGCGGTAAAAGACGATGGACCATGTAAATGTTCAGAAATGGTAGTAGACCAACGTATCCAGCACCACCCTCTCGGAGCTATTTGGCTAGGGCTTTCAATTTTTTTCATTCGCTTTTTGACCTTTCACATTTCACTGAGCTGAAAACCCGTGATCACTCCTCTCTCTCACTCTCACTCTCTGTGAATCACTCTCTTAAACGTAAGTCCTCTCTTTCTCTCTCTCTCTATTTTGTTATTGAAAATGTTCGTCTCTGATCTTTCACAATGTAGCTGAGTTTTTTTTTTTTTTCCTGCGTTGAAAATTATGTGATTCGACGTATGATTTCTTCGAATGTCGTGTTGATTTTCGTTCCTTTGTTTTTTTGCTATTTTTCCGATTAGTTGCATGCATAAGGAGGGAGCTACATTGTTGAGAATTTTTCTCGTTGTTGTTTTGTGAACAAAGCGAGATCGTTCTTGTGTGCGATTTAGGGATTTTGGTGAATACGGCATGCGATATTCTAAGAAAAAAATCTGTGATTAACTTAGGAAATGGCGGATTAGCTAAGAAAACAGGAAAATCAAAATCTGAAAGTTTTTTAGTTGCTAACTTCTGTGCCTGATGCTGAAATTAAACAAAAAATGCTAGGGTTTTTAAACCTGATGAATAATCTTTTAAGCATCTCTGTAAGTGTTTGATAGGTTCAGAACTATGCCTAACCTTTTGTGGTGTGCTACTTGATTTTGTTCTCAATCTACTGCCATTGGGACAATTTCCTCTATTATGTAAACTTAAGATTTTCAGAATTACAACTCTGAATGTGAAGATATCATTGACAAGTTCTGTTTAATATCTTGTAAGCAACCATTTTCTTAACATGTTCATGCTCTGAGAAAGTGTCCTTTGCTTTATTACTTGTTTGAACAGTTTTCCAAGTTTTTCTAAATTTAACCTTGGTTCTATTATGTCCTTTTTCGACACTTATATGTTGCTACTTAACATTGATGAATATGCTTGTTTTAAACTAATACTGAAAACTGATGCTAGACTTTGTGGCCTTAGTTTAACTGATATCATTCATATAGTTATCACGATACTCCAATTAAATGCTGATTGATGTAAATTGCATTCACTCACTGTTCATGTTGTGCATTGATGCATGTAAAATAGTCTATGACAGAGATAAGGTTGTGTCATTCTGAAATATAAATCCCTAGTCTTATGTTAGATTGCCTAATGTTTGAGTTTAAAATTTTTTCTCTACTTAAAAAATTGAGCTTTTAAAAAATAATAATGTTAATCACTGCCATCTTTTCCAAATATTATGCCGCATATTGAGGGAGTCCTAGTCTGTATGCTGCTGTTGCTGTTTCTTTCTGGTTCTATGCTCATTGCATGAACATGTGGGTGTGTCAAATGGTGATAGCATAAACTGTTGCTTTTCCAAGTGGAATGTTGTTTGCATGGCACTCTATAGTATTAATTTTTCATTGTTTTCTGAATCTAGTTGGTTGCAATACTTTTAATGAGCATTTCTTAAGTTAATTTATACAACAAATATTACTTTGATGATGTCTGGAAATTTTTTTCCCATCAAATTATACTCAACCTTTCGTCCTGAACTATGTATTTGTATACATAGCCTTAATGGACTACAGCTCTGAAGATGATTCAGATATCAGTGAATCTGAGATTGAAGACTACTCAGAGAAACCATATGAACTGTTAAGGACTGGAAAGTACAAGGTTAAAACTTTAAATGGCACTCTTCGTTGTCCTTTCTGTGCTGGGAAGAAGAAACAAGATTACAAATACAAGGAATTGTTTCAACATGCATCGGGAGTAGGCAAGGGTTCTGCTAACAGAAGCGCAAAACAAAAGGCAAACCACCTTGCTTTAGCAAAGTATTTGGAGATTGACCTAGCCAGTGAAGCAGAGCCAATCCAGCGCCCAGCTGTAACCCCTGCAGTCAATCAACCTCCTCAGCAAGATGACCTTTATGTCTGGCCCTGGACAGGCATAATTGTTAACATTCAGAGTAAAATGCATGATTCTAGATATTGGTTGAAGGAATTTGCTAAATACAGACCAATAGATGTTCATATCTTCTTGAATGAAGGCGACCTGGTTGCCCAAGCTGTAGTGGACTTCAATAATGACTGGAATGGTTTCATGAATGCCAGTGAGTTTGAGAAATCCTTTGAAACTGCGCATCATGGTAAAAAGGATTGGAGTTCAAGGAAGTTGCAGGCAGGCTCAAACATTTATGGATGGGTTGCACGGGAGGATGATTATGGTTGTGAAGGGCCAATAGGGGATTACCTCCGCAAGAAAGGGAGGTTGAGGACAGTTTCGGATATTGTTCAAGAAGCATCTGAGAGCAGAAACAGTATTGTGGCAAACCTAGCTAATGAAATTGACATTACAAATGAAAACATCAACAAAATGCTGTACAAATACAATGAGAAGACTATGTCCTTGAGTAGGATGCTTGAGGAGAAAGACAAACTTCACAATGCTTTTGTTGAAGGTATTACTACTTACTATTTGTTGCAGCTGATTTTACTTCCTTGCATGCTATGTATTAATCCATGGGTTTGGACTTTGGGAGATGACTGTAGTTTTAATATTCTGAAATACATTCTTGTATGCTAATGAACCCCCAAAAACGAATTAATAAAAAAGTGTCTAGAAAGTAATACTATAAATTGTTTCATTTCTTTGTTAGAATCAAGGAATATGCAACGTCGAGCTCGTAATGAAGTACGAAGGATATTGGAAGAACAAGAAAAATTGAGTGGTGAATTGGAGGCAAAAAAGCGGAAGCTTGATTCTTGGAGCAGGGATCTGAATAAACGAGAGGTACTAACTGATCAAGAGAGGCAGAAACTTGAGGAGGACAAGAAGAAGGTAATGTATATCATATTTTTAGGCTATTAGTATTTGCACACTTTAAATGATATATTTTACCCTTGATCTTTTATTTATGATAGTGTCACAACACACTAGTGTGAGAACACAAGATAAGGTGATTTTCCTACATTGATAAGACTATGCCATGGGTCAATTTCAGTCCTTATCATTTTAACCTGGTTTTGAATGTGCTTTCTAAACATATCCAAAAGTTGGTATCACAATGCATGCTTTATGCAGATGATATATACTGTGTTTGGTTTTCTATGCAAACAAGAAAACACAGTTTCTGGGCGTGTTGAGTAAAAGCTTCTATTTATCAACTTTTAATAAAAAACACTCATTGAAAATCCTGTTTCTTCATTTGCATTAGCAAACCAAACACAGTGATAGTCCTAATAGTAGAATTGACAGAAGAAATAAATGAGAAATTGGAGCTATGAAGACAAAGCTTTGGGAGCACTTGATTTTCATATAAGTTGAAGTAAAAAAGAGTATATGGAAAGTAAGTTCAACAGGAGATGTGCTAATTCTAGCTTAAAAGTTGAAAACTGGAGACAATACTATACCACAAGTCATACAGCTTAAGTATCTCTGTCACACAACTATGGGGAAATAGAGAGAGACGTAAACCATATGATTGAAGGTGGGTGGATGAAATTGATATCAGCTTCAAGTGTTAAAAAGTAGTTAGATTTGAATGCCTTGAGTGGTAGTTTTATTTTAATGTCAGATATTTAGCTTTGAATGACCTGAGTGGTAGATTTAAATATGTAGATTTGAATGCTGTGTGATAAAGAAACTACCACTCAAGGCATTCGATTACTTTAATATTTTATTTTGAAACAAGTGCCCATGCGTCATGCATGTGATCTTTCACTATTTGTTATTGGAATTTGGACCTAAAGTAGATATTGCCAAATTTATAGCTTCTGTTCATTGTGAGTGTTCTCCAGATTCTGGGCTGACTCGATGGTTAGCGGTGGTCTTCAATTTCCTTATAAATGGCTCGGGCATATAACAGTCCTCTATCTGTAAGTCATGCGGTTTAAGTGGTGGTTGAAAGATGGGTTCTAGTCTACTTGGGCCTTTAGGGGTCTGATCTTCTTGGGCTAGCTGATGATCCAGTGTTCTTGGGCCAAGTGCCAACCAGTCCAGTGAGGAGATATCAATTAAAAAGGGTTTCAGTTTTAATTATGTCATTCAGTTAGGTTGATAATTAGTAAAAGGAGTGTTATATTCATGTTACACGAAGCATTATACTCTGACCTCATATTATTTTTTCTAAGAAAGGTTCTTTTCAATCTGCAGACAACTCCCAGAAGATGCATTACTTGATATCTCACTTTCTGTCCCCTTAATGCTTGATGTTCTATTCTAGCATTTGTAATGTGCTTTTACAGGATGCTAATGTAATCTCTTTGTCCTTCCAGAAAGATTCGAGGAATGAATCACTTATTTTGGCATCAAAGGAGCAGAAGATAGCTGATGAGAATGTCTACAGACTTGTTGAGCAGCAAAAGGTTTTCCTCCTGTATTGCGTCTTGGTTATGAAAAGACACTGTAGCATATGTTGTTTATCACTTAAATACTTTATTCTACTACATTGTGAATGCACTTCTACTGATGCGGATCTCAAAATTTCCAGAGAGAGAAAGAGGAGGCCCTGAACAAGATAATTCAGCTGAAAAAACAACTGGATGCCAAACAGAAGTTAGAAATGGAAATTGAAGAGTTAAAAGGGAAGTTGCAGGTTATGAAGCATCTTGGAGATGAAGATGATGCAGCAGTCCAGAAAAAGATGAAGGAAATGAATGAAGAATTGCAAGAAAAAGAAGAAAATTTGGAAAGTATGGAGAACATGAACCAAACCCTCATTGTCAAGGAGCGCCAAAGCAATGATGAGCTACAACATGCTCGGAAAGCATTGATAGATGTATGATCTCTTCTGGTTTCTCTCATCTAAAAGTATACTTGTGGCATAATACATACACTTAGTTTCTTTTCTTTAACATAACTCTTCATGGATTCTTGAAGATAACCAACTAACAAGTAACTGCTTATATGCATGGGTCTAATCATACTAAGCTACAAACAAATTTGCAAGAAGGTTCTCTTCCCTTTCTGTTTGGAAGTCTATTTAGATATTCTGTTATTGTATCAGAAGTAGATTGTTGAGACTGAGGTTTATCAATCTTTTATTTTGGATGGTTTAGGGGATAGATGAACTGCTGAGTGGTCCTCGAACTAATATTGGGATCAAGAGAATGGGAGAGCTTGATGAGAAGGTTTTCTTGAATGTCTGCAAGAAAAGATTTCCTCTTGAAGAAGCTCAGACAAAGGCTCTTGAGCTTTGCTCTTTGTGGCAGGAGAACTTGAAGGATGCAAACTGGCATCCACTTAAAGTGATCACAGATGGTGATAAAGCAGAGGCAAGTTCTCAGACTATACCATCAAGACATGCTTTGTGTGTTCATACTATACTCATGACATTCAATTAGATGGATCACTTGACAGGGTTACTGATAACAACTGGTATCTAGATAGTTTACCTTAGAAAAATTTGAAGAGTTTGGATATCTGTGTTTGGGACTAGTTTGAATAGAAGTAAGATTTTCTGTAGAATTTTAGCGTTTAACCTTTGTTTCATTTTTTAAAATAATGGTGCATAAAATTGATAGTTTAAAACATTTCAGTAATGTTTTTTTGGTCCCCTTCTTTTCACTCACTTTAGGAGAGGAAAAGAGGTCAAGCTATACTTTCTTAGGGCACACATCACTCTTGTTGCTTAATAAAATTGCTTCCTTTTTCTGAAGCATACTCGCATACACACCTTCTAAATATGTTTTACTGCATAATAGGCATGTTTTTCGGATGTTAATGAAGTTTTCAATTTTTCATACTTTTGTTGTGTATAAATATGTATACTGACATGTTTTTTCACATAATGTTTATGCCATGTCTTGTCCTTGAATTTTAGTTCTTCTCGTGTTGCTGTGTACATGTCATTGTGTTGTGTTGTATCATGTTGTGCTTTGTGTCTGTTGTTTGTACCTATGCTTCACATCATTCCTTCCTTCCTTGACCATAATACATCCAAGTGAGGGATCAGATTGGTCCGTCTCCTTATTTATTATTTTATATGGTTTTAATTTTTAATTTTATCTGGTTTCATTGCATCAGTTTTAACCAGAGGTAAAACTCTACAAGGCCATAATGCTATTTATTATATATAGGTACTTTCTAATATTAGGTTATTTGGTTGACATTGCAAGTTGGCATTTATGTAATTGTAGAAGTGTTGGATGCTGCTTTTGATGTAATTGTGTGAGTCAGCCATTGAATACCAATTGATGGAATCAAAAGCAAATAATGTAGACGATAACCCTCTCTAAACATAGTCTGGCTGATAAAAGTGTAGAGCTTCCACTGTGAGTGAGTTATATGGAACTCATGCCCGTGTCAACATGACTTGGTTAAAAACTGCAGTCCATCCTGATTAAGGTGTGGGCAAACCAGGCTATGATACTAATTGATGTGGACTGGAATCCACTCCTAAAAGCCAGGCTGATAAGAGTTGGGAGAGTCCACTGCGTGTAGGAGTTTGTGTTGCAACCAGCCAATGTGGGATTCATGCATGTGTCAGTATATCATATCATTCAGTTAGTTTTAAGTTCTACCGTTTCTGTGCTGGAAAATATTAAGTATGGCAGTGTGCATGTTTATAACCCATCATCTGTCTAGGAAACATAGCCTTTCTGGATTGTGGACCTAAGCAACATTGGCTTCAGCTTTGGTAACTTGGGATTATTTTGATAGTTATCTATTGATATAGTCCAGGCACTTTTCGATGGCAGTCAGCCCCTGTATTCTCCTCTCCAACTCTTCCACTCTGGCTTCCATGGCGCTACGCATGGTGACCATTCATAGAGCCCTTAATCGTGAGCTCTGACACTAGTTGATAACAATTGGTATCTATGTGTTAAAGAAAGAACAATGAAACAGTAGTCGTAACTGAAATAAGCCTTAGACTAAAGTTCCAAGGTGAAACTCAGCCTAGGCATTCTCCTCCCCAACTCTTCCACTCTGGCTTCCATGGTGTACCATTCACAAAGCCCTTGATTGTGAGCTTTATACCAGTTGATAACAACTGGTATCTAAATGGTAAAGAAAGAACAATGAAACAGTGGTACTAGTAGTAACTGATATAAGCCTTAGACCAAGTCCAAAGCTCCCTTGAAGGTTAAATATTTTATCTGGACAACTATGCTTAACAGAATTAACACAAACAACATGTTGCAGCTTCGAAGGCCACAAAAGGCTATTTCCCCTGATATGTGTTATGTGTTGTGCTCGCTCGGAATCAACCACCCACCTGATTCTGCATTGTGCAGTGGCTGACTCTATGGAATTGTTTGTTTGGTCTTTTTGGTGAATGTTGGGTGTGTTCTAAAACCATGGATCAATTCCTTTTGAGTAGTTTTGTTGGTTTTGGGAGGATAAAGGAGGCAAAATCCTTATGGCAGTGTGCTTTTTTTGCAGTTATTTGGTGTATTTGGTTAGAGCGTAACTCACATTTTTCATGACAGACATTCAGATAAATAGTTTTTGTGGGATAAGATTAGACGCTAAGCATCTACTTGGTGTAAGGCACGTGACCTTTTTAGAGGGTTTCTATCGCTTACATGATAAGAGATTGGAAAGCTTTGATGTTTTGATGTTTTCTTTTTACTTCCAGAATCTTTTGTCCTCTTCGCTTTGTATTATTCTTCTCTTCTTGTTAATAAAATTTCTTCTTTTATCCCAACAAAAAAAGGTTCCAAGGTGAAACTTAGCCTAGGAGTTTGATTGAATGGAAATAACACTGAAAAACTGAAAACACAAGAACTGCAATGGTCGATGAAAAGTCCTGGGCATGAGGAGCCCTTCACCCTCTACTATTTTCTATCACAATTTTGTAGAATGATTCCTAGTACTAGTCCTAGTCGGGTATATACCCCAGCAGCGCACACGGTAAATGTCCTGCCTACTCTCCCTCTCATACAACTCAGCACAAGGCCTCATGGCCCCCCCCCCCCTATCTATTGGGCCTCAAGACCCTTTCATGAGCTCAAGTCTCTTGCTTCTCTTCCTAGAATAGTGTTTCCCAAATCTGCCTGACATGGGGTGTGTATCAGTCACTTATATATGTTCTGTTCACTCATGGCTTTACAAGCTTTCGTGTCAAAAAGAGCAGTCCTATTGTCAGTGTTATTACCATTTGTAGTCAAGTTATCGACATAGCATGCATTGGTAAATTTCCTGCATTGTACTGTCGGTCTCTTTTTGGCTCTTGATCACACTACTAATAACTCCAGAGCAGAGACATAGTATAAGTCTGAACATACTAAATGATGTTGCATTGATACAGCACGTTGTAAATGAGGATGATGAGAAATTAAAAAGTCTTAAGCAGCAGTGGGGAGAGGAGATATTTTCAGCCGTTGTTACAGCCTTGAAAGAATTAAATGAGTACAATGCAAGCGGTAGCTATGTTGTTAAAGAGCTATTTAACTTCAAAGAAAAGAGGAAGGCTACGATGAAAGAGGTGATAAGCTATATTGTGGAAAATCAGATCAAGCCTCTGAAGCGCAAGAGAACATAAGGCAAAAGGTTAGTGTTCCAGATTTTCAGTTGGGTTCTTGTTGAGCAGTAGAGCTTTGAGAGTTGAGTAGTTGATCAATAAGCATTCACTTGTACTCATGTGATGGCTTCACTGAATAACATATATGATCCGTCTACTTTGTGTTGACTTTTGTTTTAGACATTCTGAATGTAATTCGTATCTTATCATGATATAGAATTTGAAAAGAAAGAATGAATGAAAACGAACTAGGTTGCTTCTATACGCACATGTAGCAACTCTTGGACTCTTACCTGGTGGAGCAACAAATAATTTAGGTTTATATTGAACATTTTTTGTTATAATGAACTTTTTTAATCATTTAACATCATAATGCATTATTAATTTTAAAGCATCTATCTATCCTCAAATTTGCACCATATGTTGGTCGCTATCTGTTTCACTCAATCTGCATCAATAGGCTTTTGGTTCTTTAGCAGTTGGGTGTGTTAAACATCCCTTTATACTTTGAATAATTTTTTAATCGGATTATGGAAATGAAATGGTAGTGCCGACTGATAGAATTTTTGTATGCCAGTTTTTATTTATTTATTTATTTTCAGAAATAAAAGAAAATATGATATATTACCCACTGCATTCACAATTGCCACCAATACGTATTTCAGTTCAGTTATATAGCTGCTGAAATTCTTACAAATGTACTATCTTGAAATTTCAGAGCAAGGCGGCTGGAAAATCTGTGATACCTCGAGAAAATGGAAAGTATGATCCTTTTCATGTGCTTTGCCTTGTTCTACCAATAAGAAACAAACCATTGGAGATATAAGTTGAACGTGAAATATTTCAACAATTGTCACCAATGATGGATTTGAACATCTGTAATCTGATAACTTTATTTCGAGAATTTCACTCTACTTTCTCTCGATCAATTATCCTCTTGGCGGTTGTCTACAATATCTGTTTTGTGTAATTTCTATAGTTTTTTTCTTCCTTTTTTTGGTCTAACTAATAGACAATTTGGATCATATAACTTGGAAGGGAAATTGTTTCTTAGACTAAAACTATTTAAAACAATGCTTCTATAAAAATTTTCTTACATGCCTGAGAACTAAAGGCATCCCGTTGACAATCTAAATGCTCTTATGACTCCAAAATAATAAATCACGTAGTATGAAACAGTAACAAAACATTAAATGATTTTGTGGTTGAAACAATAGAAATTCTAACTTGCAAGGCCAACATAGTTACATAGTCATCCTTTTATTAGTTTGTAGGATGGGGGAGGTTCTATAATGTGTTGCCCTATTATTATTATTATTATTATTACGTGATATAAACATGAATGGGTTTTCTCGTAGCTTCCTTTTCATGACAAAAGCCTTCAGGGTGACAAACGTAGGGTAAAATTTGAGCATTCAAGATTGGATCACTTGCATCATGCAGGCAATGTGCCCCTGTTCAGCAAGATTTCGAGTTAAAAACCAAAAACATGGAAATAAAAAGGCTACACCAACACGAGATCATAAAAGTGGCGTTGTCTTTTTGTAATTTTAAGCTACCCTCAAATTCTAAGGCCATCTATTGTTAAACAAAATTCCAAAATAAAAAATATGCTGAAAATCTGAAATTCCATCACTTTCTTCTACGAGAGCTTTGCAAGTATCACGGAAACTGCAGTAAGTATTGTTCACGCAATATTTTCACAATTTACAGCACAAAACAGCTGGTGCTCACCAACATCCTGCTGAAAGGGCAGACTAACACAAAAGAAAGGATGACATCAATATGCTCTTCTCGGCAATACTTAAAGATCAATAACGCGCTGTCTCTTATCGACAAAGTTTATAAGGCAACTACAAGAATGAGGGAAACATCGAGATCAATGTTAAAAAGCAACGAAAGAAGCATCGCCATACAAGTCAGAAAAACTAACCACAGCAAAATGAGGACCCAAGTAGCAAATCCTTCTACTTTGTACCTACTCAGTTCTAGCTACTCAAAAACAAAACAAATTTGCTTCAAAAAAATTGCAAAAAGTTAGAACAAAAGCAAAGTCCAAATAATTAATCAAGCACACAAGAAGAAGCAAATAATAATAATAATAACAAAATGCATCCTTAAAGATAAACAACCAATCTCAATTCTCAATTGCCAAACTTTTTCCACATTAAGATGTTGGGTAAATGGTAGTGGTAGGAGTATTCAACATTTCTGCCACATTTACATCACCCCTCAACCAAATTACATTTCTACCCTCAACCCCTTTTCTTTTTTTTTTTCCTTTTATTTTCATTTTTCTTTTTTCAAATCTCTATCAATGTGAAGAAGAAGAAGAAGAAAAACTATGTCCACCTCCACCACCACCACCACCATCACTACCTAACCCATACAACACACCCGCATACTTCTCCAAAGACCCACTGAAGAAACTCTTCTTGAGCTTCATGAAGCTTCTAGAAGTTACCAAGCTATCCGAACCAGCCTGGTGTGAAACCCCAACCCTCTCAACCTCCAACAACTCCGCAAGCTTGTTCAACCCACCATGAAGACTATTACAAAACCTCATCAAATGCTTAATATCATATAGCCTCGGAAAATACATATGAATCAACTCAAAGAACCGAGCTTCCGTGTCCGGCAAGTTCTGACACGTCAGCAGCTTCAGCAAGTAACCGAAATCGTAACCGCTATGAAACGTCACCCAATGAACGCCGTCGTTTAACACAACCCCGAAGACATTAACAGTTCGCCAAAACGACGCGCGTCGATGCCGTCTCGATTGTTCTTGCTGAAATCGATTCCGCTCTGTCGTAGGAGCTCGATTGAGTCGTTCGCGAACACGTCCTCGTTGACGTTGAACTCTCGGAAGTTGAATTGCCATATGCAGAATCGGCGGTGGTTTTCGGTGGCGCCGCCTGTGGTGGCGGTGGCGTTGGTGGTTTCGATGATGGGGAGGTTGCCGAGGTGGTCGGAGAAGGTGAGGCCTAATTGGATGAGTTTGAGGAGGTTGACGTTGTCTCTTAGGGTTTGGTAGTGGAATTCTTGGCTGCTCTTGAAGGTGCCGACGGAGCGGAGGACGACGCCGGGGAACTCGGTGTCCATGGCGACGTAAGGGAAGTCGTCAACGATGTCGCGGATTAGGGCGAATTCTTGCTCGAGGTTCGAGTCCCAAACCTCGCGGATCTCGATCGAGGAGGAGGAGGAGGAGTCTGGTGTGTCTTCTTCGTCGCCTTTCTTTGGGAGAAGCGGCATCGGGGGAACAACAAGAGGAATGAATCGAGCATGTGAGAAGAAGAATAATTTCGTTGATTGAAAGGTTAGGATTCTTGTGCAATGGATTTTCGATTTGCAACTGGGGAAGAGGAAACGGGATTATTGGGGGGAAAATTGGGGGTAAAATGAACGGGAAAATGAAGGGGAAAATGGGATTCTTGGGGGAATTAGGGGGAATGGAAGAGGGAAAATTGAAAATTGGGGGGCAAAGATTGGAACTTTGATCAGAATGGGAGAAGGGAGAAGGAAGAGATTTGTTGGGTGGTGAAATCTCTCCCTGTTTCTAGGGTTTTCTGTTTTTTTTTTTTTTGATTTTTTTCTTTGAATTTTTGGGAATGGGATGATGGAGGCAAAGACGGAGAGAGGAGGAAGGGGAAGATATTTTGGTAAAAATTAGCGGTGGGTTTTTGTTTTTTTTTATTTGTTTTATTGGTTGCTTAATTTGTTTTGCTTTCCCCTTTTTTTTCCTTTTTTTTTTTATGTTGGTTATTTTTATTTTAATTATTTTGGTGGAGGTCTTATTGTGGAAGAATCTGTTTTGTTTGTTTGTTTGTTTTCCAGAGAAACGAAAAATGTAGACAGAGGGGGAAGAGAAAGAGAAAGAGAT
Organism: Dalbergia oliveri; assembly: GCA_030441495.1. Taxonomy (NCBI): domain Eukaryota; kingdom Viridiplantae; phylum Streptophyta; class Magnoliopsida; order Fabales; family Fabaceae; genus Dalbergia; species Dalbergia oliveri. Next base: position 6,941,773 of record JAMLFY010000016.1, read on the forward strand.
ATGAGGTTTTCCAAGCTGAACACGCTGTTATGTTCCCCTTCTCATCATCTTTTTCTCTATTCCACTCCATTTCCACCTTCTTTCTTCTTCCACCACTAGAAAATGTGATGCCGCAAAGTTTCTAGGAAATAAAAAAGGATATAAGATGAGTGTATAAATGGTAGCAGAGGACTGAGAAAACCACAGACATATTATGGAATAATGACACCCCGCCTGATTTTACACCTGTTTGAGCTGGTCTATCAAAATTTAGAACTCATAAATGTTGTGGATTTATTATAATTTATAATAATCTCGATAAATTTTGATAAATAGACAAGTATAATTTTTTTTTTATAATTATATGTGTGTGAGAATATGTTTACTCAGTAGTAAGTTTTGATATACTTATTCTATCTAATCATTTTTCTTGACATAAAATCTTATCAATTAACCGTTAAATTTAAAGTTTACCAAATAGATAAGGTTAATAAAATTTAAAAATGATTTGATAGTTTATTATTTTATTTTATTTTAACAAATAATATATTTTTAAAATATAAGTAAATATCCATTAAATTATATATTTGTTGTTGTTCAATTTTTTCTGAAATTTGATATGCTTAATTATTAATATAATATAATATAAATTAAACGGTTTGATTAAATTTAATGTAGATGAAGAGTAATTAAATAAAATAAATGTACAAGACTTAAGGCCAGTTGTTTATAAAAAAAAGACTTGGTTGCTATTTATTTTAAGATTAATGTTTGTATATTTGTTAATGGATTATATGAGAAAAAGTATATGAATGAAAAAATATCTTTTTATAACTGTGAAGAATGTTGTACACATTATTTAATTTGATTAAAAACTATTTTAAATATAAAAGTAAAATGGATTTTTTTTATTATATGTTAAATAAATCGGTATTATAACATTGTAAAACTTTTCAAATCATCTCATATATATCTTATGTGCTATAATTATCATTGATGCCATAATTTTTTTTTCTGAATTATTTGTTTATGGATATATTGATTGATCTTTACTGAGATTATGTGAAAATCACCTTAGTTCCTCTCTATTTATCCAATTAGTGATTGCCCCCTCTAAATATACTACCCTTTACTTGATAGCTTAATCTTTTAAAAGAGATGGTTCATAACATAGAGCTTCACCAGCCTCTTTTCCCCATTTGTTTCATCTGTATATGTATATTCTCTTCTAGATTTAATCAGAATATTAGAAAGGTTTGCTGTAACAATACAACACTATGTGCTTAAACAATGCTCCCCAAACATGGTTCATTGAAAATTTCACACTCACAGGATTTACACTGACGAATTGATACTTTCTGCCCTCATGTATATCTGCAGTTGATATTTGTACTGGGCTGACGTACCTGGACTTGATCATTAACCAGGTTGAGGTGAGGGTATTATACTTAATACACAAGCAATGGTAATCACACAAGCTTACATCCTCATAAACTCCTCTCATACTCCTATGCAAACCATTAGATGATCCTTTGCGTCCCACCTCCTCAAATAGTATCTCCAACTTCTATTATTGGTTCTTACAATTTTACTTTACTGTTGCAATTGTATGTAGACCCTCAACTCTGAGTATGGATGCAGGGTTCCATTGCTTCTTTTTAACAAAGATGACACTCATGATAATACTCTAAAAGTGAAGTGCCATTTCGATTTCCATGATCCGTATTTGATTGTTTGACCTCAGCTATTATTGAAATATTGAGCTCCATCTTGTTTAGGTTTTGTTTTAGGGATGGTTTGCTTGACCGCTATGAGCTGGAAGATTACCACTTAATGATTGTGCGTATTAGTCTCTGAGTCTAACATGTGCTTCTCTAGTGTATGTGTTCTTCCTCCCTCGTTTTGTCCAAAAACCCCTTTTTCTTGTCCTTTCTAGTATTTATATGACTCGCTCCCCTTTCCCTCTATACTAACATACTCTCCTTCTCTTGTCCACTCAATTGTCTCGTCAACCTCTATTCAAACCCTATGCCCTATAGCTATTCCCTACACGTCACGCTTCCATAGACCACATTGGCTAACTGAGAGTGAATAGAGGTCCCTTTTAGTGGCCACCTAATTAAGTCACATCAATATCATTTCTTCTGACAACTTCTTCCGCTTTGCTTCACTACCTTTCGCTTTCCCCAGGCGTTTCCTCCGCTAGCCCCCTTTGTACTCCCTGGGCCGCTCAACTTAATCCGTCGGTCATCCACCTTAAACTTCTTACTATGATTTCTTTCGGGGAATATATGTGTATTTCTCCTAAAATAGGTTCTTGAAAAGTATTCGGAATCAACAGTTGATGTAAAGAGGATTAAGCAGGTTTGCATTTGTTTCATCTTTTGGATTTTAGATTAATTAATGTTGATTTGTGACTTCTCATGATCAGTGCATCATAATCTATGCAGGGTGAAAGTCCAGAGTTGGAATTGTTGGGTGGACATGACAGAATGGAGGAAGTGTATGTCATCCTTCAAATATCTATCTCTGAAATTGAATTCTGTATGTTTATATACGTGCTTGTAGAGCAAGAGATATAAGTTTCAGCACAAATTGTTTTTAAGCATTCTAATAATATTGAGAGTGTATTACCATTTTAGTCCTTTTTTGTTTGTTTGTTTATAACAGTAGTTTAGATTTGGTTAGTCTTTATTGAATTATTATGGGATAGGCAAGGTTGCTAGCAGAATTTGTTTTGTGGTGATCAAAATAGGTGTAGTTCATCTATAAACCTACAAAATAGGTATAGTTGCATATTATGTTTTAACTGACATGTTGTGAATTTAGTTTAACTTCGAGTTCTTTTTAATTTTTATACCATGATACACTCCTTCACCTTTCCTAGAATACGGTATTGTAGATGACAGATAACTGTTGTTTATTAAATTTTAATAAAATATTTTTGAGTTTATAAATGAATGAAGAAGTGTGTTCATCATGGGTTCTCCGGGAAGTGATTTGGGTATCGAGGCAATCAATTTTGGTCATGTGATTCTTTTTATATTTGTTTTAATCTCAACTATTTATTTTAATTTAGTCTTCTTTCTCACTTCTTAATAAAGTAGGTATTCTCATACGTCCTTTATATATATATATATATATATATATCAATTATATTTTTATTTTACCTTATTTGATTGGAAGTTAGATATATTAGAGGCCTATATATATTATTATTGATTATTGATATCACCCTTATCATGTATATATTTTCATGTTAATATTTGTAAAAAATAAACATTAAATTTGTAATATATAGTTTCATTATCACTTTATTTAAACTAAAAAATAAGTTTAATGCATCAAAAAATACAAATATTAATAAAAATAAAATTAATAAGTAATAAATCATTATAAAGGATTCTCTAACAAATATTGTCTTGAGTTTTTAAAAAAATATAAACTATAACAAAAAAGAGCTTCAAATATGCATACTACAAATATATATATATATATATATATATATATATATATATATATAAATCAACACATGAACCAATGAATTCTTACAACAAACCAATGATTCGATTTATCCCATGACTAAAATGTTAAACTGAAAAAAAGAAAAATCAAAACTTTAATGGAAAGAACAAATCATAGAAAATATAGAATAAGATCATGACAAAAATGATGAAATAAAATACCAATATATGCAGATAAATTTATGAAAAATTGAAATCTTGTCCAAGCTCCAACTCCCAAAAATATTTACCAAAGAATTGAAAGAATGAAAGACGAGGAATAATCTCAAAACTTAGAACTTAAACTCCCACAAACTACACTCTGAAGGACAAAAGAAAAAGAAAAATTTATTTTAATAAACAAAAATTATAATGAGAACTTATATCAAAAAAGAAAAAACAAATATAAAAATAATATTTAAAATTATATTTGCAATAGCATCATATTATCGTGGTTTCCATTATAATAAATGAATATCCTAAATTTAATCTGAAATAAACTCAAATTTAATAAAAATAATAATCAATCAACGATTTTTCAAATTAAATCATATATTAATTTTGAAAATTGAAATTGAAGTCGAGATCTAAGATATGAGAGAAAATCATTTAAATTATCATTATTTATAGGTAATCTCATCTATTAGAAATCAATCATTGAAAAACAAGAGATAAAAAATCACTTATAAATTAATATAAAATGGGAAAAAGCGGAAAAATGGATAAAGGAGTAATTATTAAAAGTTAAAGCAGCAAGAATCATATATTCACGTCTTTTGTGGAATCATATATTAATTTCAAATGTTGAAATTGAAGATTGAAATTAAAACAGAAATTCGTTTAAAATTAAAAATCAAATCATATATTTAGTCAGGTTTATTTTTTTGTATTATTATTTCAAAAACTCAAAGCCATTTTTAAAATCTGATTATCTTAATTATTTTGAAAGACTTTTTTTTAAGATTTGTTATGTATTTTTAAGTGAAGAAATATGTTTTAAAATTTTATACAAATCAATCTGTAGTTATGCTTTCAAAATAAATTTTATACAACACGTTAAAAAAAATAGAGAGAAAACAAAAATAGAAAAATTGAGTTTAATTTATTAGGATCACGAAAATACATTAAAGATTGAGTTAAATTTTTACACCACATATTTTGTACGTTTTTATCCTTTTGAGCAAGTCTATGAAGAAAATAAAATGATTAAATCTCAAACAGATATCATATTGATGAATTTAAAAAATATATTTAATTTGATTAAAAAATTATTATTTATTTATGCATCACATATGTGCTTTTATTGATATCTTGCTTTCATATCTCATTTTGAATTACTAAAATTTTAAACGTACAATTTCGCTAAATATTATATATCTGAATCATAATTTATAACAGAATATTTACAATTGACTAACTTATAATGAAGCATTTATGACTAAATAATATATATCTTACTCAGGATAAATGATTTAGATTAGTTTTATAATTTTTTTGATACTCATTATGGTAAATCTCTAATGGTTAGAAAAACTTGTTTTTAATCATTTTTATAGAGTTGTCTAAAATTTTGAAGAGATTTTTTTTACTTTATTTATTGAAACTTTGGAGAAAATTTGATATTTAACATTTTTAGATATTTATATCCAGGCTTATAAAGTTTCCAGAAAAATACTCTACACAAATGTCTAAGATATTTTGAAAACTTCTAAAGGTTGTATAGTGAAAGTATGATTAAGTCAATCTATACCGTCCACTTAAGAATATAAATTAGTATAAATATTAATAGTCTCATATTGCCTAAACACAAGAGAAAAAAAGTGTAGAATATCCATAGTTTTTAATATTTAAATATTGAATATGCCTCTTCATTGAATACATTTCATATTTATAAAATTTAAAAAAGTTTCATATGTATAAAAAATAAAACTTTTAATTCATCATATAAAAAAATAGATATATAACCTTTAATTTCATTGACATCTTATCCTATCTTCATATATCTCGTCTTGATTGATTAAAATTTGAAAAATATAATTTTCTCGAGTATATATAATATTAAATTCATTATTTCTATTAGAATATTTACAATTGATTAAATGGTTATTATGATATTAAAAACATATTTGCAATTTTATGAGATGGACAGTTGTATATTTTTTTTCTTAATTTTCTTAAATAAAATTATAATATGAATTGTAGTACCTGAGCTACCAAAATATATGATTGATTTAATAATTAATTTATAACTACTAAAATTTATAACTAATAAAATATATGCGTACCTTAAATTACTTTTGCATACAACAAATTTTAGGCCTAGGTCTAGTTTATGAATTCAGAGATGCATTTTTTTCGAACCAGTAATTTAGATATACATATGAAAAATAGCTTTTTCTCTTTTTTTTTTTTTAAAAAAGAATAGAGTTATCTGGACCCACCCAATACACAGATATTTATTTTTGGATAGAGACCCAATGCAAATAGGCCCGTATCAGTAAAATGAAATTAATAAAAGCCCAATAGTAGGCCCAATAGAACCCAACGTAACAGAGCTAAACCTAGGGTTCTTCTCTTCTTGGTATAAGAACGTTTCTCTCTCACTTCATTTTGGCCTCGGAAACTCATAAACTCACTGCAACTGGTTTCGGCGGCATCACCCTCTTCAGCGTCTAAGGTCACTCTTCTCTCTCTTTATTGTAGCGTTCTTTCGCCGTTTTGTTCTGCAATCTGTCGTTTTATTGAACTCTTTTGTAATACTCATGCAACGATTGCCGTCTTTTCTTTTTCTGTTCAAGCATCACTGAATAGTCTGGTACAGTTCGAATCACACCTTCTGTACTTTCGATTTCTATGCGGAGAAATTATTTGATTTTTTTAAGCATTTTTTTTATTCTTTTGTGTGTGAATTTCTGAATGCTGCGTCATAGCACAATATCTGTTTTTTTTTCTGTATATTTTGCTGCTTCTTTTTTTTTTTTTTTGAATCGTATGTTTGTAGTTTCAAATTTTTATGCTGAAAGTTATTTGGTTCTGTTCTGAAAGGCATGTGTTGTTTTATTGAATTTCTGTGTGCCTCTCCAGGCACAAGATCTGATTTTCAATATTGTTGTTTTTTTGTTTTTGTTTTTGTGTGTGTGCAGGGAAGGAGAAGCTTGAGTTCTTTTGAAATTATCGAGAATGTCAGGGTATGATCCTTTTTTTTTTGGGATTTCATGTTTTATTTGAATAATTTGTTATTGCTATGTTGTTGTATTGTATGTTGATGTTTATACCATGACCTTTATGGTGGAAAATCTTGCGAGGGTCTATTTTTTATTTTGATTAAAGTACAAATTACATTGTGGATGGGGAGTATAGGTATTGTTGTTATTCATAATGTTCATATTGTGAAGCAATTTTTTTGTCAAGTTTAACTTGATTCCTTGGAGAATTTACAGATTGTTTTTTTAATATAAAATATAGTTACTGTTGTTAGTCATAGTGTAAAATTATATTTCGTGAGTATCAATTTAGTTTCATTCCTTAAATAACTAGGTCCTACAGGATAAAACTAGTCTTATGCATTGTACTATTTTTTGGGTTTGTCACTCTTCTATTTGCATGTTGTGGTCTGTTGAATAGCTTAGCTTATGCTTTACAATGTAATTCTGTTATTTGTTAATCTTTTCGTGCTATTTTCACATCTTCAGTGATGAAGGTGGTGTTGTGGTCCCCGAGCCAGCACCTGCCATTGGTGAGCCAATGGACATCATGACTGCCTTACAGCTTGTGCTAAGGAAGTCACTTGCTTATGGTGGTCTTGCAAGAGGCCTTCATGAGGGTGCAAAAGTGATTGAGAAGCGTGCTGCACAGCTTGTTGTTCTGGCTGAGGATTGTGACCAGCCGGACTATGTTAAGTCTCAAGGCCCTTTGTGCAGAGCACAATGTTAGCTTGCTGACAGTTCCAAGCGCTAAGACCCTTGGAGAGTGGGCGTAAGTGTTATTGGTGCAATTAATTTACTCTAACATTTCCTTTGTCAATGTGTATATTGATTATGCTGATTTTCATTTGTATTCTCAATCATTTTCTTGATATTCATTTTGTTACACTGTTTTCTTGTGTTGAAATGTTGGCCCTTCTTCTGCCAGTTGTGCAAGATTGATTCAGAAGGAAAAGCTAGGAAGGTGACTGGTTGCTCCTGCGTGGTTGTCAAGGTATGGACTGCATAGAAATTTTAATGCTTGTTATTGTGTTTTGCTTTGGTTTGTGATTGATTAATTACTTAATTATTGTCCATTTGCAGGATTTTGGAGAGGAACATGAAGCCTATAATGTTGTCCTTCAGCATGTGAAGTCCCAATGAGTTGCAGGATGCATAGTTTTGTGTTTCACTTTTCAGTTTGGAGTTATTTCATGAGAATGAATTTTGCCTTGTAGCTGGAGTTCTTGCCTAGGGATTTTGATGGTTTAATGACTATGTTGCATTCCAATCATTTCTGTTACTTTAAATTAATTACATGCTTTTGTTGCACTATGATATTTCTGCAGTTAATTATTAATGAAATGGAAAATTAGCGGA